>VBSM01003199.1:9990555-10076733 GCA_008086735.1 Cheirogaleus medius | reverse complement strand
AGCTAAGAATAAATATAATTAAAGAAGTAAAGTCTTATATTCAGAAAATTCTAAAACATCATTGAGTGAAATATACAAGAAGACCTAAATAAAGGAAGAGGGAGAAATAGACTTGGCTCATTGACTCCTGACTTAATGTTGCAAAGACGTCACTTATTCCCACACTAGTCTACAGATTCAGCGCAATCTCAATTGATATCCCAACAGATATTGTTGTGAAACTTGACAACTGATCCTAAAATTTGTCTAAAATTTTTTTAAAAGAAGAAGAATAGCTAATTATATTCTTGAATAAGGTGGGAGGACATTTTTCTCTTATCTATCCAGAATTATAACTATAGTAATTAGGACTATGTGATATTGGCTCAAGGTTAGGCAAATAGACCAGTGGAATAGAGTCGGAAGCCTAGAAATAGAACCATATATATAGACACTTGATTTATGGCAAAGGTGTCATTGTAGAGCAGTGAGAAAATGATCTTTTCAATGATGTTGGGACAACTAGAAGAAGTAATATGTGACTCTACGTGACATCATCCACAAAAATAAATTTCAAAAGGACAATAGATACAAACATGAAAGGCAAAACAATAATGCTTCTAGATGATAGGAGAATATCTTATGATTTCTGAAACAAGATACAAGATGCTTTAAAGTAAAACATTGCTGAATTATATCATTAAAATTAGAACTTCTGTTTGGATTTAATTATAAGAGTGGGAAATCCTACAAATAGGATGGGAGAAGGTATTTGCAACACAAAATAGACCAACAGTTCCAATGCAGAATATAAAAATTATTTCTACAAATAGAAAAAGTAAGCACAAGACTTGAACAGGTCCAGTATTTCCTTTACCCACCATGGAGGTTCTTAGTATTCCATCTATTTAAATTTGTTAAAGAGGTTTTTTTTAATCTTTTTTTGAGTGAGAAATACAACAAATGTGCAAAAAAGTGCACAAAAAACTTTAAAACTCAAAAACTTATGACAGATAATTCATTGTATGATTGTGGAATAATCTATATTTTTACTGTAGATATTGATTTGGAGTGTTTCTACTTTCTAGCCACTGTGCATAATGCTGTCGTGATGACGTGCGTGTGATTCAGAGGGTTACATATCCAGGAGTGGAACTGCTGAATCGCAGAACGTGGGTCTGCACATTTTAAATTTTAGTAGAGAATAGCAAACTGTTCTCCAAAATATGTGTACGTGCTTACATTTCCAAGCAGTATATCAGCTCCTTGGGAACTCGTGATATAGTCAGGTTTTAATTTTTTTAATTTTTTACTTTAGTCATTTGTCAGTGGAATTTTATTTTAGTTTCATGTGGATTTTCCTAATTACTAATGAAAATAATGAACTACATTGCTACAACTATATTGCTACAAACAAGAACTTGAAAGAACCTCCAAGGAACATATTATTGAGTAAAAGAAGCCAAACACAAAATAATACATTTCATTTATAGAGTTAAAAATATATGGTGTTTAGGTATGCTTGCTGCAGAGGTAAAACTATAAAGAAAAACATGAAAATGGTTACTGCAACAGTATGAATGGTGTTTATTTTTTGGGGGGGAGAGGGAGGGAGGTGGCTATTGGGACTAGTCAGGGGCTTCAGGGTGCTTGCAGTGTTTTTATTCTATACATGAACGATACCCACACAAGTAATGACTTAGCATGGCAACTGGGCAAGCCAGATTTGTGGACAAGCCTGCACAGAACAGAGAACTTCTTTATGTTTTCCTTCAAGGAGTTTAAAATTTGTTTGGGAGGACCCATGAAACTCCATTATTATATCCACAGCAGCACAATAATCCAGCAAACTACCGTAGATGGGACCCTCTTGTGCCAAGCTAGGGAGAAGTCAACTGCAGGTGTTCCTGCCTTTCAGGTCTGACTCTGGGGACGGAGCTGAGGACAGGGCAGCACGTGGCAGTGTGTGTGCTGAATTATAAAGCGATGAAGACCCCTGCATGGATACAGTGGTGGCTCAGAGCTGTTGGTTTGAGGAAATTGTGAAGTCAGGAATGAAGACTATTATTTGAAAAGAACCACTGTATAATTAATGTGAAGATGGGCCAGGAAGAAGGCAACAGGATGTCAGAGAAAGTTTTGTCACCCTCAATGAATCATCCGCCTTGGGCTCTGGAGTTCTGAATGTTTGGCATTTCTCTCTGTGGCTACCCTTCTGGTTTTGCTTCAGTTATGCTGTAGCGTCTTCATGAGGGCTGTTTTTAATTACCCACATCAATTATGAAGCCTGGGGTGAGGGTACCACAATTTGGGTTTCTAGTGGAGATCAGTAATTTTATATTTTATGAATTGTCATAGAATATAACAATCACACCTATACACATGTGCTACTGAGATCATTAATGATGTCAGAATCAGTCATGACAGGATGAAACTTCATGAAACCACACCCCCCCCCCCCCCCCCCCCCCCCCCCCCCCCCCCCGTATCACAGCCAGAAAGGAGACTCAGCCACAGTCACTGCCTGTCATTTCCCTCTAAGAATACAGCTACACTTTAGCGTGTTTTCATAATGGGCTTCCAGCAGTCTCAGGAATCCAAATTCACTCTAAACTCTCAAGAGTTCCTCTTCTTTTTTTGTGTTCTTCCTTTGCTCTCCGTGGCCTTTTCCAAGTGTGTATGGAATTTGCCCAAATTTCATTTCATTTTTTGATTGTCTGCCAGCCAGATAATAACAGGCATCTGATCAAGGGTTTAGTTAAGTGCTCCATCCAGCAGTATTTATGCTACATAAATTATTCATACAATATCACCCTGGACAAATCACACTTTGATTATACAGTCATTTTTTAGTCCATTCATTTACCAGACAAGTCAAGATCACGGGAGATCAGAGGAGCCACATTTGTGAATCGATAATGAACTTGGGCTCTTCACCCACTCTGTGTCCTGGGCTCCCCTTTCTGGTGGGGAGCTCTCTATCAAGGGCCTTTGTGAAGATCAAATGAGGTAATAGATGTGAAAGTTCTTTGAATGGCAAATGTACTGAATAAATAGAGATAGTTATCCTTGGAAGGTACATTCTCAAAGTAGAATACTTTGGGGTCATATGGACCTGCCTTTGAATGGCAACCAGTTGTGGGACCTGGGGCAACTACCTAAGCTATTTGGGCCTCAGTGTCACTGTCTGTTAAATGAGGGTCCCAATAGCCCTCTCTCAAAAAGGGTGGAAGGAATCACATATATAAAATGCTAGCCCTGTGCCTCACTGATGGCGAGTATCAATAAACAGTCTCCTCTTTCTTGTGGCTCTTTTATGGCATTATTCATTTGAAAGTCATCATGAATATTATTACTAATTTCTGTTTGTTTATTTTTCTTTAATGTGAATATGTGCTTTGCTACCCATTTGCTTCTAAGCTCCTGAAAGACAGACCTTCTTTATTCCTCTCTCCCAGGGCCAAACATAATGACAAATATATGCACATAAATACATTGACTGTGAGAATCCACAGATGGGCTTGAAACTGGAATCTCCATTCAGCATTTTACTTATCCTTGTATGTACTCCCGACTTTTAAATACGAAGCCCTGTGCTCAGCACAGACGGGGAAGTCCATGTTATGTACAGATGAGTTCATGGGAAGATGCCACAGACAAGTTTATGGATGCTTCCACTGAGCTCACAGCAAAAACATCAAAACCTGGAGAGGCTCTCTGCAAATGATGGGACCTACTGAAGCAAGTAAATAATGAAAAAGTTTAATGCTACGCCCTCCACATGTTTAGCTTACTTAGAATAACTTCCAGTAGTCCTTTTGAGCACTTATTATAATTTCATGAAGTTATGCCCCAATAGTTAGAGTCGTTATTAAGATTGTCTTACTGCACCTAAATTACTTCCAGGACCAACTGAGGAGCTTAATGCAAAATAATAATCTGGGGACTTTGTTCAAGAGCCAGAAAAAAAGTACCATTAAGAGTGCTAAAATCCATAGACATACATATTGCTTTCTCCCCAATAACTATCTTCCTCGATCTTTCATGGTGTGCTTTTTTGTTTGTTTGTTTTTTTAATCTGCTATTTAGTGCCAAACTCTTGTCAGGCAAGGGGATACTCACAGGTGCCTGGGGCCAGCCCTTGACTTGCAGGTGGACACGGTGGCTCACCAGTCAGTGTGCCCTTCCTGCCAATTGCCCCACCTGTGCTCAGGTCAGGAAGTCCATCTCCACTTCCCAGGGGTTTGCTCCCCAATCCATGGGGGGTGGGAGATACCTGGAGGACTGCAACCTCTACCCTATGACGTGCTTGTGATCTGAACTGAGAGTGGCAAGAGGCTGCCCTCCATGGAGTCATTTTCCTAAAGTGCCCTGGTGTTGCCAGCCTGGGAAGGGTCATCTTTGTCATTCCATACCCCAAGATGCCATGGGGGTGTATGACTATCTCCAGCTTCCCCATATGTGTCTGCCAAGGCCCCTGCCTCAAGTGGGGGATGGCAGCTGTCCCTGTGTGGACATGGCTGGTTGGGGTCTGGGGCACCAGTAGATGGGAAAGCTGGTGGCCTAAAACCTGCTTGTGAGCTGAGGACCTAAGGCCTCAGTCCATGCCCCTTTGTCCAATAGGACATCATTTACAAAGTACAAATTTCAAAGATAAAATTATTAATAATTTCAAGGGTCCCTAAGTAGGGGCCCTTCGGAGCATGGGACCCTGTGTGACTGCACGGTTGCTGGCTCATGAAGCTGCCCTTGATTGATGGCCTCATATCCCTGAGCCTTTTGGGACCCTCTTGCTTACCGCCAGGTTGTAGGCTACTAGGTAATACATCTCTAGAAAGTTCTAATCTTATACTTTGTGTGACGGTGGCTCGCAATCCTCTGGTTTGTTAGAATTGTGGGAATGCAACAAGGATTCAGGCTTGAGTGACAGCCTAGAATATCTCCTGTAAGGAGCATGAATGAGCTTTATGAACTCACTCTGGAAAAAAACATTCTGATCATTTTTGGGATTCTGAAATGTCTTAGGGAAGTTGCTGTTCTATCTGTACTGGAGAAGTGGCTCTCCATTGAGGGGTTTCCACAAACTGCTGTGCCACTAACAAAAGCATGCCACATTGGCAAATAAACCATTTTTAATATGTAAGGGACTGAATTTAAAAATTATTAATCTTGACCATATTAAAAAGTCCTATGGGGATACACCTTTAACAAACAATTCAGAAAGTTTGGAAATAGGATGCTGAGCAAAGGCGAGCTGGATTGTACCCGGTCAACTTTGCTAAACTGGGAAATACATTTTCCAGATTTCCCTTTCCTATATGGCTCTGGGGACAAAGGGTCACTTGGAGAAGATTCGAGGGGTGGTCTGGACGCCTCTGGAAGGTCTTCACGGTCAGACACAGGACAGGTGGAAACGGTAGGTTCCAACTGTGGTCACTGTCTTCAATTTCAGGTCCAGCTTTTCGTCCTCACTGCTGGCCCTGCTGACTAACGGCTCCCACGCCCCCCACGAGAGGGCAGCTCGGGACCCACCACGGTGTGGGTGGTCACTACACAACCGCCCCGGCTTCCTTTCCCTCCGAGCTCCCATTTCACAGTCCGCTTAGGTGACAGGGTGTGCCGGCTTCTCAGGGTGTTCCCCACTCTGCTGCTCCAGGAGCACTGGTCTGAACTCTCCCGCGCAGCACTGCTGACACCAACCAACTCTCCGCCTCTCCAGACGCCAGCGCGTGTCCCGCAATTCAACTCAGTGCTGACACTGTCTGCCTGGAGTCACTGTCAGGCCCCACGGGTGAGGGCTCGGTCCCACGAGGCTGCCCCCACCGCGGAGGCCAGGCCCCGGTCAGGTCGTCACCAGCACTTCCGACTGATCAGCTTTAACTCTGGGCGTCTCCACCACCCCTCCTCAGTTCCATAACTCGCCGGAACGGCTCCCGGGACTCAGGAAGCACTTGACTTACCGTCGCTGGTTTGTTACAGAGGGCGCGACAGAGCCGCAGGCGGAAGCGGCGCGGCGGTGTGAGGGAAGGGCCGCAGAGGCCCAGGGCTTCCCGGGTGCCGCCTCACGGCACCCTAGCACGCTCGGACTGAGAAGCGCTCCCAACCCCATCCTGCAGGGGATTTTATGGAGGGTTCATTGCACAAGCACTGATGGAATAACTGGCATTGATGATTAACTCCCTGCCCTGCCCCCTCTCCCCAGAGGTTGGAGGGTTGGGGCCAAGAATCCCAGCCTTCCCACCACGGCGGGGCTTTCTTTCCCCGGTTCTCCGTCAGGGAGGCCCAGCCCTCGGCCATGTCTTTAGCACACAAAAGACACGTCCCTCTGGACGTCCAGGGTGTTAGTGGCTGTATGCCCGGGACTGGAGACCTATTTGTTTTTTATTAGCACAGCTGGTTAATGAAACCCACTTCTAGGCCTTCTGTTCCCCAGCTCCTTTTGCATCGTGTCTGCCTGATTCCTATAATAATAACATGTATAATGAATTTAAAAAGGAGGTATGTGGAGAGATACACAGAAAAAAAATAGTCTACTTTGATTGCTCTTTTCATTCCATGAAAGAGTAAATGGACAAAACTGTATATTGATTATTTAAGTAATATAATTTAAAAATCAGATGTAATGGATATATTTTACCCTCTGTAGACTAACAACTGAGATTTAATATTTTTCAGATGATCTGTAGAACATTCTCAAAAAAATGACCACTAGGAAGCATCAGTATGTTCTGGAATGGGGAAATAATGCAAGCAATATTATTTAATCACAATGGGGTAAAACTAGAATTCATACGAAAGCCACAAAATCAATTAATCCCACCACATGGAAATTAAATAACAGCAACAAAAAGTATGACAACATGTTTAAAAAACTCTAGTAAATAATAAATACCTAAAAACATGCAGAATATCTACAAAATGACAATGAATACAAAACATTAAAATGTAAAGACTCCAGATGAAGCAACGCTGATAGGAAATGCTGCATGATTCAGCCAAGATACTGTTTTTCGTTATTTAGACTTGAATAGATCAGAAAGATTAATAAAACAATATCTTCATGAAAGTATTGGGAAAAAGCCACTTTTACATGTATTCAAACGTTTGCAAAATGTTGGGTGTGCAACATTATTTACTGCAACATTGTTTTTAATGGCAGTGATTAGTCATAGTCTAAATATCCATTAGTGGAAGATCGGTTAAAGAAATTATGATACACCCACACAATTTAATACTGTGCATCTTCAAAAGGAATGAAGTGTTTTATGCACTGATCTGAAGCGATCACCAAGATATGTTATTAAGTGAAAGAGCAAGGTGCAGAACAGTGCATTTGTATGCTGATATGCCTGTATTAAAAGGGGGAGGACATCTATATATGCTTGTATGTGTGCAGAACATCTCTGAAGGACACACAGCAACCTGAAAAGTGGTTGGTCCCAAGAAAGGTACCTGGTTTCCTAAGGAATAAGGTTTCAAGAGACTTTTAGCTGCACACCTTTATGTACATTTCTAACTGTGCACAACCTGAATGTATTAATTGCTCAAAAATAAAACAAGGACAACAGTAACCCTACTACCAGCTACCAAAGCTATCAGTATGATAAGCTTCTATGCTGTTCTGAATGAGAAGGTAATGGGGTGGAACTAGTGCTGGGCCTGGGGAATTGTGTAGAATTTCTAAAGCTACTCTTATTTATATCGACTGTCACAGCCCACCCATAGCAATGTGTTCTGCCTGTGTGGAGGGTAGGGTGTGGGAATTAAACAACATAGTAGGAAACTGCTACACTTCACCATAGATGTGACTATATACCACAAGTAAATAATTGTGACTTTTATAATTCCCTAAATCTAATAAATCACTATGAATTTTGTACACACACACTCACAATATTCTTAATGCCACATCAGTCACTCTTCTATCCAAATGTGATGCTTATATATCATCATCTCCTGAGTTCCATATACTTCAGGTGCTACTCAAGGCCACCTGCAGCCTGGGCAACCTCTGTACTGAATCTAGACTCAGTGTCCACCACCTTCCCTACCGAGCCTATACTACCCACCTGGTACCGAACATGGGGTCTCACAGGTACACCCTCCTCGCCTATTTCTGCATATTTGTATCCTCCTAACTCTGAAAGCTGGCTCACATACAGTCTGGCAAGCCTCTCTTGGTAACTTCATCTGATAGCCCTGCATATTCCCTGAAAACTCCTGTCACTGTTTATTTGTCACATATTGTCCTCTATATCTCTAAGTATATCATTTCTCTTAAGAGTTAGATTTTTTAGGTCGAGGAGAAAATTTTCTTAACATTTTATGTAGCAATTAATGAGTTTTCCTATAAAAAGTATACAATTAATAAATAAATGTTATGAGTGAATAAAGGAGCAAATGAGTATATCATATATGTATATATGAATACATTCTCTTCATCTGAAGATGGTACGATGATGATAATGATGATGGAAAAATTGCAATTACTCTTCTTTCAACCAAATGAAATACAACTAGCTCTATCTCTTTTGACTTTTTAACCTCAAAGTAGAATTAACTCAGACATTCACAAGTGCTTTTTGCAGGTATAAAAGCAATAAAAGCAAGATTTTGCTATTGTCTCCCCACATGCCTTCTCAACCTCAAGAAGTTCTATGAAAACAATCTACTTTGAGCACCAATGTATTTCTGTGTGCCAGGCACTGGGTATTGAAACAAAAGATGAGACATTTCCAGGAGGAAGAGCTGAGAGTAGATGGGAGGGGCCCAGTAAATACAGGGTAACAACTGAGAATGAACAGTGTTGGTATTCAGGTACAAGATTAAAAATGTAATGTAGAAATATCTTATGCTTTTCCACCAGATTCATTAGAAACGAATCAAAGTAATATTTTTTCTCGTCCTCCTTCCCAAGGCAATTACATAGAATATCAAGAACAAGGGACCAGATCCAAATGCCTGAATATCTCAACTTTTATGAAAGCTGTGGCTGAGAAAAGTGATCTAAAGTTATGATGGGTTGGAAGTAAATAAGTAGAGCAAGATGTCACAGAAGCCAGATGGGAAATTAAGCAATAGCAGTATATTCATTCTCATCCGTATAGTAACTATTGCCAGGAATTATGTTGTATGATTCATAACATAGCTGTTTTTATTTTATAGAGTTAAAAAAGTAAAGATTAACACGGCTAGGTAACATAGATGTTAATGCCTAGATCTTTCGCAATGTAAAGTATCAAAAGGCCTCAGAAAATGAAGTATAATTAGGATTAAAAAATTAGGATTTGACATTGTGGAGGTCATTAGCAACCTTGACAAAAAAGAAAAAAAAATTATTAAATGGGGCAAATGAGACAGAATGTGGTGCAGTTATATCACATTTCTGAAAAAGGGAGGCTATCTGATATTGCCCAGAGAATTGTGAAAGAGCCACCAACCTGACCATCACTTCCGTGTCTGCAGTTGACACGTGTTCACATGCTGAAAGAGTGAATGGAAATTCAAACAATAGAGAAAAAAAATTTCTCAATGATACCTACTGATATTTATGGACAAATAATATTTCAGGAATTTGCCTCAAATTAATGTAAAAACAGAAAGGTGGTGAGCTGAATGAAGCAGGAGTTGATAATTGAAGGAACTGTGTTGAGTACATGGGGTTTATTATACATTTATTTTTTCCTTAAAAGAAGAAAGAAAAACAAATTAAGGTTGTAAATGTTGACCACCTGGCCAAGAAGTTTAGCTATATGGGAAAGTTGAGAAATAAGGCTAGAGGAAGATACATGTCAGAAGAGGTTAAGATATATGTATATTATATATATATATATTTTATATGTAGAGCATAAATACATATTTATAATATATAAATATGTAATAAATATACTACATGGGTATATCTATTATTAATATGATAATTAACTGTATTTTAACTATATATTATAGTTAAATTGTATATAATATGCAGTAATGAGTTACTTAATGACAAGAACACGATCTGAGAAATGCATTGTCAGGTGATTTTGTTGTTATGTGAACATCACAGAGCATACTTACACAAACCTAGGTGGTAGATAGCTTGCCACACACCTAGGTTATATGGCATGTAGCCTATTGCTCCTCGGCTACAAACCTGTACATCATGTACTATTCTGACTACTATAGGCAATTGTAAGACAATGGTATTTGTGTATCTAAACATATATAAATATTGAAAAGGTACAGTAAAATTATAGTCTAAATGATAAAAATGGTGCACAGTATAGGACACTTACCATGAACGGAGCTTGCAGGACCGGGAGTTGCTCTGCGTGAGTCAGGGAGTGGTGAGTGGATGTGAAGGCCCAGGACACTGCTGTGGACTTTATACACACTGTGCACATAGGCTACAGTATGTTTGGAAAAAATATTTTTCTTTCTTCAATAACAAATTAAATCTTAGTTCACTGTACTTTTTTAGATTATAAACTTTTAATTTTTTAAAATTTTTTGACTGTTTTGTAATAACATCTTAAAAAACAAACATTGTACAGCTATACAAAAATATTCTTTTTGCATGCTTATTCTATAAGCTTTTTTTCTATTTTTAAAATTTATTTTTTATTTTTTAACTTTTTTTTAATAAAATAAGATAAAAACACACAGGGTCATCAAGACCATTAGGCGTTAGAATTTTTCAGCTCTATTACAATTTTGTGGAACTGCCGTCGTATATGCAATCTGTTGTTGACCAAAATGTCATTATGTGGTGCATAATTGTACTATGGTTTTATTATATTGAAATATTTTAGATGACAGACACTTTAAATTTCTCATATGTGGAGTTATAAGAGCTAAAACGATAAGCGCTAACATTTATTGTGTACTTTGCATGTACCAGGCACTGTCTTAAGTGCTTTACCTAGTTTATCTCATTTTTCCTCACAACATCCTTGTGAGGTAGGTAATGTTTTTAATCCAAATTCACAGATCATTACACTGAAGCTGAGGGAAATTAAGTAATTACCCAGCCCAGGTTCTCCCAAGGGAAGGGCAGGTAGTTTCCAGAGCACAGACGGAGAGACCAACTTGCTCACAAGGATACTCCTTCCTTGACCCTGGAGCGCTGGGCTCATTTGGATTTACGTAATAAGGGTAGAGAGAAAGATGGAAAAGAGTTAGCTTTCTCATTGCTTTCAGGTCCCTCTGTGACTTCTGTTGGTGTTATCATTTCCCTGTAGCAGAGGGTAAACTGAGCCCCAAAGAGATTGAGTGGCTTTCCCTGGGGGAGCCCACAAAGCCAATGAATGGGCAGAGTTGGGACAGAGACCTCAGTCACCTAACTTCTGGCACTGCATTCCTTTCATCTGCAAAATCAGCTGGGGTCTAGGATATAATTATCCCCTGAGGATGATTTGCATGCATTTATTTTATTATTCAGCAATTTTAGCTGTTAGTTTCTTCATTTATTTCATTTAGAGATTTGCCTTTTTAAAAGAAGTTTGTTTGAAAAGTGGCCCCAGGGACTTGGATTAGTTTCTGTGCCTGTGGCATTGCTTTCAATATTTGCAAGAGAAAACACAAAGGTCACTTTTTAAAAAAATAATACAGTGTATTTTACTTCCTAAATATTTAATTTTGGCTTAGATGATGGTGGAGGGAATCTGGAAGCCTCAGCATTTTAGAGTTCAGTTTATGGGAGGTCATGGACCCACGTCTGCAGTGGGTCCTAGAAGACTTGTGGGAAAGTGTCTCTGGAGTGATTGTGGCCAGTCACTGGCACGTGGTCAGAAGCCCCACCAGCCTGAGACACAAATCAGGCACAAGGAAGCGATGGCTGGTATGAGCCAGAACTACTGGTCCACACTACAAAGAGTGCCCGTCTGATAAAATCAACCTTTCCTATTTGGAGATAGGCCTGAATTAAGCGATCAATATGGAGTAGCCATTTAGGCTCACCGTGTTGTTAACATTGACTTACTGTTTCTGTCTTAGTCCAAACGTCATGAGTATTTTGCACAGTTTCCAGAGATTCTGGTGCAGGGGTTTGTTAGGACTGGAGTGAGTGAACAGCTGAATTATATAACTTTTCAATTTAATTTGAGGATGTTTGCACAAGCAGGGAGCAGCCTTACCAGGATTTGCTCTTTAGCATCTACTGCTGAACCAAGTCTTGAGTTAAAATGAGGCTTCAATAGATGCTTGGGATTCACGATGTAAATCCCTAAACCACTTTCAAATACTCCCTGCCTTGTCTGCTTGCACCATCCCTTGTCCGCCCCGTTTGAGACCCTCCGTGCCTTTCCAGTGCTGGTCCTCCAGGTTGAAATACCGAGCCAGCACCTCACTGGAGGTCAACAAGGTGAAATAGCGGCGGATTCTTTTTGATGTGGCATCCAAATTCAGACAGCCTGGGTTTAAGTGTGAAGTCTGCTTTTTCTACTTAGTGTGTGCAAATTTGGGCAAATGACTTAATTTACCTTAGTTTTCTCATCCAGTAAGTGGGGATGACATGTATTGTTATAAGAAAAAAAATAATATCATATAGTAAAGCACTTGAAACCATCAGTGCCTTATGGTAAGTGATCAGAAACATCAGCTGTAGTTATTTTCATTATCCCAAGCTGCATGGTTATTGTGACTTTTTCCCAGGATTCTTTTACCTCCCCAACACCTGTGATCCAGGGTTGGCCACGTTCTAGGGGCCCTGCCAGTTTCTAGCTAAACCAGCGCTGATAAGAAGGTGCCCAAGACATTTCAAAAGCTGATCTTTTATTCTGTTTTCCAGGTGCATTGATTCAAGAATCATGAATCATGAACCAAGAATCATAATTCTGGAGTCTTCTGCTCAGTTTCCCAAACTTCGACTGTCATCTCATTTTTAAGGAGAAAGTCAGTTTGATGCAGTGTACCGACTTAGAAAAGAAATGCCACACCCTGAACAATGCTAGGTTTGAATCCTGAATTGACCACCTACTTATTATGCTTGTTACTTATTATACATAATTTTGAATACATTGCTTATTTTTCTGAGCCTCCATTTGTTTACCTGCAAAGTCAGTTTGATCATCTCAACTCATAGGCTATGCTGAGATTAGAACTGAATTCAAAGTGGCATACCCAGGATCCAATACTTAACTCTGTCAATAGCACTCTGACACTTAGCACATGTAGGTGCTGTGCTGGACACTAGGGCACAGAGGCGAGTACAACAGACGTTGCCCTCAGGGATCTCAGTACTTGGTGAATGACAGGTATACAGACCAAGGCGGCTGTTATAATCAGTACATCCAGACAGACGGAAGCACCTGGTGCAGTGGTGTGTCATCTAAGCCGCATGCTAAGAGGAGTCTTCATGGATTCAACAATGGTTGAATCGAGGCTGAAAGAGTTTTGCAGCCACAGAGAGTATAAAGGGCATTCCAGGTGGGAGGCGAGTATAAGTGAAGCCCTGAAATTGAAGGGTGCAGGGGGAAAAGGAACGCGTCTATAGCATTGGAACTTAGAGTGTGAGAGGTATTGGGGAATGAGTCTAGAGAGATGAGCAGATCTTAAATGACGCAGGTCCTTGCACACTGCACAAAGGAGCTGGGGATTGATTCATAGACAACAGGGAGATATTGAAGGTCATAGGACTTAATAAGTGGAAGATGCCATTATTATTATTAGTGCTGTTGATGGGGCAATTGGTGCAGTGTCCTCAGGCTGATAAGTGATGCTGCTTGCACAGGCTCGATGTCCTCCTGCATGCGGCATGGCTGCAGTGGAGCTCCTGGTATTTTATCACTCTTTCTGATGTTTCCCAGAATAATAAAGTCAGATGGTCTGAGGCTCTAAGCCATTCCCCAAGCTGGCATCTTGCCAGCCCCCCCCCCCCCCCAGCCAACTCTAACCTATCCCAGGCACAAAGAGTAAAGCACAGGTTCAGAGTAGCATTGCCTGGAGATATATCCCAAATCTAGCTGTCTAGGTACTAGTTGTACCCTTAGACAAGTTTTATTTTTATTTTTTACCTGTGCCTCAGTTTTGTTCATCTGTAAAATGGGGATAATAGTATACCTCCTCTTATGGTTGTTTTGGCACTGAAAGACTTGATGCATGTATTATCATCAGAATGATCTCTAGCCCATAGTAAGTGCTCAGTAATCTTAATTGCTGTTAATGCCCTAAGTTGTGCGGGTCTTTCCACCCCTACTGTGGGTTGACCTTTGAACAACCTGAGTTTGAACCACAAGGGTGCACTTATACACAGTGTTTTCTACCCCTGCCACTCCTGCACAGCAAGACCAACCCCTCCTCTCCCTCCTCCTCTTCCACCTACTCAACATAAGACGATGAGGATGAAGACCTTTATGATGATCCCCTTCCACTTAATGAATAGTAAATATATTTTCTCTTTCCAATTTTCTTAATAATATTGTCTTTTCTCTAGCTTTACTGTAAGAACACAGTATATATTACACATGATGTACAAAATATGTGTTGATTGTTTATGTTATCAGCAAGGCTGGGGAGTCAAAAGTTATACACGGATTTTTGCCTGTGTGGGAGGGTGATGCCCCCAAGCCTTGCAAAGCTCAAGGGTCAACTGTGTGCGCCACCCAGGCTGTTGTCACTGTTGTCCAAGGAGAGCACAGAGAAACAGCAGCAAAGGACCAGATCATTCACTGCAAGGTGGTGCATGCTAAGGACCACACAGGCTCTGGTGGTGCCAGGATGTCTTTAAAAAGGGGCGTGATTCAAGGATGAGGGCGAGGGAAGGAAATGGAACAGGAAGGGATTTGTTTTAATCAATGTTTTAAGAATAGGCATATTGTTTTACTTTGTGCATTTGTTTGGTTGTTACTAAGAGAAAAAACAACTTTTCAGTGTCATCAGAGGACAAAGGACTTGAGAGGAGAGGTTGATTAGAGAGAAAATCTTCATGGTAGAGAGAGACTGGGGTGCAGCAGGATGACAGAGCTTTAAAACGTGGACTTTAGAATCAGAGTATCTGCAACAGCATCCTGGCCAGAGCCTCCATCAGTGTGCATTCCCTGGACATGTTGCTGGACCTCTGCATGTCTCATCTGAAAAATAAGAATGCTTAACATGTTTTCTTCTCCCAGGAATCTGCTAAGGAAAAATATGTGGACAGGCTTTATAGGCTTTAGAAGAACATCCACATTCTAGTTATTATGAGAGATGGGTTTTGTTTGGATGGCAGAGAAGTAGATAGTTCAGTGAGACAAATAATATGAACAAATGAGAAGATTTGGCTTATTTGGGACACAGAGAGAAGAGCAATTTCCCCACAGTTGGTGAGTACAGTTCACCAAATAGTTCGTGGGAATGAATATGATGGTTTTCCTATCCTTGAAGAGAGTGTAGGCTAACCAAGGAGATAGACAGGGGAGAGCCATGCGAGAGAGCTTTTGTCAGGAGGATGAAAGAAATACACTTGGGAATGGATGTCTAGATGCCCAAAGGGAGTAGAGCCTAAGTGGCAAAGCAATGGAGTTGATTAAATCAGAGAGAAGGCGTTGTAGGAAGTTATCGCCTGAGAGTGATGAAGTCAAATTGTATTTTCTCTTGCACACCTCTTGCCCAAAGGGATTTTCCTGTAATCCCGTCAGTAGGGCTCACATATGGCCCTATGGATGAGATTTGATGGGCAGATACATAATGGGAAAAAAAATAAAGCTAATTGGGTAGATGATTCATCTAAGCACAAATGGGAGCTAAAGACAATTAGCTCAGGGGTCAAGCACACTGGATTTGGTTTGGACTTACATGATGCAATAGAACAAAGTGAGGTGTCAATACTTTAAGTATGTGTATGTTGAAGAAAATGGGAGAATATCAACATAACTTTTGAGAGCAGGATGGAGGACAATGCACATGGCGATGCTGCGAAAGATCTTAAGAAGTAGAGTTCAAGAGCAGTTTGGGAAGAGATGGATGGACTTAGTTTTGCATCTCTGCTCTGCTATCTTCCCACAAGGTGATATTGGGCAAATTGCTCCTTTCTTTCCAAGCCTCATTTTATTCATCTGAAAAATGGGGCTAATGTTGTTTATCTAGTAAAGTTTTAAAGATTAAATAAAATAAAGAATGAAAAGTCTGTCACCCTGTGCACATTTAATAAATGTTGGCTGGTACAAACTAAAAATGAAGAATAGAAGAAAGAAATGCATATGGAACTTTAAAAAAAAAAGCAAGTTAAAAGAACTAACCCTAGAAACATGAGGCTGACCTTGGTGGGCCACAGTAGAACAACTCGTTCATGACTCATTCAGAAACAACGCACCAGGTGTCTAACATGGTTCAGGCACTTTCCTGTGGGAGCTGGGCGGGTGGAATTTGCTCTCTGCCTTTCGAGGAGTTCGCATTCTGGGGAGAGAGCCTGGTAAAGAAAGTGGCAGTGACAGTGGCAGTGCAGCACTTTGAAGACAGGACCCTGCAGGAGCACCGAGGACGGCAGTGTCTGCTCTGGGTGACTCTTCCTGTGGTCCCTAATGCGTTAATTTCCCCTGTACTGTGCCGTGGCCTCACACTGATCCCTGGTGAGGCAGCCACCTCTTATGCATGGGTAGCATCAATCTTGAGCAAGTCAGATCTGGTGCCCATCTCACCCCAAAACTTGCCCCACGCTGAGCGCCTCTTCGCACTGTGCACGTCCAACCACACGCTCCTCAGATCCCCCACCAGTTCCCACGGCGACTTCGGCAATTTAGGAAAAAAGCACCCCTTTCTCAATATACTTTGCCTTTGTTTATTAAAAATGCTTTTTAACATGTTGATTAAAACAAATAATCATAACTCTTTGGGTCTATTTATCAAGAACATTGTTGTCTTAAATGTACAAATCTGTGATGTCCCCAGTGTGGGCGATGCCCTGTTGGCTCCAGGATCCTCACGCAGTCCACCTGACAGCACCATGCCAACGGCCTGGTCAATATTGCTATCTTCATTTTTAGAAAAGGAAATAGGATCATGTGACTTTGATAAAAGACAGAACAGAAATTAAATGCATGTAGGCCTGACTTCAAAGTCCCTATTCTTTCTTCTCTCTGACATGTTGATTATTGGAAAGTGTTAACTACTTCTTGTGATGACTTTTGTCCCTCTCTGCAAAAAATAAACAATTTCACTTTGCACGTTTAGACCATCCTCTCCAATAATGCACAAACCTTCTTTGATTTATTGTGCTACAGCACTTCCAATTCATTAGGCATTCCCTCTCTTTAGTTTGTGTTTCAAAACTCATTATTCAACATTTATCTACACCAAACTATATTTGCCATCCATTAGCTCTCTATTAGCCTGAGGTGCCGAAATGAGCAAGTTTCTCCTCCATCAGAATGCATTGTGCCTCATTATTTGTTGTTTCCCCATAATTTAGTAGCATCTGCAAATTTCCAAGCTTGGTTTCAAACATCGAGGCTATGATATCAGTAATACAAATCATGCAAGATAATACTGAGTTGAAATAATCATCTCTATTTTCACCTCCAGCAAGCTGACACACAAATGCAATGGTATTTTTATTGTTTTCTGTATTCCATGAGTATGTTCCCTATTTTATACCCAACTATGGAGATTGGGAAAAGTGTAAAAATAAGGAGTTCAAACTAGAGATTTGCAAGATGAAATAACTGCTGTACTCTAATTTTTAATGTGACTCTGGGTGCACAGCCCTCCCA
The DNA here is from genome assembly GCA_008086735.1 of Cheirogaleus medius. Lineage (NCBI taxonomy): Eukaryota > Metazoa > Chordata > Mammalia > Primates > Cheirogaleidae > Cheirogaleus > Cheirogaleus medius. The sequence continues at coordinate 10,059,088 of VBSM01003199.1, read as the reverse complement.
AAAGTAAAAGATCCCTCATCTCTTATATGAACTTGAATCATCTGGTGTCTAATCATTCATATTCAGGCATTTTCTTAGAATCATCGAGCACTTGTCTAATAACAAATCAGTTCTGAGTTGCCTTTGTTTCACCAATCATCACCCCTTCAAAATGCAAGTCAAAAATCTAGACCGTCATCATAACAGGGACCATTCACTGGTCACTGATCCCAAGCTAGCCTCTTCTGGAGGCTTCACCTTGTGCATTTACTATTCCTCACCACAAGCTTTCAGGTATTTTTATTTCCCATTTCACAGATAAGCACATGGAGGATAAGAAAGGTCAAAGGACTTGTCAAATTCATATAGCAGGAACTGATCAGAATAAGATTCCCACGCAGGCATGTCTAACTCCCAAGGCTGTGCTCTCGCCAATAAACAGTGCAGCCTCATGTAATAATACTCATGAAACAAAAACATAGACATGCGTTCATGCAATGCACCCTTCCTATGGAGCCCAAGAGGAAATCTATCCCAGGTCTCAAAGTTACAATAATGTGTGATGTGTTTTCGAACAAACAAGGGATTCATTTTAAACTTGTGGATACTGGCTTTGATGACTATGAATTTCTCTATGCGCTGGACACTAGGAGGCCCAAAGCAAAGATCACTGCCTACTGTTAATTTTGCTGTTGGCATAATTATTTTCCTGTTTTATTTTTCACACTATGTGATTGCATCATTTATTTAGTTCTTATGAGCTATTTGTACTTTGGTAACCTATCTCAAACAATCTGTGGACTAAGGCAGTGCACATTTGTTTAAATAAGTGATGAGGACAGATGCAGAGGTGAGGGAACAAGTCTTGGTGCATCAGTCTATGTGGCTCTTCAAGTGGACTATTTTGGACTGTAAATAGGTAAGTAACTACTTCCCACAACTGGCAAGTGTCTAAAACATTGAACTCTGGCAAGGAGGAAAACGTGGGTGGGAAAAGTTGATGTCTAGCCCAGTTCTGTCGCTCTAGCTCAGTGACCCTTGGGCATCTCATTAAACCTGCCTGTCTTACAATGAAAAGACTGAACTAGTTTGGAGTTGGCCAGCTATGGTCTTTGGGCCAAATTGGACTCATGGCCTGGGTTTGTGTAGCCTTTTTAAGTTTTAGATTTGTTGAAGAAGAAGAAAAAAAAAAGTGGAGAAAGAGGAAGAAGAGGTGGAGGAGGAGAAGGAGAAGCAGCAGCAGGGATGACATGTAGCCCACAAAGCCTAGAATATATAATATTTGATCCTTTACAAAGCTTGCCAATCCCTGGACTAGTTGATGGCTGTAATCTCTTTAAGACCTCAGTTTCCACCATAGTTCCATGACTTCAGCTTTACTCTGATAAACAGTTGACCCCAAATAAGTCCCTTGACCTTCCTGTATCTTAGTTTTTCCCCCTGTATAATGGGTATAACACTACTAATGTTGTAATAGAATCATTATAAAGCCCATAAAGAGATTGTAGGGTCAAAAGGAAAAGGAGAGCATGTTCAAAAAGTATAATATGATACAAAAAATAGAGGGCATCAGAAGAGATATAGGCAATACCATCTATCCAAGTTCAAAAGGGCACCAGCCCAGATTGACACAACGATGGCACAGAGGCCAAGGATATGACATATGCAAAGCAGAAGGCCCCGCGTTCTCCAGAAATTCCAGGTAGTATTTTACCTGCTGTGGGTTTTCAGTTCAGCCCGCTGGTCCAGCAGAAGCCATCCACAGTGCCACAGGCACAGACAGCTCTGAGCTGTTTCTACCTAAGAATCTCGGGGCACAAAGCTTGTTACCCAGTTGCATGGCTTGAGGACCTCTCATTTATTTTAGGGTCCAGCTCAAATGTCTTCCTCCAGGGGTGTGTGGGATCCCCACACGAACACATTAGGGCTCCTGAGTTAAACTTTTCACTCGTCTGTGCTTTCTTCTCCCTTTGAAAGGCAGTGCCAATCATCCGGGGATGGAAACCCATAGTTATTGGCAGCCTGTTAGGGGCCAGATGCTTTACATATTTTATCTCATTTAATTTTCCTGCCAGCTCTGTGAAGTGGGTCACACACTCCCATTTTCATGATGATGAAACTGAGGTTCACAGGAGTAAAATAACATTCCCAGAGTCACAAACTAGCAAGTGGTAAGGTCACAACTGCAAACTTCTGCTCCACCTTGCCACTTCCCCGGTTCCAGCAATCACCCAAGTTTGAGCTATGCAAGTCCTTTCTCTGTCCTTCCCTCACATTCTGCCTGTCACCAAGAAGTGAGAAGCAGACCCTCAGGGCATGAGTCCCTCCTTTCCCAGTGCCTTTAACAATCCCTGCCTGGACACGCCGCCCCAGCCCAAGTTGTTCTCCTTCACTAAAACCACGCCTGTATTCTGATCCATTCTGCCTCCTCTCAGGGCCAACTACACTCGCCTATCATTAGCGCACCCATTTCCCACGTGTTTCTCTACTGACCGGACTGGTCTGCTGTCTGCTGTTTAGGGAATCTCTTTGTGCCTTTTTCCAGGCCCCATATTTTCCCTTCCCCACACATCCAGTTCCTGCACGTCTTTAATTTCCACACTCTCTCCGGTAAATTGCTTCTCTTTCCTCTCATCCCTACTCTTCTCCTTTTAATTTCCAAAATATGTATTATTTATGAAACTCTTACTAGTTCTTTAGCTCAATGGGCTTGATGTATTTGACAGAGTACAGATTTTGTTTCAAACTCCATTTGAATCCTACTTCTTTGAATTAGTGTGGGACTGATAATATTGATTTCAAAAAGCTTTTCTAAAGGATAACACAAAAAAGTGTCTCTTATAATGGCTGATACATGTAGACAATCAATGCCTACTTCTTTCTTCTCTTTTTAAAGCTACCATTGTGATTGTATAATATACCCTACTCAAGCCAGAGCTCATGTCCTATAGTCCTGTATTGTTTCTCATTATTTCTTCCATAAAAAACTATGTATTTCAAATACAAGGTAAGTAATACATTAACAAAAAAGGGGCCATGCATTTTGTTTCTTCTTGGTTATTTTAGTCTTTAGGATTTTGCTGTACAAACAAGAACTAATTAATAAATACTTGATATTGATGAATTAGAACCTCACTGATAAAGGGGACATCAATGATTTTACCTTCTATCCCAGCTAATCAATATAATCCCATGAAAAAGTTTACCCTCAGGCACTGCATTGCAAGTTTTATATATTCACATTTTTATTGAAGGAAAGCAAATGTCCTCACCCAAAGTAATCGGTTTGTATTATTATTTTTTAAGAAAGGACAGAAAAATTAGAGCATGCTAAGACTGATAGTTTTTGTAATTTTATAATCATCCCAAATTCTTTTCAATGTAAACAGTATGGTTTTGCTAAATAAAGGATTATTAAATCAGGAAGTACTTTTTCACAAATATAATGTTTTTGCTGATTATACTTTCTTTTCTTCATCCATACATTCATTCAATTTTGTTTCTTGTTGCCTTACTATGTAATGGCCAATTCAGGTGCTAGGAATGAAAAGATGAAAAGATTTAGTGCTTTCTCTCAAGGATCTCAGGGGAAAAGACAGACTTACAGAGAAGCGAAAGTAATATGCAGGGATGGTCATAATGACATGCGTGCACAGTTAACTCTGGGCATGCTTCACAGAGCAGAGGCTGGGGTTTGAGGGAAGCCCTTGCATAGGCTAGGAAGGGTGGGATCAGTAAGGGTGGGGCCAGGGCGTTCCAATCATCCATTGCCTTTGTGAACACTCTGCTATCACTTTAGTGCTATCATCAACTAAGATGTCTTCAATTCAAGAATGAATGAATCAATTCATTATCTTCCTATTGTAGCAGGACGTGCAACGTGGAGCAAGATCTGGACAGATAGACTTAAATTTTGAGCCCAAATGATTACCATTTTGTGTAAATCAAATACCTATTTCTATTCGCAAATTACATAATTTTAATTTAATAATTTCTCCTCTAACTAACCTCACCAACACTTGAAAAATAATTTCCTTAAACTGCTTTGCAAAGCTGTTGCTACCCTTAAAATATTAGAGAAGATTGAAGGAGGGTACAAAGCATATTGGGGCTGCTGAGTTAGCCACACATGGGCCCCAAATGCTAACGCTTCCTTGTTGCACCTGTGTGACCTGGAGCAAGTTTTTTAAGCTTTCTGAGACCAGGGTATTTCATTTTTAAAATTTGAAAACACTAGGAAATTAGTAAAATTATAAAATGAGATGCTACAAATCAAATAAATACCCTATGCAAAGTAGTCCAATAAAATGTTTGCTTTCTCTTCTTCTATTTAAAAAAAGATGGATGTCTTCAGTTTCTGAGAAGTTGGAGTAGACATACTTTTACCTTTTCCACCTACTAAGATCTACTGAAAATCCTGGACATTATAACTAAAATAAACATATGAAGATCACAAAAATTGTAGAAAACAAATCTGACTGGCTAGGGAACTTAGAACCTGAGTAAGGGCACAGCGGCAAGCCTCGAGCTTTCTTTTTGCCTCATATATCTCAAACTTTGAATTGAAGAAGCTGGAACCTGGAAACACTGATGACAGCAGACAAAAATGCCCCAACCCACGCCTGTTCTTTCTTGGAAAAGGGCCAGGAAAAGAACAATATAGAGAGCTGGGAAACCTAAAAATAACTGGTTTGTCTGGCCAAATGTCCAGAAATAAACTATGGCCACATTTCTATTCATACAAAGACTGAGTGGGGAACCTATAATTTCCTGTCATAAGACTATAATGAGGCACTTAGGTGTGTCAAAGGAGTTCAAGTAGGGACCAGAACTTTGAACCCACTGGCAGTAATAAGCTTCCTACCCACAGTTTCAGTGCAGACCACACGGAGAGCCAGAATTCTTATCCCAGCTCAGCAGTGATGAGGAACCCACCAGTCATGTGCCAATGAAGGCGGCATAGAAAACCTGGAATTCTACATCCACAAGGCAGTTGTTAAGTGGTACTTCCCACATTGACTGCTAGAACAGTGTTTAAAAAAAACTTTAATTAAAACAGAAAATTTAAATAAATTCTAGAATCTTATAATATGAAAATAACTAAGTTTGAATTTAAAATTACTTATCATATTAAAAACAAAGAGTATCTTAGATGGAATAAAACTTTAATAAATGCTGAAATCAAGATGAAAGATATTAGAGTTATCTGGCAAAGATTTTAAAAAGGCATCATAAAATTCTTCAATAATCAATTATGAACATGTAAAACATGAGAAATTAGAAAACTTCAGCAAAGAAACGGTATCAGCAATAAATAGAAGATATAAAGAAGAATCAAATGAAAATATTAAATATGAAAAATATAATAACTGAAATAAAAAATACCAAGGAATAGGCTTAATAGCAGAGAAAGAAGACAGGGGAAAGAATCAGAAAACTGGGAGACAGAATAGTAAAACATATACAATCTGAAAACAGACAGAAAATAGACCCCCCAAAAAATTTAGTAGCCTCAATGACCTGGGATCGATAACAAAAGATTTAAAATTTGTGTCATCAGAATCCTAGAAGAAGAAGAGAAAGGGGGGGAGGGTTTGAAAGAATTTAAATAATGGTTGGAAACTTCCCACATTGAATAGAAGACAGAAACTTATAAATTCAAGCTTAGTAAACCCTATGTAGGATAGATCCGAAGAAATTCATACCAAGACACATCATAATTAATTTCAAAAAACTAAAGACAAAGAAAAAAATTTTGAAAGCAGCCAGAGAAAAATGACACCTTACCCATAAAAGACAAAAATATAAAATTGAATGATAGAGCGTTACTTATCAGGCACCATGGAGGCCAGAAAAAAAAGTGGCACAAAAATTTTAATGTACTTAAGAAATGAACTGTCAAGTGCAATTCTTTATCCTACATCCTTTATCTTGAAAAAATATCCTTCAAGAATAAAGACTAAATGAAGACATTCTCAGATGAAATAAAAACCAAGAAAACTTGTAACCAAGAGATCTACCCTAGAATAATGGCTATACTATGTTATATAAACAGAAAGAAGCGATAAAACGGAACTTTTGAATACCAAGAAGAAAGAAAAAACACAGTAAGCAAAAATATGCAGGTATACAAAAAGTTTTCCTTCTCCTCTTGGATTTTCTAGACTATGCTTGACACTTAAAGCAAAAATTTTAACACTACTTAACCAGTTCCAATTGTATGCACAAGAAATATTTAAAACAATTACATTACGAAAGGGTAAAATAAAGGCACATAAAAGGAAATACATTTTCTATACTTCACTCAAATTGGTAAAATGATAACACCAGTGGACAGTGATAAGTTACTTATATATAATGTAATACCTAGCAACCACTAAGAAACCTATATAAACAAACACATTCAAAATCACTATAGATAACTAAATGGAATTCTAAATAAATGTTCAAGTAATCCACAACAAGGTAAGAAAAAGAAACCAGAAAGAAGCACAAAACAGAGAGAAACAGAATATAAAATATTAAATGTTAAGTCCTAATATATTATATAAATATTAAAATAACATATCAATAGTGTAAGCAAGCCAATTAAAAGACAAAAATTATCAAATTGGATTATAAACCATAACCCAACTATCTGCTATTTACAAAAAAAATCTTACTACAAATGCAACAAAATAGACGGGTTTAAAATAAGAGGAAAGAAAGGTGTATCATGAGGCCAGGCACCATCATGGAAGCATGAATCAAAGGAAAACAAGAGTGGCTACATTAATATTAGATAAAATAGGCTTCACAGCAGAGAAAATTATTGGAACTAGAATAGACCATTATACAATGATAAAAATGGTCAATATGCCAGGAAGTCAGAGCAATCATAAAAGTGTATGCACCAAATAACAAAACTAAGAAATATGTGTAATAAATACTGATAGAACTGAATACTCTACTAGATGTATCCACAATTTTGATTGGGGACTTCAACATCATTCTACATCATTCTCTATATAATTGATAAAATAGCTAGAGAGAATATCAGCAAGATTACAGAATAAAACTCAACAACACTACAACCAACACTCACTCTCTCCAACCACAGCAAAACCTACATTCTTTTTAAGTTCCCATTGAATGTATATCAGGATAACCATATACTGAGTCACAAAATAAATCTCAAAAAATTTAAATTAAATCAAGTAGTGTATTTTTTTTTCTGATCACAATAGAGTATCACCAATTGTTAATAAGAGAAAGAAATATAAAAAATTCCAAACACTTGGAAACTAAACTATGCACTGCTAAGTAATAAACTGGTCCAAAGACGAAGGCTCAGAGGCCATCAAAAATACATTGAACTGATGGACAATAAAAATACAACATATCAAAATTTGTGGCATAAGTTTAAAGTGATGCTGAGTGAAATTTACAGGACAATTTCATGCATTAGAAAAGAGTTCAAGTCAATAATCTAAGCTCCAACCTCAAAAATTTAGAAAAAGGAGAGCAAAGAAAACAGAAGGGAGGCAAGGAGGGAGATTTCATTTTATTTTATTCAATGAAATTGAATAAAAACAGAGAAAAATTAATGAAGCAAAGAATTGAATTTTTAAAAAATAAATAAATTTACACAACTCTAGCAAAATTGAAAAAAGAGGGAAAAGAAACAGTATCAGGAATGAAACAGGAATAACACTACAGAAATCAAAAGATAATCATGGAATGCCACAAACAACTGTATTTCATAAATCTGAAATTAGTGAAATGGTAAATTCCTTCAAAAGTGCAAACTACCACAACTCAATAAACGTGAAATATATAATTTGGATAACCCTATAACTATTAAGGAACTTGAATTCATAAAAAACAATCTTTAGGCTCAGTTTCATTGGATAATACTACCAAAGAATTCCAAAGAATTAAAGGTTTATTAACACTAATTCTGAACAATCTCTTCTGTAAAATAGAAAAATAAAGAAGGAGGAATACTTCACAATTCATTTAATGATTTTATATATATATATATATATACACACAAATATATACATACACATATACACACGTGTGTGTTTATAGATAGACAATCTGTAGATACATAGTCCCTCATGGTCATGTATACAGATGCAAAAATCTTTAAAATCATATTTGAAAGTAGAATTCAGCATTCTATATATAAATATAATTATTCATTATTACCAAGTGGTGTCTGCCTCCATCCCCAACTCAGGGATTTTAAACCGGTTAAATATTTGAAAATAATTCAAGGTAAATTGCCATATTAACAGGATAAAAAAGAAAAATCTCACTCTAATATCAATCAATGCAGTAAAAACATCTAATAAAATTCAATACACATTCATTATAAAACTCTCAGAAAACTAAAAACAGAGAGGAACTCAACTTAATAAAAAATGTCTAAAAACAACTATAGGTAACATTATACTTAATGGTGAAAACTTAATACTTTCCACCTAGGATGGGAAACAAAGCAAAAATGCCTGCTCTCACCACTCTTCCTCAACATAATGCTGGACATTACAGCCAGTGCATTAAGGCAGGAATCTACAAAAAGACTTCTAGAATTAATAAGTGATACCAGCAAGGTTGCAAAATTCAAGACGAAAATAAAAATATCAATTGTATTCTACATAATAGCAATGAACACATATGAAAATAAAAATATCTCTTGTAGTCACTCAAAAAACTAGTAGTTAAATCTAAATCTAAATAAAACATGGCCAGGACTTACATGCTGAAAACTATAAAACACTGATGAAAGAAATCAAATATCTATATAAATGAAGAGATACACAGTGTTCATGGATTGAAAAATTCAATATAAGATAAATGTTCATTGCCCAAAAATTGATATACAGGTTTAACACTAGTCCTATTAAATTCCCAGCAAGATATTTTTGTGTGCAGGCAAGATTATTCTAAAATTCATTTGGAAAGGCAAAGAAACAAGAATAGCTAAAACAATATTAAAAAAAAAAAAAAGAAAGAAGAAAGGAAAGAAGGAAAAAGTAGGAATTAGTGGTCTCAATTTTGATACTTGTTATAGCTATCATAATGAAGACACATAGATCAGACACATAGATCAAGGTGAACTCAGAAATAAACCCACACAAGCATGACCAACTGAACTTTGACAACAACTCAAAAGCAATTCAGTGGGGAAGAAAGATAACCTTTTAAAACTATAAAAGTTTTAGGGAAAAAATGGCAAAAAAATCTTTGGCATCTAATACTAGACAAAGAGTGCATGATCCATAAAGACAAATTGGACTTTATCTGAATTAAAAACATTTGCTCTACAAAAGACCCTTTTAATGAGTTTGAAAACTAGTTATGGAATGGGAGAAAATATTTTTAAATCATAGTCCAACAAAGGAATAGTATCTAGTATACATAAATAACTCTCAAAACTCAATGGTAAGTAAAAAAATCCAATATTGGGCAAAAGACAAAGAGAAATTTCACCAAACAGGATACTGAGGTGACAAATAAGCACATGCAAGATGTTCAGCATCATCAGCCAGTAGGGAAATGCAAACTAAAACCACAATGAGGTATCACTATACTACTATTGGAATGTCTGAAATTAAAAAATAGTGACAATACCAAATGCTCTCCAGGGTGTGGGGAAATTGGATTACTCATACATTGCTGGTGGGAAGAGAAAATGGAATAGATAACTAGAATATACTTTGGCAGGTTCCTTAAAAAGTATACATTTCACAACCATATGGCCCAACAATTGTACTCTTTGACATTCATTTTAGAGAAATGAAAAATTATGTTCATAAGAAAACTTGTATACAAAGTTTACATCTTTCTTTGTAATGGCTCAAAATTGGAAACAACCCCGTTCTTTTACAGGTGAATGGTTAAACAAACTGTGGTACATTCATACCATAGAAAATTATTCAGCCATAAAAAGACATAAATAAAAGGAAAGAAATGAATGAAAAAGGAATTGATATATGCAATTGCATGAATCTCCAAAGAAGTATGCTAAGTGATAAAAGCCAATCCCCAAAGTAGCACACTGTATGATTACATTTATAGAACATTCATGATAGAACAAAAATTTGGGGATGCCAGGGTTTGAGGAGGGGGTGAGGTTGGGAAAAAACTGACTATAAAAGGACAATATGGGGACTTAGTGTTGATAGACATCATCCATTTTACCTATGTTAATATCCTTATCTTGGTTTTGATGTTGTACAACAGTTTAGCAAGATGTTGTCATGGGGAGAACCTGGTAATAGTTACACAGGATCTCTCTGTATTATTTGTTATAACTGCAAATGAATCTATGATCATCTCGAAATAAAAAGTTTCATTAAAATAAAGGATGAGTGGAACATTGGCCTTACACTAGTCCTCTTTGGACAAAAACTGTGTTGGATAAATTGCCCAAAGTCTTCCTGTTAAGGCAATCTCTCACTACCCCATCCCCTATCAAAGAACACAAGGGAATGTTCCAGCACCATAAGAAATTCCCCATCCTACAGCTGATTCATTCACATTTTCCAGAAGCGAGTCCTTTAGGCCTATGACTCAGAAAAGAAGCTATAGTGAATGCTTATATTTTCTGGATACAAGTAAGGAATTAACACTGTAGAGAAGCTTCCACATTTTAAAAGCTGCTTAGACAAACTGGAGAGCATCTAAGAAAAGCTTGCTAGGATGGAGAGCCATCAGGAAATCATTTCACATAAGAAGCAGTTCAGGAAGTTACAAGATATTTAGCCTGGGGAAGAGAAACGGTAGCCAGCCCACGCATCTGAAGGGCAGTTAGGTAAGATAAACAGGAGGCTTATTTCCTCTTCCTCATAGAAAGTGTTTCCCAAAGGGTGGTTTTAATGGATGATTTTAGGTGGTGTAAGAAGTAACATATTTCATGTTCACTGTTATTTTCTCATTTAAATGTGTATTAGAAAAAATAAAACTAGAACATGTACTAATACAACATTTTTACATATGGTAAGATATATATATTCTCTATTATAATATACCTAATTTTTAAAACAATTTTTTAGTGAAAAATATAAGCATAAAAGAGTATAGGTGAATTACAACTACAAGGATTTTGAAGGCTGTTTATGAATGAGACTGTAGATTTTCACTAGAGATAAATGTTTACTTATCACTAGACTTCTTCAGTTAGATCTAAGAAAAAGTATAAAGGATGCTGGGGAAAGTGTTCTTATCTTGGTTGGGGCTCTGGGAAAAGCGCTCCCTTAGATCTTCTGCTGATATTTCAGAATCTTAGCATCCATGAGTTTTTGAGATTGTTTTTGAAGGAGCAGCGGAAATCAACTTATTGTACGATTGTTGCTGCAGATGCACTAAGAATAATTATAATGACATTATTTCAAGCCAAGAAAAAGCAATCAGCAAATTCTAGTCTAGGTATTCTCAAAATTGCTTATCTTTGGATCAACTATCACTTTCTAGGAGCATTTTTAACAGAATGGGTTTAGGGGCAGTCTCAGTGTTTTCTATGCAACTTGCCCAATGCAAATGGAAAATGATTTTAACTGTTACCCCAGATGAATTTGGTGCGCAATCAATTCACAAATGAATGCTCTATATTACGTAAACAGAACATACCCACACTCACATAGTGGTTCAAAGAAACTGCTGCCGTCACAAAGCCTGGGTTATAGTGTTATTTCTGAGCTAGCAGGTATAACAATCCTGCCTTAGTTTATGGCAATTTGAGAGTCATTTGTTAGAACTGCAAGACTATTTATGGCACAAGACCATATTATACAGTTCATTCATCATCCATAATGCAAGACAAAAATGCATATTTTTGAATGCAATTTAGCTTACTAATATAAACATGTTATATTAATTTCCTAAGACATACATGGTTTAAATTGATATATAGAGCTAGAACATTGGCTGGTGAGCATCATTTGGGAGAGAATACAAGGGAAATTGCAAAAAAAAATTTTATTTTAACTCAATTTCAATAGTATGTCTTTCCAAATACTTGAAAATGTTGGTGATTTCCTTCTTCCTTTTCTATGTTGAACAAAGATTACATGCAAACATTCTACTTCACATATTGACTATACGTTGACAGTAACAAGTAACATCACTGAGTGATCTTAATGTGCTAGGCACTATTCTCAGCTTTCTATGTGTAGTAACTCATTTATTCTTCTCAACAGCCCTTGAAGCTAGTAATATTTTACTGATAGGAAGACTGACATGTATCTGGCTAGTATGTGGCGGAGCTGGGATTTGAACTCAGGTATTTTGAACATTATCAAACTCACATTTTAAACCTATGAGTTTTACTTTCAAAGCTTCTTATTCATGATGCATCCTATGAAATAAATTTTTTAGAGAGACTAAGCACACACGTACATACACACATATATACACACATGCACACACTTATACACATACACATGCATAAAGGGAACAAACATTTCTTCCTTTGATAAAGTGACGGAAACTATGTGTTTTAGATATTTTCTCAACTATTTAATTTTTAAAATGCTAGTCAAGGCTCACTAAACTGATTTCACAACCCTTCAATATACTGCAATCCACTATTTGAAACAGCATGTACAAGTGCACCGTCTCTGTGAAGTGGGAAATTAGGGGTTGCAATAGAAAAGAAAGATGCAGCTCCTGTGCCTGAGCAGTGAGGCTGTAGGGGATTTAGCGGTTGCTGGGTAGTGCACAGCAGGGCAGGCCACCTCGCTGTGCCCTGGCGGCTATGCAGGGCAGCGGTGTGCCTGGAGCTCCCACATGAGCACAAAGTGCTGGAGCTTTCTTGGACACAGTATGATGCAATCGGAAGAACATGAGCGTTGGAGCCAGAAGACCAGAGTTTGAAGCATGGTTCTACTAATTGCTGGCTGAGTGTTTTGGAGCAAATTAATTAATCTCTCTGAGATCAAATGTCCTGCCTGTTATAGTGGAGTAACATGGCAGGTGTTTTTGCTGCCCCAAATCAAATACCCTTATCCTACTTACGATCTCAGTCACAGCTGCATGAACAGTTTTATCTAAATTGAATCCTGCTGCCTTCAGAATCTACTGGGCTGTGCCCCTATGTGGATGTTTCCTCTTACCCTGTATCACTCTCCCCACACCCACCCTCCTACTTCCTGGGATCATCTCACAAATTAACTACCTGCCCCCAGTTTCTTGTCTCAATCTTTACTAGCAGAGTAACATGAATTAAAAGAAACAAAACTGACATAAGAGTCGTTTTGAGGATTGAGTGACAGAAAGTATATTAAAGATGTGTACAAAACAAATCCTTGTGCCTATATACAACGAACTGTTACAAACCCATAAAAATATGTTTACAGATGTAGAAAGATGTTCAAAACATTTCATTGAATAAGAGCAACAGGCTCCCATTCAATATGAAGGCCACGATTCTCTTTGTAAACATATCATCTACGTGAATAAATGTACACATAACCATAAGAAAGTACAATTTTATAATTATATACTACATTTTGTATGGAAATTGTTTTTTCAAGGATAGAATTCTAGGTTTTGTTTGACATTTTCTTCCTTATTTTTTCTCTATATTTTTTATTGTTTTATTTTTGGAGTCAACATATATTGTTTAAGTAAACTCAACCAATAATACAGTTTATTTCCTTGCCGTTGCTCCTTCAACCCCAACATCCAACATTGTGGTGGGTTTTGCAGAGAAATGGGAAACCTTATTCAAATGCCTTTATTGTGTTTCATAGCCCTTATAGCAAGGTAGCCCAAATGAATGGCTCCCAGTTTGAATCTCTTTAGAGTAGGGTCAACCTTCTAATTCCCAAATGCGGATTCAATCAAGTCGTATTACAAAGCAGAGAGAATTTTGCCTGATTCTACCTATTTTTTGTAAAGCTGATATCAGACATCTGCATCTCATTCATTCACCTGCTTAATGAAAGACTAGAGAGTCAGGAGGACCAAAATCAAGACATGATGTCGTTGAGAGAAAACTAAATACAGATAAAAAGCTCAACGAATTAGGGTAAGGACTTTGAGGCCTGAGCCTGGGTAACAAAAGATGAGGATTCCTGCAGTCAACATTTCTGGGGTAAAAGTTGGCCCATGTCAACATGTCCTTGTCTATGTGCTTAATTCATCAGACAGTTATGTGGCCACCACCAATAGATTTTTCTTATGTGAGGCCCCCCAATAATTTGTGACAGTACAAATGTCAGGAAACTAGAGCTGGATTTTGAATTTAGGATATTGTCTCTGGTTTATCAAATAGCTTGGCTTAGGAGTACAACCTACTGCCAAGGATCTCTTCCCAAATAAAGTTTACCATTCTGATTATGATTCTCTGGCTATATCTGTAATACTGAAGACTTATTTGGAAGCATGCTATCCAGGGTGCAGTTAACAAATTAGCCTTACTCACAACAGTGATTAGAGATCAGATACTGGGAGGTGCTACAAAGACTTCTGTATTCGTGAAGTAAATAAAAAAATAAATGACCCTTGTGTAAAATAGCACAGGCCACTGTGTCTCGCTCTTTCAAGCCCTAGTAATGAAAACTGATTTTTCCTTATCCTTATACGTATCGGCCACTTTTTAACAAACAATCTATCAATCTTCACTAATATTAATAACGAGAACTTGAGCTTTTCTTTATTTTATAAAGGAGAACACTGAGTTCTGGGATGTTCCGCCCTGCCCTGAGTCCCAGAGATGGCAGACAGTGGAGCTGGCCTTCACAGCAGTCCCTGGGATGGTTTCTTCTATATTTGGGTGGCTACAAGTCCAGCACCACCCTTTAGGACAATCAGTGCCTCTACTCGTTTTTGTAGTGCCCATTTGATCTCTATCTTCTCCACTTTCGTTATCATTTTCCAGAAGGAATAACAAACTGAAATGATTAGAGTTCAGAAAAGAATCAGTGATTTTCCAGAACAGAGTTAACACACTCTCCTGAAAATGTAGAAATGCAAAGGAACTATCAGTGGAGACAAGGGGGAGGGTGGCATATAGTCCTCTCCTGCCGTCAGAGATCAGTGAGGGAAAACTTGAGAGGCACCAAGGGGGTGTGTCTGGAAATAGGTAGGAGCAGAAGGGGAGTTGAGAGAGGTTATGAGACAGCCCATTGAAAGGGAAAAAGAAAAGAAAGCTTGACATTCTCAACGAAATGGTCACTATTAGGGAGTTGAGGATACAAGAAAAAAGCTTCAAATGGGAACATTGTCATAGATGCAATACAGTTACTTGAACTATAGTCTTTGTAAACAGCTTCCTCAAGTAGATTGAGTCTCAAGAAATAGTCTCAAGAAAATTGAAAAGCCGGAAGCTCTGGCACTAGCAAGAGGTAGGGTCCTTGATGGCGCAGAGCTGCTGTAGAATGAACTCTGCTTTCTAAGAAGTATTGTTGACTGAGATTGCAGCCAGGGTTCGGGACCCAGCCTGGTAGCAAAGAATGTGAAGGTAAGCTGAATTTTAACTCTGCCTTCACCATTCAATACTTTGGGTCAAGCATGTCATCTTGCTTTGTCTCAATTTCCTTTTCCATAACACGGGACATCTAATAGTTCCTTCTTTAAAGTACAGGCCGTCCTACTTTGCATGTTTCTGAGATACACAAATTTTAATTATCACTACTTATTGCAATTTAGTTGAATAACAAATCCTCCAAAAATATGGCTCAAATTTCAGTTACCGTGGTATATTAACTGTGAATAACTGCACAAAGCACGAGCTTTTCTGCTAGCTCCTTAGCCCACTAATCGCCACATAAATGACAGATGCACAGCATGGTCAGTAGCCGGTCACATCCCTTCTTCCAAAGTCTCTTAGTGATTGGACACTGTGCATCTGCTGGGGAAAAGTGTGGGGAAAGTCAGTCCACTGTGGGGAAAAGTCAGTTTCCCCACAGACAGCAAAGTGTGTTATTGTGTTGTTTTCTTGTCTTTCTTGTCTCTCAGTGGTAAATCTATGTGACATTTTACAAAACTTGATAATTGAAAAACAAAGGTGAAAGTACAGCAAATAAATGAAAAATGATAACAGTAGGAATGAAATTAAAATTGGAGGCAAATGGAGTTATTGAAAAGCAACCGAACTTGAGAATCTTAACTGGTGCCATGCAAGAGATTCTGGACATGCAGCCTAGGAACTTAGTGACCATAAACTTAACGTACATGAGGAAAGTCGTTACGATGAAAAGGCTGAAGATGTTCCAGAGTTACTGATGATGGCAAAATTTTCACATTAAAGGAAAACTCAAAGATATTTCACAACATTTAAAGGGCAAAGGATGAAATGTGAGAAGCTGATTCCATGTTAGGAAGGAATATGACAATTCACCAAGGCTTAGAAAAGACACTTGCTCCTATTTTTTGTTTTTTTCAATTACTCCACTTATATCCTATAGGATTATTTGTCTATGCCCATCTTATACCCATCGAGTTTATTTATAGATAAAAATAAATGTAAAATTGTTATTTCAAATAATGAAAATGAGGAATTGAGTAATATTGAGTCACTATAGGAAAATAATGGCTCTTTTTTCATCAAACATGAAGCTTTGTCAAGAAAAGGATATTTCAAATAACATTCCCTGCTCCATCCCTAGTCTTCTCAGTCTTAATACCTTTTCTAAAGAGTGCTCTATGATTAAAAGCTGTATTTGAATTTATGTACTTAGTGACTGGAGAAAATGCTATGTGCTCCTCCCCTCCAAAAAGATACTTATGCCCTAATTTCTGGAACCTATAAATATACCTTCTATGGTAAGAAGGATCTTCGCAGATGTGACTAATTTAATGACATTGAGATGGGTGGATTACCCTGGGTTATCAAGTTGGGACTGAAACACCATCACATTTATCTGTGCAAAAGAGAGTCACAGGAAGGTGTTAAAGATGGAAGCGGAGGTGGCAATGTCACTGTGGAGGCAGAGAGTGGAGTGATGTGGCCACAATAAGGAACGCTGGCAACTTCTAGGAACAAGAAGAGGCAAAAAACGGATTCTCTTCTAGAGCCTCTGGCAGAAGCATGTCCCTGCTGACACCTCGACTCTGACCCCCTGGTTCTGATTTCACACTTCCGGCCTCCAGAAATATGAGAGAATAAATTTCTGTTGTGTTTAGCCACCAAGTTTGTGGTAATTTGATACTGAAGGCACAGGAAACTAACTCCTACGCCTCTAGATTTTGCATAGCATCCCACGTGTCTTTTAGATTGTGGGATTAATTTAAATCCAAAGACATTCATTGAGTACCATCCAGCACAAGACCCCTAGGACACAGATTTGAATGGGACAGGGCTCCTGTCTTCTAGGCGTTCATAATCTATACAAACGCTTAAAAAGGATAGTTACAATATAGTGTAATCTTTCAAATACTGGGGCTTGGTTACAACAAGCAGCCAATTTGTGTGGTGGGATACTATTTGGCCATTTAAAATAAGATTGTAAATAAATATATTGACATAGAAATATGTTCAGATATATTATAAAGACAGTACCATTAAATAATTTTATAGTGCATAAAAATTATCAAGAAGCATATGGCTCAAGGCATTAGTCATAGTTTTCCCTAGGTAGTGGGTTTATGGTATTTATTTAATATTTTTGTTTATTGTATCCCAATGTCCTGATTTTTTACTAATAAGAAAACAAAGTATTTTTTGTTAAAAATTGTCTGGGCCCAGTACCAGTTAGAAGCAGTCTCAAGATATAAAAGTAACGTAAAGGAGGAACCTAAGAACTCTGACGGTGATGTGTCTACACATCGAAGGTCCCACGCATAATAATAGTATTATGTCTTCGCCTGAAAGATGGGGGCTTGACCACCTAGAAGCAGGTAAGCTGTATTTATTAAATGCTCAGATACCATCAGTCAAACGGGATTTCATTAATTTAATAACAGTTTTCAGAGGGGAGAAATCTCATCACTAGATTAAATATGCATACCCTAATCCCCAAATATTACAATGTGAAATGAAGTCTATATTAGGTTTGAGGAAATGTGATCATTTTCAAAAAGTAATCTAGGCTTTTGTTCTGCTCAAGACTACAGTGAAATCATTTGGATTAAACAGAAGCGTTCCACAGTTTGAGTGTGAGTGTCTATAGCCCACTTCAAGGTGTAGAGAAACAAAGAACTGTGGTCTGTCTCATGCTGGGCCACACCGTCAGCCCCACCCCTGGCACACACAGGCACCTGCGAGGCACCAATGCCTTGCGCCAGCCTAGGGGAGATTTCCTGAACCTGAGTGCAGAGGTGGGCTGCACCGGGAGAAATTCCTCTGATTGTTGTACTGGCTGCTTTTGATATTCTACCTCGAGAGCATATCCACTTACTGTTAATAGCTTCAGAAAGTATTTCTCAATTTGAAACCAAAACCAGACTGTGAATACATCGCCCTTTTTTAGCTTTATAAAGCAGATGGACGTTAAGCTGATAAACCTCCAGACGGAGACTAACATTAGTATCAATACTGTGAACTAAATTGGATTTTTTACTTTTGATTATGAGTCATCGAGTTTGTGGATTGTAGCTCAACCATGTTGAAGTGAGAACACCAACCATGAGAGGGGGAGGCTGCTGCTCAGCCCTGGAACTCCTATTCCTGTGGGCTGGCATCGCCGCTCCTCCAGCCCTCTGTATTTGGATCCTTTGTGTTATCATAATGACGGTTTCACTTTTGGGGGCATTATAGCTGCTATTCCACATATGAAGTCTGTAAAGAATTAATATCAGTTCTGCTTTCGAGATGTAGAAATGAGCACCCGGGGTGTTTAGAACCTTGACCAGCAGAGCCAAGAGTACACTTAGTGGAGCTGGCGTCTGACTCAGCTCTGTGTGACTCCGGCATCTCTCTACTGACGCTCTGGATCATCTTTGCTGGTGGACAGGGCTTCTTCTTTTTTGTACCCACATAATAGGTTCAATAAATTATCTTTGCATTGCACAGGAAACAGGCTGGACACATTGGAATTGGTCAGGCCAAAGCACCCAGCTCAAGGTCTGCATCAGGTACTGTGCCAGTGTGTGTGTATTTTTCTTAATGCGGGTCCTGCTTATCAGCTTCTTAACCAACTACTTCAATCTCTGGTCAGTAATCTGCTCAGTCTTAGGACGGAACATTCAGTAATTAGTTGTTATTCTTACGCCTGAACTCTAACCACTTTTACTTTATCGTCACTGCCTGTACCTGCCCCGGTCTGGCTGCTTTGTTCAGGGCTGTCTGCCCAATTCTCAGCGACCTCACACAATTCAGCTCTGCAGTAAGTATGGGGGACTCGCTCTCGACAGGCACCAGGGCATTGCGACTGTGAACAAGACAAACAAGAACCTGCAAGAATGAAGAGAAATAATCAAACAAATGATGATACGGTAGTAGGATAAGATGAGTCCAGGAGGATTATAGGGAGCCTTGTGCAGAAGGCAGCAGTCTACACTAGGGTCAAAAGAAACTTTCCACAGGAGGTGACATTAGAGCTGAAACCTGAAGAGTGATTAGAGTCAGACTGACGTGAGAGAATGGCCTTCTTG
Source organism: Cheirogaleus medius (assembly GCA_008086735.1). Classification (NCBI taxonomy): domain Eukaryota; kingdom Metazoa; phylum Chordata; class Mammalia; order Primates; family Cheirogaleidae; genus Cheirogaleus; species Cheirogaleus medius. The sequence goes on along the minus strand of VBSM01003199.1, from coordinate 10,039,582 downwards.
GCAATGTGGAAATGTGTATGAAGCCTTAAGTGAGAACACACGTGCATTGTTAAGATTTCAAGGAGATGCAGAATGGCGTGAGCCGGTGGCGCAGGGCATGATAATGTGGAAGAGGTACATAGACACCAGATTATTGGTATCTTCATAAGCCATTTTATGGGTTTTGACCTTAACAAAGAGCAATTAGCTACCATTGAAGATGTTCTTTAAATCAAGAAATGATAATATAAAATTCACAAGGTAGAGAATAAACTAGAGGAGTGAAAAACGGATAGATGCAGGAGACAGTTAGGGATAAAAGTGTGTGAGATGTATGAAGTTTACAGAACTGATGGGATCTGTGATTGGTTGGACATGGCGAATGAGGACAAGAAAGGCTGTGGACCCTTGCCTGAGCCTCTCCCATCGTGCCCGAATAATGAAGTGTGGGACCTTGCCGCTGCTTGCCTCGGGCAGACAGTTATCTTGATTCTTAGCCTTTGATGCATCTAGGGGGCCGCTCTCAGTATCAGCTATATTCTTTCTGCTCCAAGTGGTAGAAGCTCTGATTCAGGTGCACTTAATACAGGAGGATTTTATCTCGGATACCAGGACACCTGAAGGAAGAGTAAGCTTTGGGGTGGCTGATTTAGCCGCTCCGTTGCATCATACAGGATATAGTTGCTTTCCATTCTTCTGTGCTTTCTACAAGCACCAGCTTCATCCAAAGTCTGGTTGTGTGTTCATAAGATAGTTGCCTGCAGCAGCACGAACAACATGCTTTCTTATCATTTCCAGCAAGAAAAAGAGACTGACTTCTCTTTCTCAGCAAATATAGCAGATTTTGCTTTACATCTCATTGGCCCAAATATATAAGCCTACTCATCCTTGACAGATCTCTAAGGCTAGATATGGAAATACTTTTCTTGCATTAAACTAATCACCCAGGATAGACTGTCCTGTGCCCGTGTTTATGCCACTGCTTTGATGGCACCATTTCTTTCCTGGGATCTGAATCTGCCTCCATCTCCATGTTCACTGTCGGGCCTATAAACAGTTTGCCTTGCTAGATCCTGGGCAGACTTTGCCTTTATTCCTTTGTATTCCAGGCACTCATTGCAGTACCTGGCATGCAGAGGGTCAAGAAGTATTTTCTGAAGGTAAGAAATGTGTGTTGAGTACTGTATGTTAAACACAGTCTAAGTTTTTTGTATTTCTCATTTAATATTTCTCTTTCTGAATCATAACTCAGTAAGGACATGGAACAGACCTTTTGATTTTGTGGCTGGCATTGCTAAGCATAAAAGATTTCAGTAAATACCTTTGGAATCATTTAAATCAGAATTATATAATTTGAAATCATAGAATAAAACAAATAAATAAATAAAAGATATCCACGTCTCCATTCCCATTTCATGGAAAAGTGACACACAGAGCTTTGTTCTAATTAGCTTAAGATGACATAATTAGACCAAGCTGGAGATTATAACTAGATATTTTAACTCCAAGTTCAACATTAATGGCTCTTTGCTATGTGTTGTGATTGCTACCTGTTCATAATTAGTACTTCAGAGCTCATAGTTTGCCTTATTTTTCCAGGATCTGTGGTGAATTAAAAAAAAATAGACATTACTTCCCCTAAGTTTTTTTAAATCATTTTGCTATGACAAAATGACTATTTAGAAAGAATAGTTAGAGTCTGGAAAAAGAAACAAAAACATAACAAAACAAAAAGAACCAATAACAACCTACATTTCTTATCACTAAAATTAGGGGACTTTCTAGTCTTTGATTAAATGAATACGTGAATGAATGTGATGCTACCAATGCAGAGATTGTGTTCTACTTGGTGGGCCTGATTGAGCAATAGGATTTCCCCACATAGACAATATAGAACTTTCTTCACCTCTAGCTCTAAACCTACAGGCACCACTCCATCTTTAGCTATGCCCCTTGTCCTGAGAAGTCTTTCATTGTGCGTGAAAAGCATTTATTGAACATCTCTATGTGCTAGAGACTGTAATAGGTACTCCAGTGGAGGGGGGAGGGCAGGTGGAGATTAAAATGGGATCCCAGCTCTCAATGAGGCAATGGTTTCATAGAAGTCAAGCCATGTCCGCACATTGTACCCACAACCCTGGGAAGCGCAGAGGGGGTACAGAGCCCATACCGGGGTGGAGACAGCTCCCTAGGGGAGAAATCTTCTGAGTTCACTTTTAAGAAGTGGAAGGATAGGAGTGAGTTAGAAAAAGCTTGAGAAGGGCATTCCATGCCAAGGGTAAATTTTGTAGAGCAAGGGTGAAGAGGAGTCGACTGCGAGAGAGAGGAAGGACAGGAAAGAATGCCTGTGTAGGGAGGTTATAATAAAAATAACAGTAGTATGAGCCAAATCATGAAGAAAATTGCAGGTGGGATGAGGATCTTGAGTTATAAACTATAGAATTAGACAGAATGAGAGGTGCTAAGTGATAAAAAATAAATAAATAAACCAAAACACAATCAAGGCTACAATTAAAAAAAAAAAAAGTATGAGCAACATGGTAACATGGTGAGTGGATTTAGGTGATGGAGAAACCTCAAAGGCAGTAAGACCTCTGGGAAGCTATGGCAACAGCCCAAAGAAGAGAGAAAAAAATCCCTGGAATAGGCAGCAGCATGGAGAAGAGGGGAGGGAGGTGAGAGCTATGTCAGAGGTAGAATCGACCAGACCCCCATTCACTAGATGTGAGGACGGGAGGGAGGGAGAGGAGAGGACGGCTGTGAGCTTTCACATTTGCTATATCTGGGACAAGCATGCTGACCATTAAGATAGAAACTCAGAAGAAGAAAGAGTAAGTTTACAAGAAGAAATAACTGAGTTAAGTTTGCACATACTGTGGAGATTGAATTCAAGGATTAGGTGCTAAACCCAATTTTGTTATTATTTAATTGGTAGCTTTGAGCTAGTTTTTAAACCCTGCTATTTTTTCAAATGGTATGTTTATGTCTTAGATTTACGACATGATTACAAAGTCTTATAGCTACTGGAATCTCTTACACTTTTTTTTGTGTGTGTGTGTGTGTGTGTGTGTCATCCCCTGAAAGAGGAAAGCAGCCAGTAGAACATCCTCCCCAGAGCCTTGTTTTAACAAAGTGGCCAGTGACGCAACTTGCGGATACAAGGGTGAACTCGCTTTTCTAAAGCTCATGTCCTCCTCATTTCCCTTTTCTCATAGACTTAAGGTCAGTGTAGCTTCTATCAGAAAAAGTAAAATGATGAACACCACTAATCAGAGATCAAATATTAACTGAAAAGATTATTGAAACTTCAGAGACAACATCAAATTTTGAATGATTTGTGTAGGTGAAAAAAGGTAGATTAAGTGATGGTTCAAAGATAATAGTTAAGCTTCTCTGTTTTAGAAAATGTTTTCTCACATTTAAAGGGGAAATGCAATAACAAGGCAGACACTAATGCTTTGTTCAGTAGGGCGCAGGAAGGACCTAGGGTTGAGTTACTGCTGACACTGTCGTACTCTGGGCTCCCCTGTCCTTCGAGAATGTGCACTCCTAATGGAGACGGCACATGATTTCCAGGGAAAACCTGAGAGGGGACTGTGCCCAGATCTTGGTAGAAGCGGGCCTTTCTCGGGTTCCACTCAGACAGACTAGGCCCGACCTGACGTCAGCTGAGTCTGTCCGCTGTTGGAGCAGCTCAGCCTGAACATTCTTCCTGGCACCAGATCCCCAGCCAAAAACACCATGGAAAGTTTAGCTTGGTTGTTAACCTGGTCTGTCTGAGGTCAGCATCTTCAGGTGAGAAATCACAGCTCTGAGAGACAGACAGACTTCCTGGGAGACTTGAGGGAGTTTGACTGGAAAGCCTCATTTTATCTGAAGTGTATTTCTGAATCTCCAGTATGGACTTTTTCTCTGTAAGAAATGCCTGTTCTGCCAATGCACAGAGAGGCTTTGCAGTGTTCACGTTTGGACTTGATCATGACTGCTCCCAGACAGACAATGACATTGCTTTGGGGGTCGGCCACTTAGCAAACACAATTCTTCTATCCCTTCATTCATTCCTTCATTCACTTATCTACGTAGACATTCATTCATCCCGTTGTATTTAGGAGACAGCGTATCTCCTTCCAACGTGGGTTGGAATTCAGGTGTGAAACTTTGGGTAAAATATTTAACCTTTCTGTGCCTCTTCTTTTTCACCTGCTAAATAGGAACGATAATGATCCCCGTGTCAGAGGCCTCCTGTGAGGTTTAGAGCAGTCGATATAAATACAGTGCTGAAAAAAGTGCCTAGGAAATGAAGAGCATTCCGTGGACCTCAGTAGTTATTTTTTGCATCACTAGTTTCCTTGTAGGATCACATTCCACTTTATTCCCAATGTCTACCCTGTGCTCTGGAGATTGTAGGAGGCCCCATGCTGCATTTTTGCTTGTAATGCAAAATCTGAATATGATTAATGACATAAGCACACATTGATAATAATAAACTGTATTTATTGTGTACTTCCTATTTACTATGCATTGTTCTGAGTCTTTTACATATATTATATCATTTAATGCGTGGATTCAATGTGTTATGCAGTTTCTGAGTATGGTAGGCAGAATAACGACTGCCTAAATTCTACTACCAAGAACTTGTGAATTTATTAGGATACCCAGCAAAGGGGAATTAAGGCTGCAAATGGATTAAGGTTTCTAATAAGGTGGTCTTGAGATGAGATTATCCTAGGTTATCTGCAAAGGTCCTTATAAGTGGAATAGGGTGATGGAAGAGAGAGAACCAAAGAGATGGCATGTATATAGGTCTCAGCCCAGGACTGCTGGCCTTGAAGCAGTGGAAGTAACCATGAGTAAAGAACAACCTGCCTCTAGGAGCTAGAAAACAGAGGGAAGGAAACAGATTCTCCCCCAGAGCCTCCAAAAGGAGGGATCTCTGCTGACTTGGATTTTTACCCTGTAAGACCCAGGTCAGACTTGTGATCTACAGAACTATAAGATAATAAATTTGTATTGTTTTAAACCACTAAGTTTGTGATAATTGTTACAAAAGCAATAGAAACGAATATGCTGTACTTTGTGCTCATTAATTGTGACCAATCAGGCATTACTGTAGTGCCAGATACACTCCTGGAAAATGTAATAACCGCTTCTGTTCAAAATATTTACTCTTTAGTTGAGAAACAGAGAAAGTAAGTATTGTAAAAACTGGGAGGAGAGTGAGCCATGAAGGTATGATGTACAAAACCTGAATTTTATGTGTGGCTGGAGTATCTGGGTTCTGGAGTAGCTGTGGTATTCTGGAGTAACTGTGAGATTCTGGCATGTCTGTGGGATTCTGGAGTAATTGAGGTTCTGTAGAAATTACGGGATTCTGGAGTAACTGTGGGATCTGGAGTAACTGTGGGATTCCAAACTCCAAGACAAGGAGGAGTGGAGCAGCTTGTGATTCTCTTCAGTCATTTTTAATGTGGGAAATTTTTTTAATAAGAAGAGGGGTTTAGACTTACTTTTCACTACTGTTTTAGAAAGACAAAATAAGGGTTAATGGGCACAGAGAAAGACTCTAATTTAAACTAAGGTAAACGCATGCTCGTGGGCAGAGCTCTTTGTCAGGGCGGAGCTGCTCTCAGTTGCCAACATGCTTGAGAAGTCAGGGTGCCACCAGTGGGTCACACAGAGACCAAGGCATTTTCTGCTCTTGAGCAGAAAAGCAGGGACCAAGCCTCTGGCCAGTTGCTCATAACTAAAGCTGCCTTCTCCCTTAATCTGTGGAGGCCGTGCTGATGTTCCCATTTTCTATCTATTCTATGGTGAGAAACATTGTATGAATCATTGGTCTACAAAGAGCTTTTTCATGTACATTAAAATAAATGACCTCTGAAAGTCTAGATTATTATAAAACTCTATGTGAAGAGTTAGGAAAGGGAATGAAAGGGGGAGATCAGAACTCATATTTATGGAGCTAATCTTTGTCTCTTTCTTTATCTCATTTAATCCTCACCACAGTTCCACAGGTGGGCATGATTTGTGTCCCATCGGCGTGGGGAGGTAGAGTTGCTGAGCATGAATCGATTAGGGAACAGTCAGTGAGGGAAATGGTGACTGGCGGGGCCGGTTTGGTGCAGGAGAATGGAGAAGGCTTGCAGCTGTGCTGGCTGCTCTGGTATAGGGGGCTGCTTCCTGGAGGAGCTGAAACTAATTGTGGCTTAAGGGGAAGATCTGGATTTGGGTGACCTCAAAAATGTTTATCAGGATTGTTGGCCAGGAAGGAGGGAGGAGGCCATCCTGGGCAAAGAAAGAGCTTAGCCAAGACTTGAGCTGAGGGCGCATGTGAGCAGATGGCAGGTGTGGGCACCACTGGAAGACAGCCTAGCAGAGGTAGTTGGCTAAAGAGGGGACAGTTGGATTTCAGAGGCCTTGAGTTGCAAGAGGAAAAATTGGGACCGTAAACCCTGGGCTTTGAGAAACATCTGTGACAACAATGTCAGAGGAAACCAGAGTAAAACTGTGTCTGAAGAATGCCAGCCGTGGGTGTCCAGATGAAAACCTGTTGCTACAATCTTAAGGATACAGTGTTCAGCGGTGACTCTCACTGTCTAAAGCAAATAACGGACCTCAGATCTCTGTTGGAATCTTCTTCTATACACACAGTCTCACTTTGACCTAATTTAGCAAATATTTGCAGAGAATTTACTTTGTGCTGGGACCTGTTCTAGGCACTGGCAGCACAAAGGTGAAAAGAAGATGTTCCTTCCCTTGATAAAAAGTGCAGAGAACTACCTGTGACAAATGCACCAGAAAGGCCAATTCGAGCAAGACCTGCAGTGAGGCAAAGAAAAGTCGCTTCCCTCCCACGTCAGGTGATGAATGTGTCCAGTTGGGGGTGGGGGGGGCTCAGTTTTTGAGATAACATCCAGAAAATTTCCTAAATTACTAACTTCTGTCAACATACTTTCTTTTCTCTGAGGTCAAGCCTTTGAGGAGACCACACAAATGAAGTGTCTGAATGCTCACTTAGGGAAAGAAAACACAATGCCTGGCACACAGTAGGTGACCTCAAAAATGTTTCTCAGGATTTAATGCTTATGATGATATAGTATGTGCTTTCTCCCCTGATGGAAGGGTTGCATCTTAACAAGGAGCTTCCTTGCTTTAACCACAGGAGAAAAATGACCATGGTGAAAATCTCTCAGGCTTTGTAAGATCATGGGGCAGATAATGTTGTGAAGAACTTTTAATTGCTAAATCATATATTATCCCTAGGTACCTACCATAATAGGAGGGAGGGCAATGACTTCTCTTTTTAGCAGCTGTATGTGAAAGAACTGTCTCATTTCATCCTTATAGTAACTCTATGAGGGATGGCTTATCTTTTTTACTTTGGAGATGTGGAAACTGAGGTGAAGTGAATTCCAGAAGCTCACATTGCCAGGAAGTGGCAGATTTAGGATCCAAGCCAAAGCATTCCCGATGCCAGATTTCATGCTCTTTGTGTACCCACCGGCAGGCCCTTCCGCACCTGTGTAGCCCATAAAGCAGACATGCGCACAGGTGCACCCATAAATAGGCTACTTGCAGTTCAAGCTTTGACTACCTGAGGTGGTGATTTCAGACAGGACTTTTCTGTAACTCTGCTTCTCAGAAGTCAGTCTAGGCTTTGCTGTGAATTATAGGAGCTGTCCGTGAGCATCTGAATACTTTCCTAAGTCCCCCAATCTGTCTTTACCTGGTAAATTGCCACCTCCAGCTGTTTTCCAAATTAATGTGATTAGGGCGGGCCTCTGCAGCAAAGCAAACTCACTCACGTTTCCTTACTGAGAACTGTCTAGCCTGATTAATCATGACAGATATCTTCATACAGGATGAATTTCTGGTACAACAAGCGGATACTTTTAATTCCACTTTGTGTTCTCTTATAAATTCCAAAGCAGCAAGTCCTGAAAAGGTAAAGATGCTGCCCCAGACACATGGAAATAAACTCCTTAAGCTGCTCGCATGCGTCAAGCCTTAGAGGCTGTGGCCATCAGCCAACTACAGAAAGTGTCTTACAAATCGTAGACTATTATAATCAGAAAATATTAGAAACATTTTCCTTTCTCACCTCATCGTCTTAAGGAAACCATGTTTGCGAGAAGAAAAATACGTTTTCCAAGCCCACTGTTGCTTCCCTTACATAATGCTATGCCAGCATTTCAAATGAACCAAGTTTACTTACCAAGCACACACTCTGTGCTGGCATTCAGAGGCCCTTGCCCTTAAGGAACTTGTCATCTTGTCGTGAAGACCAGAATCACACAGATATTAAATAAGTTTACAGAGAAGCCAGACTAATCAAAGCTGACAGAAACATGCCAGAGAAATGACACTAGTGTTTTCACCTCCTTCCTAATGGCTCCAGGAAAAATAAGTCTGCTTCCCACCAAGACAGAAAATAGATTTTTTAAAAAAGAAGAAGAAATTGTACATATTGAATGACTAATATCACATATCATAATAGGCACTGCAGGTTACTTTGACAGGAAAATTTGAGGATCAGGACCCTTATGCATAACTACATAGGTAATAGATTACATAACAGGACCCAAACTGGCTCAGTTTGACTTGAAATTCCAATGCAGCATATGGTTTCCCTTTGGGGAGAAAAAGCAAAAGCACAGCTTTCTGAGGACATTCATGTGAACAGGGCCTTCAGTTATTTTATTCATTGCTCACAGAAATATGATGTATCTATGTCAATTCAATAAACAGCAAACCATTTTATAGCTATGGCTTCAAATACAAACAAATCTAATGAGTCCATTAGTTTTTGGAAATTTTAATAATATGGCTAAGGACAACTTTTTACTGGTTAAAGTTACAGAAAAGAATAAATATAGTAAATAAAAAATTCAGTGGTATTATTGAAAACACATTTTATTTCCAGGACTTAAAATATAAATAAGGGACAGTAAATATGTTAGTAGTTAAAATTTCTATAACATTATTGTTAATTATATTGTTGATAATAATTTTACTTCTATAACTTAAAAAGGAAACCCTAGAAGATAAGAAATATTTTCATTGCCAGAAAAGGTGATACAATAATTTACTTTACAGGATACCAGGGGGATAGTCATAAGGCCAATTAAATATCCCTGACAGATTGGATCAGCAGGAAACTACTTAAAAAAGCACTTGCTTAGAAGTAGCAGGACCAGACATGGTGATGTAAACCTCCCATACAAGGTTACTGCTTGAATTTCAGAAGGTCATTGATGGACAAGCTCAGAGGGCTGGTAGGAGACAGCCAGCAGACATAGTGATTTAAAGAGAGATAATTCTTTAATTAACAAATCATATTTGAGCACCTAATATGTGCAATGCATTTTTTAAGTGTTAGGAAGCTCTTCAGCTGGTGAGAAATACAAACTAACAACCCATTAAAGACAATGGAATATGTATAATAGTCTACTTGACTTGGAGATAGCACAGGGAGGAAACGGATGGTGACCTACTGATGCCCTTGAACTTATGAAAGATGGAAGATGGATTTATCTCTGATTGGAGGGGTGGTGAGTAAGAGTTCCAGGGAAGTCTTTATAAGGGAGAGATGATCAATGTCAGCTATTCTTAGAAGGGTGAACAAGTGTGATAAGTGGATCAGGGATGGAAGGACTTTGACACTAAGCAAAGTCATCACAGCATGATGGATCAGATCCTGTGGCAGGCACAGGAGTCATATGACAAGGTAGTTGGCAAGCAGGTTGGAGAGACAGTCAAAAGCTTATGCCAAAGATTATAAAGCCTTATATCATATTCTGTGGAGTTTGGTCTTTACTCTGTAGTTAGATGTCCTTGAGTTTCAGTGTGCATAAGCATCATCCAGCCAGGAGACTCTTACTTAGGGGGTCTGAGTTGATGTCTAGAAAGCAGCATTTTAAACATTCTCTCCAGGTTATTTCACTTCCATGTGGTCCCAGGGTCACAATCCTACAAGACGCTGCTGAACAGGAACTGCTGAAAGGAATTTGGAGAGTTGGCTATGTTTGTCTATTTATAAGTTCATTTTGGTAAAGTCAAGTGTAGATTGGATTAGACACTCAAAAAACAGAGGCTCAGTGACTCCTTAGTAAGCAATTACTCCAAGTAAGAAGTTATAGATGCATGAATTAAGAATGAATTTGTTAATTTATTAGAAATAAGGGACAAGGAAGAAGAAAAAATTTAAAAACGACTACAAGAAACGGTGCTGTTATGCAGTGACTGTGTACAGGTACATGTGTGGGCTTAACTGAGGAAAGATCTGGGCTCAAAATGGGCATTAGGTGCCCATTCCCAGTTGTGATGCCAGTTGTTGTGATACAGAGCATGAGATCAGTATTGGACCTGGAAATGAGTAGTTATCAATCCATTAATGTTAGCTGACATCACAGTCTAGATCAGTAAAGAACATAAGCAAATGAAACAAATACTATAGAGTTTTGAAGAACAGAGCTTTTGATAGAAAATAGAAACTCAGAAAAAAAATTGAGAATGGGTAACCAGAAAAGAACAGGAGGAAAACTAGGAGGGAGAGGCCTCCCTGAAAGGAAGAGGAAGAAAGAGGGACAGGTCACGAGTGTGAAAGTACTGCTAGGATGAGCGTTCACAACGGCTCAGAGTGTCCAGTGGCCTCTATGGCCTGCTCCACTTACTTCATCATTTTGTTTTCTCACCACAACTACATGGCAGGGACAGTTACTCCAGTTTTACAGAAGATGCTGAGACACAAAAGGGATTTGTTAAATTGCCCAAGTTCATGTGGCTGGTGAGAGGAGAAGGTTGATTTCAGGCTGACTTCTACCCAGTCTGAAAGTCCGTGTCCCTTCCTCTCACACAGGCTGCCTCCTCAGCAATGTGAGCGGAGGAAACATCCGCAGACTATGCGCAGGAAGGGGAAGAGAATGCACGAGGAGGTGGGTTAGAGGCACTGTACATCAGTGATGCTTTCGAAAACCTTGTCTCTGGGAAGCAAAAGAAATGTAACACGAGACGAAGAGATGTGAAATTGAGAAAGGAAAAGGCATGCTTCAGTTCAAAGGGGAAAGAGCCAGCAGAGAGGGAGACGTGGCAGGTGCAGGGGAGAAGGGCATCCAAGTGTTGCTTTCACAGTCACAGTCAAAGTCAGAGCCTGGGCCACAGACATGGGGGGAGGGAAGCAGAAAGACCTGAGGATAGAAATCCGGATGTTGTTTAATGGGAGAAAATGAGTTTGGGAAGGTCCTGCCAGGCAGATGGCATCTACCTTCTTGATGACCTAGGAGACACTTGCTGAAGATAATGGGGTCTGTTGCTAAAAGAGGGGCTTGAATAAAATGAAATAAAGTTGGAATAACCCCTCAGAGGATGTTGGAATGGCAGGTGAGCAAGGTCATATAGAAACCTGGCCAGGCAGTTTAAATGGCCCAGGTCAGGATGGGGACAAAAGGTGTGGGATACTCGCAGTGTCTGTGGTCAGGTAACGCTCAGCATCTGGTGTCCACAGCCTCATGATCACACACCACTGGTTAGGAATGGCTGGGCCAGAACGCTCTGGGAGGAGGCATGAGCAACGTGTGTCCTGGGGTAAACTAAGCTGAACTGGACGTGGGCTGGGGGAGAGGAGGAAGGAAGCTCACCCAGAGGAAGAAGCAACCTGAAAACATGGAAAGCACTGTCCAAAAGCTGTAACTTAGCAGGGGGTGTTGAAGGAGACAAGGGAGAGGAGAGAAATACTGCTGGGGGATGTTGGACAGTAGAGTTAGATGAGTCTTAGTCTCTGGAAAGAACTCCACTCCAGCTGAAGAAGTTGGACTTCATCCTTCACCAGCTGTTTTATTAATAAAAGCAGAAAAGGCACCATTGGCTTAGACTTCCTTCCTTAGACTTAGAGATGTTCATATCCAGCTGTGTCTCATGATATCAGGGATGCAGAACAACATATGTTCGGTTCCCTCTCTGTGCTGGAAAGAGATTTACATACACTATGTCTCATCTTCACACACTCTGCAAGATGAGTGTTTTGCCCATTTTGGCCAAGGTCACTCAAGTGGGCAGCAAAGGAGTCAGAGTCCACACTTCTGCCCATTTGGTTCCAGTCCAAAACTCTCCCAGGGATGTAACTTGTGGGAAGATATCAATATGAACTTTCTAACCAAAGCCCCTTCATGTACAACCAAAAAAGCTCATCCCTTTACCCCGATGAAAGGGTCAGTTTTTGAAAATCAAGGAACACATTCTGGGGCTGTCGCAGGAAGGAAAAGAGAAAAGGCGAGCATTTCTTTCACGCAGTACTGGCGAGAGAAGGCAATTTCACTAAGCAACAGCAGGAAAGGGTGTGGGGCTGTGTGTCATATAGTTTCCGATGCCTCCAGAACTGTGAAAAAAGTAGTCATGGACCACCCAGCTACTGAGGCCAGGGTGTGCTCCAACAAATCTGGGATTTGAGCAGCAATAAAACTCCAAAGAACTTAAATTTCTTTTTTACTTCCTTCCTTCCTCATGCTTTCTGTGCCCTCCTTTTTTTGCAGGTTTTGCCTCCAGCCACATCCAGGAGGTGAGCAGTGACGCTGATGCTGCTCCAAGCAGGCAGTCTCTGTGGCTCTAGCTCATTTTGAAGCATGACCTAGGCTCACCTTTGTCAAGGTGGGGATACAGGACCCCAGGACCCAGGGGTCCTAATGCATCAGCTCTAATATATGTTTTAATATTTTTAACACTGCTTAGTTTTTCCCATTGTATTCCTTTAAAAACCATAAGCATTCCCACTGCCCAAATACCCACATCTCCCCTGCCCCAAATATATAGCCTAAAAAGACAACCAGCCTGAACATCTAGACAAAAAGCCAAGAGCACATAGTTTCTCAGGAGACGGCAAACAGCATATGTCTCTTCTATGCTTGAATTGCGAAATCTCTCTGGTTCTCTGCTTTGTCTCTTCAGCGAGCCTCTGAGCAAGTTAAAGGGCTTCAGGATCTGTAGCTGTGATAAGTCGATTGTCTACTCTACAATGTTCTCTAATGCCAATATACAGTCCCTTGGCTCCAGTAAATCATTTCGACATGTCCTCTTGCCTTTATTTTGTCTCTTTCTAATTCCTCAGCATGGGTTCCAAGACTTGTCACAGTTTGGAAAAACTAGGATTTTCCAACAACTTCATCATAGGGGACAGGCTAGCAAACACTTCCTACGATCAGGTGCTTGGTATGATTTCTAGATCTGGTTTTAAGCTGAGCAAAGACATACTTTGATGGGCCTTTTCCGAGTTAATGCCCCCAAACTTTATCTTCTGGTGATACAACATTAGGCTGTGAGAAATTACATACCAGGGCAACACTGAGCAAGCTTTTAAATAGAATGTAAATAGCTGCCTCTGATCGTAGTAGCTTCCATTTATTGTGCCTGGCGCGATACCAGGTGTTTGCATAAACCATACCATTTATCCCTCAAAATAATCCTGCCACACAGGTTATTGCCATTTTCTTTTCCAGTTGAGGTGATGGAGACTCAGATAGGTCACTAGTTAGTTGAGCTCGTAAGTAGCAAGGCCAGAATGCCAATCGCACCAGGTGTTCCACGTTATTCCAGACCAGACCTCAGGTCCCTCGTGTTCTTCCTCTATCCCAAAGTGGAGATCTTCGTCCTGATGGTTGATGGTGTGGAATTGGCTACACCTAAAGTGTACGTACCAGTCTTTAGTGTGTATCAAAGGGAACCAGGGCAAAGAAATAGAAGAGATGAGTACAGAGATTACCTTATGTTCTTACCTACAAGAAATCATGTGAATTTCTTAACTTACTAATGGCTGAATATCATGATTTTTGGTTCTGCTTTGCCTCAGCCAAATTTGCACAATAAATTTTGGTTTCGCTTATCCATACGCAGGCCTGTTCTTGAGTGCCTCGATGCAGCCATGACAGCTCCCTCAGTTATGGTCAGTTCTCAAACATGCAGTGGGCATTTGCTGATGAGTAAGCAATGAGGACAAACAGATGGTTTCAAGGTAGTGTGGCCGGTTCAGGGATCAAGGTACGCACAGGAATGCATGGGCACACAGAGCAGGGACGGGGCGTCCAGCCCAGCGTGGGGAGGGATGGCCAGGGAAGACTTTCTGGACGACTTTCTGAACGACTTCTTGAAGGATAACTAGAAGTCAGCCAGGCAAGCAGGGGCTGCCGCTGGGCTCAGCAGAGAAAAAGGCATGAACAAAGGAAGGCACGGAGACAGGAAAGGGTGAGGCGTGGGGAGGGAACTGCCAAGAGTTCAGAACCATGGGAATATAAGATGCAGCGTTAATTTCAGAGCGAGCAAGGAAGGCTGAGTTCAGAGACGTCAGCCAGGACCAGGCCCGCAAGGGCTGTGTCTGCTGCATGAAGGGGAGAAACGCCAGCAGGTGTGCGTCTCACACAGAGCTTTCCGAGCCCAGGTGGAGCGTGCGGTGAGAGGCAGGAGGTTAAAGCTCAGACGACCAGCCTTGGACCTCCACCCACTCAAGAAAGCAAAAGAATTAATGATAATTATTGAATGGAAATTTCGGAATGGAAATCTATAAAACAAGAAAAGTGCTGCAGTGCAAAATGCTTGCATTAATTTTCACTTCCCATCTGCCATGAATACCGAGACCCATGGTAATTCCTTCATCTCTGGTGCGGAGTCTCCTTAACTCTCATCTGAGCATTTCCCTGCTCGTGCCCTGGGTGTCTGTGTCTGTATGATTACTTCCTTGGCTCAGGTTTTTTATTATAATTTGCAGATGATGGTTGGTCTTTCTATTGATACTGGCTTGAAGTAAAGGCTTTCAATAGAGTAACTTAATGATTTCTACTCTTAATCAGATTACATTTAAGGGCCATGTCACTGTCTTCCAGTTTGTGCTATTCCAAGTGTGATCTGCAGACTAGTGTGGGCCCAGGGACTCCTTGTCATCAGACCAGGAGAAAATAGGGAAAACGGGTGCATAACATGAGGGGAAGCACTTAGACATCCGTAGCAATCTGGATGCATAACTTTACCTATGTTGAATCTAGTAATAAAAAGCTGGCCTATCTCTCTCTCTCTCTCTCTTTTTTTTTTTTTTTTGGTATTTGGTATTTGGTATTTTCATCATTCTACTTTTCTAGTTTTTCATTTTGTTGTGTTTTACAAAGTATTAGTGTGTGGTGGAAGGGGCCAGAGAGAGGGGCTGGGGAGGGATTGGTCCTTTATCGCAGGTAGTTTGAGAAACCTTGTTCTACTTCATGGAGCAAAATGAATGCTGTAGAAAAAGAAAATGAGGTGAAATTGTCCCAGCAATTTTGAATGAGTCCTGTATTTCAAGTAGGTAAACTGGATGTCTCACATGAACTTTACCAATGCTCTGGGAAATGGACATTATTTTGGCCATTTTGTAAATGAAACAACTGGGACTATGAGAATATGTGCAGATTATTTAGGTTGGAATCAACCTCAAATCTAAGTAATCCCCCATCTATTTTGTTTTTAATATTCTTGCTTCCTGGTTAAGAAGCGAATAATTCAGTGCTAAAATTATGCTTAGCTTCTTGAAGAGATGGAAATTTTATTAAGATCAGGGTCTATATCATACACCATTTTAATTGTCCGTAATTCCTAGCACGGCACCAAACACAACATTGATTTTCAATCTATGGTGGATGGTGGTAGCACCCTAGACTTGTCCTTGCTGTTGACATGCGCCCTCAGGGGTAAACAGCAGCGTAGCGCACGTACTCTGGGATAAACAGCAAAGGCCTTCTCATAAGTAGAGAGGAGTCTTTGCATCAGATCTCTACCCAAAGACAATTAAACCTTAGACCATCTCTTTGTATTTGATGGGACATTTCGTATTTTTTCTTTGAGAACTGTGTTTGTGTGTGTTTATTTCGAGGAGAGGAGGGAAGAGAAGGAAAGAAAGCTAGGTTTGATAATTTTTAAGGCCTCAAACTATTACAGATGTCCAAATAGGCTGTGAAATCACCAGGAAACATTTTGTTATATGTCATTATCGCTGATCCATTCCCGTCTCACCTATCTGTAATGTTAGAGTAACTGAATGATTGAGTACACTTCTCTTTTAGGTTTTAATCATGAACATTTAACATGCTACAGTCAAGGAGAATTCTCCACATAGCTCATATTAAGTACTGTAGATGTTCTTCTGGTGCCTATTTCATTCCGAACTAACTCACTTTGAAGAGAGCATGTCTCTGTGCTGGCTCCCCCTATAAATTATATTTCAGCACTTGCCAAAGCCCCAAGCAGAGTATGCTAAGTGTAACCCAAGCTGCAGACAGTATGTAAGACTGATATTTCAGAGAAATTGAAATACAGTCAGAAGTATTCTTCACCAAAGTACAAAGCTATACCTTAGAATCCTAGAGGAACCAGATGCCCAAACTGCTCAGCTTTTCTGCCAGTGTGTCCAAGGCCCCATGTCAGGAGCAGGAGGAGCACACACAGGCAAGCAGCAGAGTGCACGGGAAAACAGGCACGAGCAAGTTAAATCTTACAGCCCCAGGAAGTACGGAAGTCAAGTTACTTATCATTGTGATACTTCCCGTCTCCCCACCTTCCTTTCTAAGATCTTGCTAACAAAATTTAGTTATTTCTTTCTTCTTAATAACAGCGATTGCTTTAAGAATCTTTAAGGGCTGGATGTGGTGGCTCACACTTGTAATCCTAGCATTCTGGGAGGCCAAGGTGAGAGAGTCGCTTGAGGTCAGGAGTTTGAGACCAGTGAGATTCCATCTCTACTAAAATAGAAAAACTAGCTGGGCAACTAAAAATAGAAAACAAAACAAAACAAAAAAAAAAACAATTAGCCCAGCATGGTGGCACCTGCCTATAGTCCCAGCTATTCGGGAGGCTGAGGCAGGAGGATCACTTGAGCCCAGGAATTTGAGGTTGCTGTGAGCTAGGCTGACGCCATGGCACTCTAGTCCAGGTGACAGAGTGAGACTGTTTAAAAAAAAAAAGAATATCTATCATTGAGTGAGTACCTACTAGATGTTATGCAGTATGCTCAAGGTATTGCTGTGATCTGAATGTTTGTGCCCCCCCAAACTTTGTATTGAAATTCTAACCCCCAAGGTGATAGTATTAGGAGGTGGGGACTTTGAGAGATAATAAATGGGATTAATGTCCTTTTAACAGAACCCCTAGAGAGCATCTTCGCCCCTTCCTCCCACCATGTGATGTTACAGGAAGAAGTTTCTGTCTATGAACCAGGAACAAGCAGGGTCTCACCAGACACTGAATCTGCAGGTGCTTTGCTATGTTTCAGCATGGGCTTGAAAACGGTTATGACAGAGCCAAGCAAAGGAGAAGGGCCGTGTGTCTGTGCATGTGCGTGCCCACGCACACGTGTGTTAGAGGAGCAGCATGAGGACAACGGGAGCACCAGGAGCAACATTCCATGGGCCTCCCTGATCCCGGCCTCTAAGTGCCACGAGGGCAGGTGCTGTCCACACGACAGGCACTCGGTAAGTACACATGGGGTGAGTGGAAACACAGGTGGAAAAGGGAGAAAAAGGCTCGCTTGTGGAAGGCTTCACACTTCTTCTTAAGGAGCCCATGCCTTAAACATTTTACACTGAGTCACTTACTGCACCTGCACCTGCACCTGCATGTGCCAGGGGCACGGAGGACAACTAGACAGCATGGAGGCAGTGGCATGCGGCGTCCCGCCTAGGGGTGAATGCCAATATCACGATGTGCAAGATGCGTGTCATGTGAAGGGCTGTTGCATGTGCAGCCAGACAGACCTCTGCGAAAGCCAAGCTGTGTGTGTTCTGCTGATGAGCCTTGGGTAAGACTCGTGCCCTGTCTCAGTAGCACTTCCTTCGCTGTCACATGAGAATCTTAACACTGACCTTCTGAGCCCCCTAGCCAGACTCCCTGGGCTGAGCTGACGCTGCCTTTTGCAGCTCTGTGACTTAGGAGAGTGACTTTACCCCTCTGTGCCTGTTTCCTTATCTGTAAACTAAGGTTCAACATTGAACATGCACTTACTATGTAGGGTAATTATGAGGATTAATGTGCTAATAGATACAAATAACACGGCATTGCTTCTGGTCTGTAATCAGTGTTGCATAAATGTGAGGCCTTCCTCGTGATTTTTCCCGGTTTTAGGGTTGCTCTCACGTAGTAAACACTCATTTCTTAGGCCAGGGCTGACACTAAGGATGGCTCATTTAAACAAGCTGCGCTCAAAGCTCAGTCTTAGGGATTTTTGAGATCATAGTGTGGGGGAAATGTCTTACAACTGGAGATTTTAAAGGCCATTCAGTATTAACCTAATAAAAAATGTGTGCCCAAGGCTACATCTTCTTTTCCAGGACAATCTCAGCCTCCTTTCTTCTCTTCCCTCTGCACAAGGCTTGGTGGCATGGGACCATTCAGGGGATGTTGAGGCATACCAGTGGAGCCTTTGTCTATTGTAAAATTCTTTTCCTTCTGTCTAAAATGTCCCCTTAGCACTAAAAACGTAATTGGCTCCCCTTCTTGCACGAAATGTGTCTCATCCTATAGCTTGACCTGGTGGGGGCCTGATTAGTTAATTGCTATGGGCACCTGACGTTTGAAGGGAAAATGGGTGCCCGGGCCGTGTTCCTTCTGATGTAGTGGAAAATGAGTAGGGTGCAGTGGTTTCTCAGTAGGAGGCAGCTGTTTTCAAGTGGATGTTCAGACACTTGCAAATTCTAGACATTAAGCTGTTCTTGTCTGTCTTTTTCTCTTTTGTAAGGGGATGGGGGGAGGACAAAGGCACAGGCTCTGAATAATTTTAAAAAAAATCTCTACTTCTTATAATAAAAGTATCCATCCCCATTAATTCCAGATTGTTTGCAATGTGCATATTTGGCCACTGGCAAATTATGAAAATCTCCAGATTTTCCCTTTGTTTTCATTTTCTTTCGTATTCTGTAAGACTTTTTTTCTTTGAGAGGCTCTTTGTCCCTCCCTTCATCACCCTGGAGCTCACACCCACCCTGTCCGGAGCTGGGAAAGGGCACGCTGCCCATGCACACTTAGGTTAAGATCCTGAGCATCTAGAGTAAGACTGTCCCCTCCTCCTCTCCCTGAGGATGTTCAGGGTAATGAGCCTCTCAGAGCCTCTCCCTCTTCATCTTTTCTGGGTCATGGATGTGCTTTAGAAATCAGGTGAAGTATAAAGACCTTTATCCAAGAAAAATGCAAAGAGGAAAATTTATATATATAGATAGATATATACAAACACACACACAGTGATTTGTGCTCAATTTCAGGGTATTCACAGCACTTCTTAAACACAAAGTGGGAATTTTTAAGGGTCTTATTGTAGCACCCATGCAGGACTTTCTGCCATATGCCTGGGGAGGGGGGCTGTGGAGGAATGGGCTTTTTGTGAATCTCACTGTGTTCCACTTTCCTCCTCAGCACATAATGTCAGTAATAGAGATTGTCTAAAAACTGGTATGAAAATGAAAATAAAGATTTTATTAATATTAATATTGCCCACACAGAACATTTTTTTAATCAAAGAGTGTTAAGAGGTAAGAGACACAGAACTATGACACCATTCTGTGTTATAACACTATCTAGAAATTCTGCCTTAAAGAAAACAAAGGTTTAGAGAAAGACATTTTCAACTGGAGACCAAGCTAAAAGGCATGACCTAGGCCCTTAGAAATTGATTCAGGGCTAGTCTTTACAATTTTTTTTTCCCGAGGTGTCCCTAAGTCAGAAAAGAGAGAATCCAATAACTTCAATCTTTGGGAACACATTTTGGAGCCAGAGACATGTTTGAAATCTCTATTTTACTTGAAAATTCTATGAGATTTTGTATTCTACTCTAGAACATATCTATATTTTCTTTAATATTAAAATAATGTGCATTTCTTATTTTTTGAATGAAATTGATGCTTCATGAAGATGAGCCTTGCTTATTGGGGTGTGTGTGTGTGTTTCCTCATTACCATTGTTCCTTCCTTCCATGGAGGAGGTGGTTCTGCAGCTACCCTCAAGAAGCCTGGGTTGTGAGATAAGGTCACCCTGAAGGATACGTGTCCCCCACATGCTGAGCGTCGTTTCACAGCATCCACCATCATGACAGTTGTGGAGGTATGAGCAACCATATGGCTTTATGAAACATTTAAGCAAGAGTAAGAGCACACAGGGGAACTACCGGCAAGGAGCCGATATAAATCATCATCTCCATAAGGATGGCCTTGGAAAGGAGGAACCCCAGACAGGTAGGATTCTTTGTCTTCCACTGTGAAAAATAGCCATGGTTTATATTCAGAAGTTGAATGTGTTTCTTTACCAAAAGCTAAGATCAGTTCCTGGTTTAGAACTGGTGCTCAAAAAAATATTTATGAAATGAATAAAATTTTCTGCAATCAATCAGAATGATATTTTGAGAACTTGCTAGGAGCTCATATCTTAGCTGGGTTGTAAACTCTTCTCTTCAATAGAAAGAACATAGTGCTTTGGAATCAGAGACTAGGGCTGGATTTCAGGTCATCCACTTAATAGTGGTATGGAGTTAGGAAAATTACTTGAGAAATTACCTAAACATAAATTTGTTCATCCAAAAAGTAAGAATTATATTAATCCCATAGGGTTGTGAGGCAGATTAGCAACAATGTCTATGAATGATAAGATCTGGCACACAGTAGGCAGGATGTAATTAGTCCTGTTAGTATAGACATACTATATAAAATGTAATTCTTCACATTCAATTGAAGTTGGACAAACTCTGAATGAAAAGAGAAATAGAGCCCAATAAAAGACAGCAAATAATTAAGGGCATAACGATGTGATATATACTGTATAGGCATTAAAGGGTTTACAGAAAAGCAATCTTAATTAAGACCAGAGAAGACAGGACTAGAGCTGGCGCCTGGGGAGGATCTGTATAGGCAGAGATGAGTGTTCACAGTTCCCTCGGTTTAGAAGAAACCATCAAGATGGATTTTTTCCAGGTGTGCTTGAGCAGAGTGAAGAGACTGATTTGTATCATTCGAGGGCCAATTAAGTGAAAGAGTGCATGGGAGAAAGGAGAGACAACAATGGCCTTTCAACAGTGCAGTTCATTAGTGCTTTCTAGCTTGATTCATTTTAGATTTCAGGGTTTATGTTGCTGCAAAACCTCAAGGAATCTCCTCTCCAACCCAGGTTTCCTTATAACTATCATACCGTGGCCTGTGCAGGTTGGTAAGAACAAATAAGGATTGCATTCTGTGTGAGCA
This sequence comes from Cheirogaleus medius, assembly GCA_008086735.1. Classification (NCBI taxonomy): domain Eukaryota; kingdom Metazoa; phylum Chordata; class Mammalia; order Primates; family Cheirogaleidae; genus Cheirogaleus; species Cheirogaleus medius. The sequence goes on along the minus strand of VBSM01003199.1, from coordinate 10,018,382 downwards.
TCGTATTTTAAACACATCACTGGCAATGTGGAATATGCAAAAAATAAGGGGACGTGAGGATGGGGAGTTCAAGGAGGAGGAGCTGTACCATGAGGAAAATTAAGAAAAGGAAGAGATAAGAAGATCCAAGGAAGTGCAGTGGCTGTCCTTAGGGACCTGCCCAATTATAATTAAGAGGGAAGACATTTGGTTTGAGATGTTCAGGTGAGCAGAGCTAAGGAGTGTGCTTTAGCAGTATTTGGAAGCAAACTTGGGTAAAGTGGAAAAAAGGATGTCCTATTAATGATCATTTTTGTTGAAAAAGTGAGATGGCCTGTGAGGTTACATTTCTACACTTAGTAAGTTAAATAGGATGGAGTAGTCAACTGTCTGGAATGTTTGTAGGGAATGCGGAGATCTACAGAGGTTAGGCAGTGTATGGCAGGATTATGTAACTTCAAAGCTCCCTTTTCCAACTCTGCAGCCTCTGATTTCTAACTTTATATCATGCCTTTTACAAAAGGTAGACATCTTATAGAGGCCAAGGCCAAACGTCTCATTTCCATTGAAAAGATCAATTAAAGACTATTTCTGATTTAATCAATGTTAGAAATTGAAGATTGGATTGGAGCAGATAAGCCAAGTCAAGATTCTTATCTAGCTGATCTTTGAGCTGCTAAATGAAGTAGAAAATGTCATCTGAATAGACCGGTCTATGGCCTCTCCTGAGACATGCAGCTATGTCACCTCAGAAGCATAGGCTACTTTGGCAACTTTAGTTTTTATCTCAGAATTTTCAAATACATACATATATGTCACAACATACACATACACACACACACATGCTAAAGGGGGCCTATGAAAAGAGAAAAAAAATTGCAGAAAGTGCTTTACTATACACAGACTTTAGCTACTGCATAAGAGAACATCGCACCTTGCCAAAGGTGTTCTACCCAGATGACTTTTACAAAGATGTAGAAAGTTGAACCACAGGAACCTAGAAAAACTGTAAAATGGTGTAAAATCTGCTTGTACAGTTCCCAGGCCAGGATATGTCCCCTCAATCCATTGTCATACTGGGCCCACATTACCCATGTTGTCCTTTGTCTGTCTACGACCTGTGAGGACAGTGTGGACAGGCCAGACTCCTGCAAATAATAAAAGTTATAATAAATATCATTAAATCTAAAAATATGTTTCCAACTTCTTGACAATATTCATTCACAGTAGCAGATCTGTGGGACATCACTGTTATTTGGGGAAAAATGTAAAATGACAAGTGGGCATTAATATAGACAGTGAGTGGAAGAACCTGCACCAAAATGCATTTCTTAGATTGGTATTCTAATCTAAGGCTTTTTCTACAGGACGAGAGAGCTTCTTCTTCTTCTTCTTCTTTTTTTTTTGAGACAAAGTCTCACTCTGTTGCCCAGGCTAGAGTGCCATGGCATCATCATAGCTCACTGCATCCTCAAACTCCTGACCTCAAGCAATCCTCCCGTCTTGGCCTCCCAGAGGAGAGAGCTTCTTTTTTAAATTTTTAATTGTCACATAATGATGCATAAATGACTGATAGATCTAAACTTGTTTCTCAGACCTTGACTGTCCTCACATTTGGTGCTAGATAAGTGTCTGCTCTGGGGGGAGCCCTGCGCAGTGCAGGATGTTGCTTCCCAACATCCCTGATCTCCACCTCCTAGATGCCAGTATTAAGTCCCCACTTGTGGCAACCAGAAATGTCCCCAGGCTAGACATTGGCATATGTCTTCTGGGGAAAAATCATTTCCAGTTGAGAAGCATTGACCTAACCTTCTCAGCACAAAAATGCAGTGGCACCATCTTAGCATTAGTTTCTAATCTGGGTGAGACTTTCATTGGCCATCAAGTGAAATATTTTTATTTCTCCATATACAAAATGACATCATTTCCCAATGAAGCCACAAAACACTTAGCTATAGGAACCCAATAAGTAAAATTGAATTTTCCAACAAAAATGGATATTTATGCAGAAAACATAGAAATCTTTACTCCAAACAATGTATCAACAAGGGTGAGAACATCAATAGAATTATACATTCTCCCCTTGAATTGATTTTGTTTCACTAGCTCAGATGTTTTTTGGATTAACTTTACTAATGAATTTTCACAGTGGTTTATTCCCTTGACTACTAAGCCACAGTCGGTGCTTAATTATGATATTCTTTCTTAAGTCCAGGTCTTTTATCAAACCATTAACATCTAGAAAGGATTTGCTGAGATGACAGCTAAACTAATACATCTTGTTTGTAAAGGACAAAACCAAGACCACAATGCATGTGAATATTTATACAGAAAAGCATATATGCATTCCATGCATAATGGCATACAACAACTTTCACTGTTGTACTTCTATTTAAATGTTGTATCAGTTCTTTTTAAACCTGAACATTACTCAGTATGTATATTGTGGCTCTGCACCCAAAATTGATGCAACAGTGATGACAAGAACAACAGGAAATATTTCTGTTGTAGACTCACAATTTTAGATAGAATTTCAACCTGATTTTACATATCAAAGGATGTGTAACAAAAATGTCTTCCAAAAACATGTGGCACTGCCTTCTACTAATATAGAAGTGAACACTGTTGCAAATACATACATACATACACTCACAGAGGCACACACAGTGACACGTACATTTCCAAGACACATGACATGCTGTAAGGTTATATCAAAACAGTGAATCAATACCTCAGAACCAAAGGAACTACTTTATAATGTTATGTTTCTTCCTGTATTCTTCATTAATTATATCATTGTTGAAGGAGCATTGTGTTTCTCAGGTAATAGTATCTTGGCCTAAATAAATTCCAAGGCCAAGGTGCTCATTAATCCAATGTGTACTTACTATCCATATGCTCAAATATCACTATCTCCTGATTATGTTACTGAAATGTCAAGCTGAATATATTTGAAGTTCACATTCTGTCTGTTAGGCAAAAGAACCATGTGGAAGAGCTATAAAAATAACCACAGTAAATCATAATGCAAAGGATGCTTATTGAACCCCACCCTGAAAGAGCAGCCACAGTGGAGCGTGTCTGCACACCTCCCAACAGCATTTGATTCCAGAAAATAAATAGATATTAATTTCCATCCAAATGCCCATTTCAATTCATTATCTAGAGAGGTAAATATTCACAAAGGTGACACCCAAGTCAATATTGACCTTGGGGAATAATAAATCTTGACAGTCACCAGAACAAGTGGTTTACATAGAGGATATGCACAAGTACAATTCTACAGGTTATATTAACCATGAAAGCAAACTAATATTAAATCTTTTAGGAATGTGTAAGTATGCATATATGTATGTATATACTATTTTAAATTATTAAATTGTTTTAATTATTTTAAATAATGTATTAAATATATTACACTGTATTACTAATAAATTATTAAATTATTTATATTAAATTCCACTACAAATACACAGCAGGGGCATTTGGGGTTCATGGGGGTCTGCGGAACAGTGCCGATACACATGCAAAGGTTTTCTGATGGACGGTACTCTAAGTAAACACTCAAGGCTTTGATTAAAATGATTCTAACCAGAATCAGAAACCAAGATTGAATCCAGGTAGGCAACAATTTTACTTTGTAAGTATACTTTCATCACTTCTACTCACATGAGTTAACATTAGGAAGCACTGAGAGGATCTCACTGATAAAGACCAAAGGTCCACGTCTTTGACCAAACTTGGAGACAAAGGCATGAGACCATAGAGGAGAACTGCACTGAGGGGTGGGACTTGGGCTCACTCCTGTGCTGTCCCATGTCCAGGCTTACTGCCTGTGCTTGGGCTTCACCTAAGCTGTCTGTGCTACAGTCCACTTTATCAAGCAGTCATTTTGCTATTTACTGTGCTCTACATGGGCAATTTAATCACAGCTAACATGAGATCCCCTCCTTTGAGGAGGTCCCAAGGAAATGTCTTGGATGCAGGTAGATAATTCAAGGTCCTTCAGAGGATAATTTTTAAAAAATAAAAATAGTTATTGGCTACAAACTAAGGCAATCAAGTTGAGTAGACAATTTTTTGACAAGCTATTATCTTTTCAAATCAGTAAATGCCGATAAGATCATGATCATCTGGCCTGACACTTATATACAATAGTAGCAAGATCAGATTTACAATGGACTAAACATAGATACCTGTTTATTTAGTGTGATTTAGGTCAATGGTAAGATTTAAAATGTTTAATGACCTGGACATCAGGTCCTCAGCCAATGCAAGCAGACACCAGTAGTGTGCACCCAGGGTGTCCTTGCCACTACACCAGTGAGGCATTGGCTGCAACTGAGAAAGGATGCCATCTCCAATTTTCCTCAAAACCTTCTTATGCCTAATCACTTTTGCATAAAATTATAAATTTAGAGATCCCTGCAATGAAGAATAAGGCAGAGGTCTTCAAACATACCTCCATGAAGAATCAGAGAGAAGAACAGGCTTAGCGCTGGGATTCTGGTCCCCTCTTTCACTTTTCTCCAAAACAGCTCTCTTTGAACTTATTTTGCACATTAAAATTCTATCTGTGATTTCATTTAGGAAACCAAAAGTGTCTGCTTTCAAAATAAATTTTAAATATTTAAGGTTTTATTCCTTAAAACTGCAGTCCCCATTTCCTGAGCCACAGAGCTCCGCTGCCACTCCTGGTCATGGAAAAATTGTCTTCCATGAAACATAGGAACCAGGTCCGCACAGTGGGAGGCGAGTGGTGGGTGAAGCCACTGCTGCTCTCCATTGCTCACATCACTGCCTGAGCTCCGTCCCCCACACCTGCCGCCCTCCACTCCCACCTCCATCCTTGGAAAAATTGTCTTCCATGAAACCAGTCCCTGGTGCCTGGTCCCAAAAAGGTTGAGGACCGCTGCCTTAAAATGTTAATTCTCTTTGAGATCTAGAACACTGCACTTACTAATTGCCTTGGTGTGAAAAACTTCAGAATACTCTATGTCCTTTCTTCATAGCAGCCATTGATAGAGGTAAAGAGGCAAGATGATGGGGCACTGGCCATGGGACAAGTGAACTTAGCCTCTCTAACCTCTCTAAACCTAAGCAGGAAAGTTCACTGAGTCAAAGCAATTGTTGGAATAGAAGACACAGCAGACACAAAGACAGACCTCACAACTAAGGCAAGCAATAGCCCAGGTGGTAGGAACAAACTCATGAGATTTTGAGAATAAAGCAAAGACTTTATAGACCTGGATTTCCATACAACCAATGATAAAAGCAAGTTGGTACAAGCACTAGTCCTCTACCAAGTGGATGCGCTCAGACTGTTAGGGAGGGCAAAGGCCCTTCATGGCAGTCATTGGTGAAGAATAATGGTATTGGGAATACACTTATCAAATCGGCCTCTCCCTCTAACCCAATTGGGTGAGAAGATGTTACAGGACAGATTTGGGGTAAATTTTGCATCCTGAACACAGAGAACAAATCTAAATGCTATCTAATTGTTACCCTGTTTGAAACTGTGAGCTAAGTACCAGGGATACATTTTTTTCCAATTAGCACCAAGTTCTATTATGTATGTATGTATGTATGTATGTATGTATGTATTTGTCAAATACAAATTATATACATTTTGGTGTACAGTGTAACATTTTGGTATATGCAAGCATTGTAAAATGATTGAAAACTAGGTGACATATCCATCACCTCACATACTTACCACATTTTTTGGTGAAAACATTTAAAACATGCTCTCTTCTCAATTTTCAAGTACACAACACATTATTGTTAAGTATAGTCGTTTTGCTGTACAATAGATCTCTGGAACGTATTCTTCCTGTCTAACTGAAACTCTGTACCCTCCGACCAACTTCTCCACATTCTCTCCGTGCACCTCTTTCCCCATTCTACTTTCTGATTCTGTAAGTTTGACTTTTTTAGATTCCACATACAAGTGAGATTGTGCAGTTTTTGTCTTTCTATGCCTAGCTTATTTCACTCAGCATAATGTTTTCTAGGTTCATCTATATTGTTGCAAATGACAACATTTCCTTCTTTTTCAAGGTTGAATAGTATCCTACTGTGTTTATATACTACATATTCTTTATCCATTTATCTGTTGATAAACACTTAGGTTGATTTCATGCACTGGTGATTGTGAATAATGCTGCAATGAGTATAGGAGTGCAGAATCAGAAAATTTAACATCCATCTAATAAATTCTAGGGTTGCAGGGCCCCTAAGGGCTGCAGTATGATGTAGTGATGAAAAGATTGCACTTAGGAGGGTCTCTAGTGAGCACAAAACAGGAACAGTCCCTGCTCATAATGGGCACGGATCATGGAATCCACAAGGCCACTAGTGATAGACATAGTGCCTGGCCACGAAAAGCTGATGGAAGCCTTTAATGAGTAATGCAACCAACTTTTATAAATGGTCATACTTATAAGAACTAGTTGCCATAGCGACTTCTAGATATGGAGAAGGGGCCATCTTTAATGTTAGAATATGGTAGCCTGCATACTGGGGCAGAATTTGTGGGTTTAGACACATAAGGCTTTTCTTACCCTGGATCAGACAGAATAACTGCTTCTGCAAGGATAACTATCTCCTTAAGTTTAAGAATAGTTCAGCATTTGTGTTGAGTTTAAAGGAACAGTAGATAAAGTTTTAAAAAGTATAGGATTTGGAGTTAAGGAAAAGTGGATTAAAAATCCCAGTGTGACCACTCACTAGCTGTTTTATCTTGGATAAATTACCGTATCATCCAAGCCAATACATCCTTACTCTAGAATGGGGAGAAGAACAACTCTTCCATAGAACTGTGGTAATGAATAGAATGAAATCTCATCAAGTACCAATCTTAGCACAGGATGTAGGTTTGAAATCCTGCCAAGGAAGAAATAGATTACTTAACTTTATCTCTAATCTCCAATGTTCCAACAACATTCCAATCTGCTGTTTTCATTTCTTTTGATTGTGTCAAAGGGTTCCTGATTGTTGTAGAATGAGAGGCATTAATCTTTTAATATTCTGATAGTTTCAGCCTGTCTCTAATCAGAAAGCATCTGCCCTCATTGACCCCAATCCTGGAACCTGACAGAGCTCAATCACTCAAAGGTAAAACTCGTGGACGTGGCAGCACAGTCCCAGGTGACTGTAGTGGGGGGCAGCACGGATCTGGGGTGGGCTGGGGACTATCTTACTCACAGCCCCTCCAGAAAGCTCTGTTTCTCTTCATGAATCAGGCATGTGGATGTCCTTCCCTCTTGTGAATTGATAAGTCCCTCACTTTCCATTATTGATTAATCATAATCTGCAGCTCACAGATCAGTAATAGTTGATGATGGGAAATGAAGCAACCTGTTGTTCTGAGATGAGGGGAGAGATAGTGAAATTGAATCCTGGAAGGTATAAATAGGGAAAAAGAGCCAAAATACTTAAGCCTGTGTCCCTGGGTGTACGCAGCCCTCTGCTATGGGTTAAATTAATAGACTTGGCTCATCAATTTTATTTTGGTAATTTTGGGGAAATATTTTATCATAATATAAACATGGATATACTATGAAGCTGAGTGCAAATGTGCCTGAGCGTTTAAGATAAAATTCAGGAAATTACATGCTTCAGTGGCCATTTGAAGCTGAGCTCTCAGAATCCCCTGGGTTCCCATGCACTCTTCTTTTCTGGTGAGCAGCACTTTAGTGCAAAAGTTTGTAAAGCATTAGCTTGAGCCATAAAATGTAAAAACAAGTCATTTAGTAAAAGTTAATTGAAACTGGCACAGTGAGGAAAGTGGAATAAAAAGGAGAGACAGAAAGCGGGAAAGAATGAGAGAAAGAGTAGAGGAACGTGGGAAACCCAGAAGAGGAGAGAGAAAAAAGGAAAGAGCATCAGAAGGAAGGCAGATTGGAGCAAAGGAAAAGAACGTTGAAGAAAGGAAGCAGAACAAAAAACTTAGGGAAGAGAAAAAGATGCTTAAAACATTGAGCAAGAATAAACCGGTGATGGGGGTCTCAGCGCCATGACTGGAAGCAGCACCGCCATCGTTTGTTGCTTCCTCTGGAGCTATGAGAATGACAATCCTACTTCCTCTTCCCATCAACTGTTGTGTCATGAATGAAAAGCTCCATGAATATACAGGGAAATAGGTGGACACTAGGAAATTCATAAATATCGGTGGAATGAATGAGGCACATGCAGATGGAATAAGTCTTTGTAGTTCATCGACTATGGTACCAGCACCTCATTTTTAACCCCAAATTAGCAACTAAAGAACATTTCTGCTGTTTATTCACCAAAAAACAGGCTTCAGCAGTACACAGAAGGGCAATACGCTGTCTCCAGTTTTCCGATTCTGCCTCCATTTGCCTAATTCTCCTGTGAATGGCACCTTCGGGAACTGAGAACATATCCCATGTCCCCCGCCCAGGCTCACTGACTTATAAAGGTCTGTTTGAGGGTCTTTTTCCCATCATGCTGACATCTTCTCCAGGGAACTGTTCAGTTTTCTGGAGAGGACATGCTCCTTACAGAGGATGAGGCTCTTTCCTCCATTCTTCGAGTTTCTCAGCAAGACGACTCACTGGCAAGGTCCAGAAGTTTGATCACACCATAATCAAACTCAGGAACCCAGTGAGGCATCCAGAACCGTCACATTTCTCTGTCAGGGGAGGTGGATTCTGCCCACAGGCGCTTTGACACAGGAGTGAAAAGGAGAACGAGTTTCTCTGTGTCTTGGCAATCACTCAGCTCTCTGATTACCCAGATGAAGGGGAAGTGGGTCATTCTATCTTTGTTTGAAAATGGAAATGTAGCTGTCCTTGCCCTACTTTGTATTATAAGAGATTATGAGAAAATCCATGTTGAGATTCACTAACAACCATAATTATTGGATGCCCATATCTTGTGTATTTCATGCAGAGTCACCCATGTTATACTTGCACTGACTCTGTAAGGTCCATGTGAGTTTCCACATGAAATACTTGCTGAGTGACAGTCACATCAATTTAGACCTGTGTGATGTGCACCCTCTGCACTGTCCTTTCCATCTTCCCTGTGGCCACCTGCTGCACTTCCAGCCTTGTAACATGCGAGAGGGGAGGTCAGCCTGGGCAAAACAAGGATTTGGCAATACTTGCCTTGGACATCTGAAACATTCTTATTGTCTTTCCCCAACTCAAGACATTCTCTTTCTCTCTTCCAGATACCCAGTACTATACCTTTTATACATTTTTCTTCTGGAAAGGGTCTGTTTCTCTCAGTCAAGTACAGTTCAGTATGGATTTGCATCCCTGTACTTTCTCTCATTGAGGCTTTGTGCCTTGAAGCTTATCTCTATGAATTAGAAGAGTCCCTTACTCATAGTTACAGATTTAGGGGATTAATGGAGGTGGCAGAAGAGTAGTATGGGGACAGATGGGTGGAGGCATTGGAATCAAGTGGGCTTTTCCAAGTGCCTTGTGGGTGGCAGATCCAGGTCAGGTCTGCACTAGTAACAGGCCTTGTTGGAAAGTTTCACATTTGGCAACTGCACCCACGTTGTTTTGCAGGGCAGCACTGGAGAGGAAGAGAAGGAGAGAAAGAGAGATAAAACTAAACATATATATCCAGCAAATAGTAGCTTATCCTAACACCTACAAAATATCAGTCCGTTAGGCAAATTTCTTTAGACTGCTATTTGCTTTGTATTGTCTTCAGAAGGATATTTCTGTTTCCAAAGGTGGATAGTTAAAAATAATACAAACCATGAGCAGTGTTTTGGCACTTCCCTTCACTTTCTTTCTGTCTTCAGCATTACTGTTGTCATCCTTTAAAACTCAATCAATTCAGTTGATCCAGGGAGCAGATGGCATTAATCAACCCCCAAGAATATGCACAAAAGCAATTAGAAATGTAGAGATATGGAATTTATGCCAGCAAATCAATTATCAATGATACCAAATCAACGAGGCACACCCAACTTCCCCTTATTTCTCTTTCCACTGCGCATCCACTGGTAGTAGTAATGATCCCTGCTTTACCCCCCTGTCAGAGGAGGAATGAGAACTGGGATGTCGAGGTTTAATTACACATCTCTTAATGACTAGTTCTCACTCTGCTGACAAAAACCAGCATAATTTACAGACTAGAAGATGCATCAGGATGATGGATACAGACAGCATGTGCTATACGATGTCATGCAAATCTGAAATATACTACTCTGAGAATATGGTCGTTTGGTTATTCCCAGAGAAGAACTTCATTTCAGAGAACTGAGTACCTATTCTAGCAACTATCGCTCTCATTTGTCAAAAACAATGGAAGCAGCTATAGAATGCATTTTAACCACAAATCTGCACCTTCTGTGAGTTTACTAGATCACACATCCCTATGTCTTAAATTTATTTGGCTGTTATTTTCTTTCTGATGTTGTATAACCTTTGCAGATTCTGCAACTTCTTTCTTTAGGTCTTTACTAATTATTACCTGAGTTATTGTAATCATCACTTAACTGGTTTTCTTACCATCAATCTTGGCCTATTTCAGTCTATTCCTGACAGTGATTTTTTTAAAGCAAAAATATGACAATGATAATTACATTTATAGAAGCTTTCAATGAATCTCCATAGCTTCAAAAATAAAAGTACAAGACTCCAATGCTTACCTACTTCTATAATTTCTTGTTCTGTCCCTATACCAGGTAATAACGGCCCCCTATTTCTGTAGCTAGGAAAGTTTGACTTTGTTTAAGCCTTAGCTTAAGTTTCATTTTCCTCAAAGATTATACCTTCATGCCCCAGCCAGTTTGAAATGTTCATTTTCTGCCTTAAACTATGCTTACCTTCACGATAGCATTTACCACTCTGACATGATTAAAGTTTTTTGTTTGTTTGTTTGTTTGTTTGGCTTTCTGGCATTCAAAGTTTCTGGAGGTCATGGAATATATCTTCTTGTTTATTATTATTTCTTCAGCTTCATAGAAAAACTTGAGTTTGGGAATGAGAACTTGTAGTTGGGACTTAGTCCTTCAGTAAGTTTTCAAATGAGTAATACACGAACTATTAGTACTTAGATCTTCTCCTGACCACAGCTTAAAAAGATGGCATGTTGTCAGGGTAATGTTGTAGGTTTGCAATAACAGCACTGACAAAAAAGATTTTTCCAATAATTTAGTACAAAATCTAAACTTTTCCTTTTTATACTGAACCCTGGGCTATGAAAAATAATTTTATAGCAATGTAATTATGCATTTTTAGATTATATAGGAAACACTCATTAAAATTGCATAAAGTAAGTTAATAAAATTAGCTCCAACTTGATACTGAGGTCAGATAGATGAAGAGGCTTTTTCTTTAAAAACACATAAATAAGAACATCTCAGCAAAGAAATCAAGGAAATGTGCAAGGTTGTACAGGTACAGGCAGCCCATTCTTCAGCTCCCAGTCAAGTCTGAATTTATGCTCTTTCATTTAAACAGCTAACAACTTCTTGGTGCTTTCAAAATAGTAATTAATATTTATTCATTTAAAAAATAAACATAGAACATAATTTAAAAGTAAGACTCTAACAATAGAGCAATAAGAGAATTTTAGTTTAGAAGGAAACTATTAGTTTATTCTCTCATCCATTCATTTGCCCAGTGTTTTAGGCCTTGGATATAGACATTCAAATGAAAGATAATCATCAGAGAACTTTGCATCCTATTTGGGGAGAAAAGAATTATAAGAAGTGCTTAATTACTATGGAAATGTAATCTATAGGAGTATTTGATACAGCCTAGGAAAAATGTTTGATCCTCTCTCTCTCCCTCCCTCTCTCTCTTTGTGTGTGTAGTTGGGAGAAAATGAGGGAAAATAGAAAATGGGAAAAGCCATTCTAGACCAAGCATGCAGCCTATGCAAATAAATGCAAGGAGACATGAGATGACAGAGCTTGTTTGTGCAATGTGAAGGAGTTTCATAAAGTTGTGTGGGAGAGGTGGTGGAAATACGGTTTAGAGTATTTGTCAGAGCCAGCTCAGGGCCAGTGCTGTGCTGGGACAAAGAGCCCATAACTGCTATTTAATTAATATTCCTTGGTCTTACATCCATAAACTTATAAGCCATATGTCAACATACCTTTCATGGTATTGTTATGAGTTTGTGTATGTGTGGGAGAGGGATTCATAAGTCTTCATCAAGGCTGTGTCCTTCCCTTTTCAAGCTTTTAAATCAAAATTCATAAAAGAAAAGTAAAGCATCGGGTGCTCATCCAGGTATGAGGCCTCTTATCTTTGGTTATGGTGATGTTTAGCATCTTGCATTGAATCTAGATCCCAATTTTTTTTTTTCAAGTATAAATCATGAGTTGTCTCTGGTGGGAACTGCTACCCCCATGCCTTTTGCTATGGGTAGAGCTACAGAATTAACCCATATCAAATTTACACAGATGCTTATACACAGTGTCTAAATTAATGCATTGGAATAAATTCCCTATCTTGCAAAGAGTATGTTCTTTGAAGATAGATAGACGTAGGTCCAGATTCTGATTTTTTTCACTGCTCAGTTTTGTGATCTTGGGAAACTCATTTATTTCTATTAACCTTGAATTTACTCATCTGTAAACTGGATCTGTAAGACTACCTGGTTGTGCTGCCTTGCTAAATTATGTGGACACAGTATATGAAGTGAGAGATATAAAGTGCTGGTAGGAATTAAAACCTTACTTTGTTATTATTCTAACTATAATTGCTTTAAAATATAAGAGTACTTTGTTGGGCCTGGTGGCTCACTCCTGTAATCCTAGCACTCTGGGAGGCCAAGGTGGGCAGATTGTTTGAGTTCAGGAGTTTCAGACCAGCCTGAGCAAGAGCAAGACCCTGTCTCTACCAAAAGTAGAAAAAATCAGCCGGGCATGGTGGTGCATGCCTGTAGTCCCAGCCACTTGGGAGGCTGAGGCAGAAAGGTTTCTTGAGCCCATGTGTTTAAGGTTGCTGTGAGCTAGGCTGATGCCACAGCACTTTAGCTGGGGCAATAGAGTGAGACTCTGTCTCAAAAAAAAAAAAAATGTAAGAGTACAATAATCCCAGAAATATCCAAATGGAATGACCAATAGGCAACATCAGTAAAGGCAAAAATACATTACAAATCAATAGGATTTTAATAATAATATTTGATCCATTTCCTTCATTTAATACACCAAGATCATCAGGTTAAGCAAGTAACCTTTGCAAGGTCACCACCCAGAAAGTGGCAGTTTTGACAAATGAAGAAAGCTTCCCTTATGAATTAAAAATGTCATTATTGGCTGCAAATGAGTACATTGCAACTTCTCAATAAAGTCCTATTGAGTGAATTGTTATTTTTCTCTGGCCTTTTAGTTCACTCGACCCTTTTCCCATCTTCCTATTTCATGACAATAATTAGCACTGTATATACAGGCCATATTTCAGTGGACAAGCCATATCTCAAAGACTTTGGATCACCGACTAAAGGTCTTAGGAACATTTTAAATGGTATCACCTTACTTAGTTTTGTAACAAACAGACATTAAGAAGTGAAGCAATTCAGTAAAGGGAAACTGAGACTCAATAAAGAAAGCAAATGAAATTGTGCAGAGGAGCAGAGAAAAAAAGAAAATTGCAATGTAGAAGACAGTAATTCATTAGAACAAGAATAAAGGGGGAAAAAAGTGAGGTTATTCACACAGAAACTAATGTTCTCATAATTTTTGACTCTTGTGTGGAAATTACTAAGTTAATGTTTAGTTTACATTTGCCAACTGTGGAAGTACCGTCTAGTTTGGAGATGGGAGGCAATGTGAAGAGAAAGGGAAGAGAGTTCATATGTACTGTCAAAGATGAGCCAATTCAACAAAGGATCATTAGGACTCTTCCAAATGAACGTTACAGTGTTTCCTTTACTTCTGCTGACTATAAATGCCACAAAAAGTTTCCTGCTGAAAAACATCAGCCTGTTCTTTGTTTATTTATAATATTACCTATTGATTGGGTTTGTGCATATGTTTCAGGTAACTCAAGGTATAATGCGTCTCTTTATGTGAAGAGCCTATGAATATGATTGACATCTTCATATATCTCACATGAAATTCTTCATGTGATGAAAGGGCTAGAATAAAGAGTTTTGATTCCTCTCTCAAGGCTATATCTGTGTGAACCTAATATGTAGCAACAAACTTAGATAAGATGCTTGGAGATCATTCAAAGTGATTTATTGGTCAAAATTAAGGCTCTTTATAATCATATAACATATGTTTATTGTTAACAATAAAGTAGTGACCCCATATAGGTCTCACAAATTCTTATGATCTTCTGAATGTAAGTTCTGCCATATTAATAGTCTTTCAATATGTCCAATATTTGAAGAATCTGCTCAGTAAGATATTTAGCTGTTGTTCTGTTTTGGACTATATACATATATATCTCAATTATTGTTTTATACTAAGGCCTGTGAGGCCTGGAAAGTTCAATAACCTGACAGCTATTTGAAAGCTGTGATCAAACTAAGACTAGAACTCTTTAGCTCTTATAATTCTTGGTTTTACTTTAACCAACTATCAAGTCACATTGCTTCTTCTTGTGTCAAAGGAGTTGATATTATATGTAAAGTGATTTTTCACTTAACTGTGGCCTATTATATCTACATTTGAAATTAACTAATTGCCTCAGGGTAAACCCAAAGGAAGAGTTGTAGCTATTTAATACCCTAAAAATCTGGAATGGGTGAATTTCTGGAGTTTTTATTACTGGTAGGTAATTTCGTTCTCTGCACAGATTCATGATATCTGTCCTGTAGCTGGTCCTTCTAACCTGTTTTTATTTTAATTTTATTTAACTAGGAACTTATAAAATCTATAATCAGGTAAGCATTCATTTTTCCCTTGGAGATAAAAGCCCAAGTTTTGGTCAGTTTATGAAAAAATTAAATGCACACGTACATACACAAACCCATCACAACAACAAATTATTATAAAATTAAAAGTTATTTATGACTGAACAAAGTCCATAGATTTAACTACATACCCTGGGACATCTTAGGTCAATAATCCATTTTCAAGGATACAATCGCATGTGACATGAGATATTATCTCAAAATATAGAAAAAATAATCTTGAAAAATTTTTCCAAATAAACTTAAAAAATGACTATTTGAAAGGAAATTGCTATTACTGGATATATGCATATAAATGCATAGTGTAGATAAATAATAAATCTAAGCCTTATATTTAATGAATAAAGAGTGTGGTCAGTAGAAGCCTGAAGGAATTGTGGAATGTTAATGCCTTTTTTCTTAGAGGTTCTGAATCATAGGTTTAAAAGACCACCAATAGGTACTGAGTTCAGATGTAATTTTTCTGTTGCTATCCTACTGTTCACTGAATTAATACATTTTGTACAGCATAATAAACAATTATGATCATTTTTTAAGAACATTTACCCCAAATATTTAGCAAGCAGCATGTATTCAATTGAAATGTTGATTGGAAAGGGGAAATTAAACTGCCACTTGTGAAATACTAAAGCTCATTATCACAAAGTTTCACTTGAAATATTCAGAGTTAGCTTTATTATTGCATCAGTAATGATAAGCATGAGTCTTAAATCCATGTCATTTGTGTTTTATGAGGATTATTAAAACATGTTAACCATAATTCAATTAATTTACAGAAAATGCCATACTACATTGTTTTTTCCTGTCTTAAGTAAAGGTACTACATGAGGAAGCCCAAACCATTTTGTTTCCATTTAACCTTTATTCCTCACCTCCACCTTTGTGGCTCTTTAAAGTACTCACTCTCCTCAGGTAAGTAAATGTGCTAAAGGGAAAACACAGCTAGCGTACTGCCACACCTTTGCATCATTAGGACAATACTGACCTCTAGTGTTCCAGAAAGTAGAGAAACCAGCTCAGCACCATGTCTAACTTCCTCCTAACCACTTAGATCTCTTTCTACAGCACCATGGGAACAATTTCACAAAAGGAGCAAGAGGAGGAGAAGAAGAAAAAGAAAAAAGTCATATATCAGATTCTTATTTGCCCTTATATATAACCTGAAATAATTTCTAAACTTAGGCCCTTTGGATCCTCTCTTAGAAAAGTTGACTTCTTCAGCCATCCTTTAGAATGCAAACTTTAATCAAATCTTTATAAGGCATAACCAGTAACTATAAATATTGGATCTCCAAAACTTCTGATAGCAGATAAAAAGACTTTCTCTGTTTTAGTACCTTTTAAGTACACAGCATTTGTTTAATTGTCATTCCTTGAGGTATAACTCTGGGAAGAGATATTCAAGATCCTCTTGGACCTAAGTGAGTGGAGAAAAAGGTAGAAACACTCCTAAGTTGTAAGTTGTCCCCCATCTTTCTCTAACAGTGATAGTGCAGATTACAAAAAATAAAACTGTTGCAATATGGGTAATATTTCTGAGGTTCATGACAGGGACAGGGGATAGGGGAGCAAGCCCAGAAACTTGAGGGACCTTGACAAAGCATCTTTAGAAACAACACAGATGGCTTAATTGCATTCTTTTTCATTTAGAAGTTCCCAGAGCTGGAAAAACTTCTCTTCCTCTGCCTAGAGAGGCAGCTGAGCAATTGAGCTTGAACCTCTGATCGCTCCAGAGATTTATTCAAGTTTGACAAACTGGATTCTTTAAATACATAGTGCAGGTGGTGGATCACTGGGTGTACAGATTTCCTGCCTGTTAAATTAAATGCCCTGCACTTGCTGAGGTTAAAGCTTCGACGACAGAGTGTACTCTTAGTGCATACTATTATGTATTCTGTTCCTTGGCACAAAGATTTTGGGGGTGGGGTATGCATCGAAGCTCTTCCTCCTGTAAAAGGGGCAGCCATTGATCTTGTGGTTGACTACATTGGGCTATGACTGTTAGGCCAAAATTCCGAATCCTGTTAAACCGGTGCCCATTGGTTGCAAGATACCCCAACTGGAACCTTCTGCCTAGGGCAGAGTGCAAAGCCACGTACTGCGGGGCGCTAGGCATACTGCAAATCTGAGGCACTGCGTTCAGAGATGAGCCGCTGTCACCAACACGGTGGCTGGGAGCAGCTCTCTCCCTGGAAGCTCAGCTCCCAGAACATACTGTCTAAACCCCAGGCCCTTCTTTCAAGAAGCCCTGGCTGAGATCAGGCAGGCATAGAACGCGGAGCTAGTAGAAGGTTAAGAGAAGAGAACCTTTCCTTCTCCCGGAACTTTGCGATTCCTAGATAAAGGTAGGAAATCCAGCAGGGCTGGATCATCTGTGATCTGCTAACTTTTGAGATGGTTGGAGTGATGAAACCACACTGATCAGCATTTTTTTCCCTTTCCTTCTGTCCAGAGAAGATAAAATTGAGAACGCTTGGACAGTTGATTGTCTTTCCGAATGCTACCATTCCCCACCTTACCCACCCGCCCCCAGCTCCTGGTACTCACAATTTGTCGCTGTTAATCCCAAATGCCACAAGCCAGAGAACAGCAAAGTCAAAACGCTGGTCAGCCGTGGTACAGAATCCATTTCCCCAGAGTGAGCGGTCCCTCCCAATCGAATCCCAAATTCGCAGGCGCCGGCCGCGGCTTCTTCTCTCTCTTTCTCTCCTCTGCACCGCCTGACCCCCTCCCACCCCCCTTCGGAGAGGCACTCGCTCTTTCACTCCATCCCGCTCCCAGGCACTCCACAGAAACCGTGGCGGGGGCTTCTCCGGAGCTGCGGCTCAGGCTACAGTCCCCGCAACAGCCGCTCGCTGTACGCGCCTTCCTCGCCCGCCTCTTCTTCCTCTTCCTCCCTCCTTGGAGGTGCAAATCCAAACCCGATTACAAGGACGGCGCCGAGCTCGGTGGACAGCCGAATCCAGCTCGTCAGGAGAGAGAGCTGGAATCAGCACCCGGGTGGCGGACAGCTCCTTATAGGCGAGCGGGCCGCGCGGCGCCGCCCCCGGCCAGGCCCGCCCCCCGCTCGCCTATAAGAGCGGCCTGGGCGGGTCTTTGCCTCGCTCCGGCGCCTTTCCTCGGCGGCAGCCGAGCCTCTGCGGTGCGCTCCGGCTACCCGGGAGGGAAAGGAAAGGGAAAGCGAATCTCTCTCTTTCTCTCAATCCTGTCTCCTCCCTTCCCCCCCATTTGGAGTAGAGGTATTAAAATTTAAACCAGATTTTCGAAGAACGCTGCTGAAAAGATGCTAAAAGGAGTTGCAAGACAGAATGCATTAGGAAGAGGGAATTTCCCTTGTAAAGCTTTATAAAGAGCTAGTGAGATGCATACCCCCTCCTTTGGAGGGGAGGGAGAAATAGGGCTTGAATTACGCTATTTAATTTCCCCTGCGTTCGTTCCCTAATAGGGAAGGCTGACGGGTCTTGATGTTATTGGGGTGTCTGGTTTAGCGGTTTGACATACATGCGCTCCCCTGCTTCCAGACTCCCGCGCCCCACTTGCATCGCCCATCCTTGCACCGGCCTTTACGTCTGTTTCTCCCTCCCTGCTGCTGGCTCCTTGCTTGGGCCAAGTACTGCAAGGCGCTTGGTGCTTTGGGTTCCGGAACCCAGGTGGCTTCTTGGCGCCTGAGAGGGATCAAGAGAGGAGAGAAATGGGTGTGGTAGTGATGAGAGTCAGGGTGAAGCCCGAGTTGGCTCAAGATTCAAAATCCCAGGGCTCCTCTGGAGGGATTTAAATTTAAAGAGTGGTTTAGGGTTCTTCCTGGAGGTTCCTTATTGCAAACCTTGCTGTTGTTTTGGCTTCTAGTACGTATCTGGGGACTCTCCTGCTTTACCATAAATCAACTTATTTTGTTTTTATTGGAAGCTGTCAGAAAGCTGTCAAACCTTAACAAAATAAGGGACCACAATGATTTCTCCTATGTGAAGCTCACAATGAAGTTAGGGCTGATAGACTCTACCCACTTCGGAGGAAGTTGATGTCTCCCTCCCCCTCTCTCCCCACCTCCCCACCCCTCTCAGCAGCAATTATACAGGCTTATTTTACACTATAGATTCCTGACAACCGTTGGTCTTCAGCTGCCGGCCTCACAGCTACAGCAGATTGAGCTAGGTTTCAGGCAGCTTCTGCATGAATACTGAGGTTAAGCTTGTGGTTTTGGTTAGAGCTAGACTCACATCCTTGGAATACTAAAAGATAGTTAAATGACACATGGATTGGTGACCCCATTACTTTATTAAAGAAGAAAGAATCCGAGGGTCCCATCACTTGTAAGTAAATGACCATCTTTTCTCTGAGCTTCTAACAGAAAATAATTATGTAAGTTACTAGATTCTTGGACAACTGAAAGACCTCACCAGCAAAAGCTTTAGTTGCAGGGGAGAGGCCACACCCAGAAGATGGCAAATCTCAAAATATCAAAGCAAAGGTGACCTAAGGAGCTTACTTATTGGCAGGGGGCCAGAGGGGGCAGGTTGAGGTTCAAAGTCCAGCTGCTTGGGCTTTTCAGAGGAACTGCTACCTAGCCCTTAGCGTTAGAGGATTCCAGGTTGAAATATACCTATCTGGCCAGTTTATTCATACTAGAACTTCTGGAAGAAGCATGCTGGACTATTATCCAGCTTTGTATGTTCTAAGTGTATGTAAAAACTCAGATATTTTTAAAAGAAATAAAATATTACATATATAATTTAATACCCTTTCACATTCTTGTCTGATCTGATTTATCTCTCATCATACCTAGAAGTAAACACTTTACCAATTTGGTCTATATCATTCTAATACATAATCTTTTTGTAATTTTACCACACATATCTACAACCATAAACAATATGTAGTATTGCTTTGTCCTTAAACAGTGGTAGCATACTGTTTCATTTTGTGCTCTGCAATTTACTTAATGTTATGTTTTTGAATTTTATGCATTTAGATACTTGAAATCCTAGCTTTCATTTAAACTATTGTGTTGTATTTCATTTTATGAATATGTTAAAATTTACTCATTAATTCTTCTGTTTATGAATCTATAGATTGCGTCCAGGATTGTTGTTGTTTTTTTTCCTAAAAAATGCAATCTTATACCTATCTCTTAGATTTTTCTCACATGTGTATTTAGGAGTAGAATTTCTGGATCATTGGAAATGCTTATCTTTAGCTTTACTAGGTATTGCCAACTATTCTATAATATGATGGTACCAATTCACACCTCTCCTCCCCCCTGCTAGCAGTGTGATATTTCCCTTAGATCCACATCCTTTCCAATATTTCAAGACCTCTCTTTTTACAAATAGGGGAATGATAGCCAGAGAACACAAGTCTTTGGTCAATGAGCTCAATATTCAACTATATCATCCTACCTTATATACCTTTTTCACCCCTACTTTCACCTCATTTCTTTTATCCTTAGAAAGTTTATAGGTAAAAGTCACTATAACATATGAATACCTGGGATGTATTGGAAAAAAGTTCACATATAATCACAGTAGGCTACTCTGTTTATACCTTATATACCTATCTAAAAAATGTTTAGCTAAATAAAGTATTTGAAAAATGATAAAAGATGTTGGCTTCATTTTCTGGCAGAATGACTTAAAATGAATCATCTGGGCCAGTAAAATGTGTTTGGAATATATATTAAAAGGCAATCAGGGAAATTTGTTGCCATGAATCCCCCAAACTGTGAATGATATTCAAGTTATTAGTAAATATTAGAACCTTGTGTTTAGATGTTCATATGCAGACCCAGTGTATAGTATATAAATTGAGCTTAATTTAAAGTTCTATTTACAGTTGTAGCTTTTTTCTCTTTCTTAAACACACCTGTTCACAGAACAACTTTGAGCCTTAGATGGCAGACATTTATCTAAGATTTGTTAACATTTTAGTAAGAATACTGCAGCTCTGAATGTAGTAGGGGGTAAAACAGCTGTTCCACTCAGACAATAGTGTAAACAATGCCATCTTCTGGGGGCATTTTGCCAGCAAGTTTTTATTAGCAGTAGAATATTAATCACTATTAAAACTGTTTTCAGCCAGATTGATATTTACCTATTGAAATTATTTTGTAAAGCTTTTAGTCTGATAAATCCACTTTAAAAATGGTGGAATAGAAGCTGAATAATCTCTTTCCTTCCCATCTTGCTCCATATAACTCATATTTGCTGAGCACTTTTTTTTTTTTTTTTGAGGTGGCTTAAAAGTTCGGCATAGATAGAGCAGGTTGAACACTAATAGGGAATGGGGGGAAATGGATAATTGAAATGCTAAAATGTCTATATTTTTAAAATGATACATCTGGATGTCCTCTCACACCAAACTTATATCTGAAATCTTAAAAAAAAAAAAAAGAAATGAAATGGATAGGATTGTGTTTCCTTATCTCTTTGATTTTCCCTTGAGCACTTCCATTTCTTTCCCATTAACAGAACAGAAGGGAAAGAATCACTCATCAAATGGAATCATAGCATTCAAATATTCAACAAGTGGTTCACCTCATCGATTTTGTAATTTTCCTATGAGGCATATAGAAGTACATTCGGTCATCTCCATTTTATTGATGGGATCCTAAGAGAAGAAAGATACTGACCTGTTAAAAATCACGCAGAATTACTATCCCCAACCTGTAGGGCACTGAAAATGAAAACATTTCACCCCATTTCTTTTATTCTTAGAAATTTTGTAGGTAAAAGTCACTATAACATATGAATACCTGGGGTGTGTTGAAAAAAAGTCCATATATAATCACAGTAGGCTACTCTGTTTTGAATATCATTACTTATAGATTATTTTGACTTCACATATTGTTTGTTGTAATGATTGAAGGATAATTTCCATTGCAACCCATATCTTCAAACTAGAGTTTTTCAAAATATTGATGTGGCAGAAAATTGAGTTAATTATTATTCCTTTATCCTTTCTTTTCTTTATGTTTTCATTAGCTTTTTCTCCATTCTTTTTTCATTCTTGATGGTATATGGACTGTAACATGCTACAGAGTGTGGGGAGTGGAAAAAAAATCTCTGCTTCTAGAGCCAGAAATTATTTAGGAAAATGAGATGTGAATACATTAAAAAGTTAAATTAACAAATGATGTGAATTAGCATGTGATTATTTGCCAAATGTCTCAAATTATAAGTGCTAAAGGAGTTTATAAGTTGACAAAAATTGTTTCCTTTGGGAAAGAAATGTTGCTATTGCATAATGAATCAGTTCTTTGTCTCTTGTCAGCTTTTTCAGAGGGTATGATTATCCCTGCTCCACTCCTTGCCCCAGAATGCAGAGGCTCCTTTCAGGTCATCTATCCTAATTTACTTTGAGAATCAAGATGTCAACTATATGAAAAACCAATGGAAATGCAATTTGGGATAATATCCCTATAGTTAATTTTTCTATCCATATATTTCTCAAATATTTAAATTTATTTTGGGGACAGAGTTCAAAGCCTAAGGTATCTGTATAATTACATTTGCACAAACCCAGCCATGCCACATCCAGAAACATATGTCCAAAAAGATCTTTCTTCTCACTTATTTCTGTCTCTCTCTAAAGAAACTACTGTCTATAATCATCAAGAAGTCATTTGTTATATATATTAATATTAAGTTTCAAGAGAAAACCATTTGGAATAGTTTAATGTAAAGAGTTATGAGCTTAGAATCAGAAATTCTAAGTATTTGTCTTGAGTTTGCGGCTTACTAGTATGAGACCTGGAGTATATAACTTGGTCTCTTTGAGAATACATTTCCATACTTGTAAATTGTGAATTATGATAACTTCTGGCTTTAGTATTTGTGCATATGCAATAGAATCATACATTTAACAAGACTTCTGTTATACAGACACAAGCTAAAAATGCTATGTAAAGAAACAATTTATTCACTCCATAACCACTGATTTCGGATGCATTTTATTTGTCAAATTATTCTGGGAGTAAAAATAAATGCAAACATCTAAAAAGATTACTCATTCTAAGGGAAATATGTATAATTCATTACTCAAAATAATCATAATAATTCAATCAACCAACATTAACTTATTGAGCAATAAGCCTAGTCTTATGTCATTTGCTTTTGGTTAAATAGATGTGATCAATGACCTGGTCTTATCTTCAAGGTTCTCATACTACCCACAATTTCTAAATTGGAAGTTGACATATACAAACATAAGTAATGAGTTTCATCAAAGTGGCAGACATTATTGCTTTCCTGACCAACAGCCAATTCCAGCTTCTTCCTTGATTGCAAAACAGTTAGGTTCTCTAGAGGAGTATAAAACTATATTTATAAAATAACAACCTGCAATAGGCATTTTGATTTTGTTTTCTCATTTAGAATTCATGGCAAAATTCTAAAGTCAGTATTATTGGCTTATAAGTATATTGAGACTTCTGAAATTTAAGTAACATTGTCCAAAGCACAAAGCTATTAACAAGAAGTGCAAGTATTCAAACCTGTGCTCTCTAATTTCAGAATCTTGGTTTATCATGCCATTTCTCAGTGTCAAAAATGCTCACAAATGAAATAAATAGACTAAATCTTGTGTGTTTTTGTGATGTGTTTATGAATGTGTATTTAATCTACTTATTTGAGCTCAACTATGACAGACAATTTGACTTCTGTTGAAAAAATTCTCTTTAGGGTTACCAATGTCCTGCTTTGGTCTCTCGGGAAATAGCTATCTTTACAGCCAATGTGCTATTACTTAGTTTGTTAAGGAAAATTAACGAAGAACAGCAGGTATCTATTCTGTCACAGGTGCACAACTGATCTTTAAGTAAGTCAGGCCGACATCTAAACCTAAGGATGTATGATAGCCACCAGTATGAAAACTCTTCTACAAAGTTCTAATATTTTCTGAAAGTACATTTTTAGGAAATGATTTGAAACAAGAAAGAGCTGATTAAGATTATTTCATCATCTAACCTAATTCTTAGTGTTTATGTCTTTTTATCCCTTTTGCATTTAAATCAGCATAGAAAACACTGTAAAAACATCTATAATTTGCTTTTTATTGGCATTTTTAATAAGGTGGAAAGAATGTTAGCCTAGAGCCAGCAGGGGGTGTGTTGACTAGTCAGAAGAAAAAAACTGCAGAGCAGATTTGAAGCAGCAGTATGGGAAACTTTGTAAGTTGCTGAATTATTGTTTAGTTTGGGGGAGGTAGAGAGAGGACGCAGGAGAAAGTGCCAAAATAGAAAAACAAAACCATTGATGACTTATTTTACATTTTTGCTTATATCTCTGATAGTATGTCTATTAAGAAATCACACAAGACCTAGAATAATAAGTTTGTAATAAAAATATTGAATAAAATTTATTATCTTAGTTATTTTTATTGTTATTAAAATAAATATTCCACCTGCCTCTTCCAATGCAAAATTTAGAATTTTTTATCATTTGAAACTATTAGAAATTTAGAAAAATAATATTTTCTGCGTTAGTGATAGAGACATTTTTACTGCACATTTCTTTTATAGACAGCCTGCTGGAAACACTATAAATAGCTCCCATAGAAATTTTACTTTTATCATTTTTTAAACGTTTTTCACCATTTACTTAATATTCTCTCTCTGTCTCTGCTTACCTCTCTCATACCTTTGTTCTCTCATTCTCTCTTTCTTACTCCCTCCCTCCTCTCTCTCTTTCTATAGCCATAACCCCCTACAGTTTCACTAGTTCTCTGACTCACCCAACACTGGATCAGTAGAAGGAAAGTTCAAAAAATGGACAAGTAGAGAAGGAGAACAATATGAATACTCATGAATACTGCTGATTTAATATGTTTTGTCCGTCAGACGACTAATTACAACTGCATTACATGGTAAGGAGAACAACTCCGAGACACTAGGAACTCACACCTGGAAGAGGACCTGGCCTTGTCTTGAGGTCAGAAAAGGTTCCTTGGGAAAGTGGCCTATATAGCTGGCTGAGAGATGTGGGAGGACGATGATGTGTTTGTGTGTTTAGTCAACTTGTGGAAGGGGGCAGAATGCCTAGAAGGAAGACAACCAGAATTACTAGTGGCCTCCAAGTGGACAAATGATTTAGCCGAGAGTCAGACTATAAGATTTGTGAAAGAGTTTTGATATTTATATTTATTGTAGAAGAAAAAAAAGGTTGTGGAGATTTTGTTTATAAGGAGAGGACTGGCCAGTGGTTTCATATTGTATAGTTGTTTGGCTCCAAAAATCAATCAAGTCATGTCTGATCAGATAAACTAATTTTCACAGATCCTGTGTAGTTACAGTGAGTTGTGTTTCTCCTTCTTTCAACACATGCTTTCACTTTAGGTGTTTCTAACAATTTGCTTGAAGAAATAACAGCTTATGGATTTGAGGTCTGGTGTTCTGAGGACTGAGCACATGTAACTTTTTATCTCATTTTAGGTATACGATATAGAAGGCAAATTATCCAAAATATTTTTATCTGTAAAATAGGATGGCACTAAATCACAAAGTTTTGTAAAAGTCAGAGATGAAGTAAATTAAATGCAATGCTTAGTGCTTGCAACATCCGTTACATGGTTACTGCTATTCATAGGTGCGGTGTCATTAAATAGGACACTTAATTCCCAGGGAATCGTGACTGGGACCATTAATTGCCTCCCTCATAGCAAAGCTTCATAGGTGTAGCGAGATCATAGTCATTGTCTCTATCAAAAATATCCATATTCCTTTGAGAAATAAGACATTTAGGATGAGGCTAATGCAAATTTTCTGTATGTTTGACGTTTGCCTGGCAATTTGTTTCTGGTGGACAATGACTTATTTTCTGAGGAATTGAGAGTGAGTTTCAGAATCTAACTGACAACATCTCACCCCCAAAGAAAATTTGTTTTTAATACAGCTGAAAGGAATAGTCACAATAAAGCCTGTCTTAAAAATTCATAAGGGGAAAAAGACAGATGGAAAGCTATTTAAAGAGGACTTTGGCAAAAAGGAAATAGTTGTAGCTCTGATTTTTGTCAAAATGATTAGAGATTGAAGAATATCAGGATTGTAAGTGCTAAAATTCAAAAGTCTGATGCTACATTTGCTAGTCAAATATTCCTCAAGGAAATTCCATATCCAGAATTTTCCATCTCTATCCTCACCTCCCACAAATGGTAACTTCTCTTTGGTATGATGTTATTCTTAGTTTAAGAAAGAGTTATCTCACCTTTGTAATGCCAAAAATTATTTGTTCACAGAAGTAGCAAGGATGGAGAAACTTCAATTGGTTTCTTAGGAATGATTTTGCTATACTCTTGGAATTCTATATAAAATGGTATTTCCATCTTTTTCCTATTTGTTGGAGAAATCTGATTAATGGATTTCAAAATCCACATCATGGTTTTCAAGCAGTCTTTCATTAGGTGAAAAAGAGAACTAGATTCAGCACGAGTCTAGGAATTACCAGTGTGCAATTTCAGATTTATGGGAATGGATGGAATTCAATTAGATTTGGGGAAAAGAGTGTATATAAATAAAGTAAATATCTAATTTAACCTTGATCAAACTTTTCATATGGGGGATTTTAATTATTTCAACTCACCACTTTTGAACCATTTCCATAACTCCATACTGACATTTGTTCTGGTATTAAACAGAAAATAAGGCAAGCCCAGACCAAACGGGTTAGAGGCAAACAAGGGAAGATGATAACATCACTTAATAATGTGTTGTAACTGAGAGGAAATTAAAGGTTTTGGTAACTTTGGTTTAATTCATAAAAGATCACATTTTCCTACTTGGACTGATTTAGGAATGCAGGTTAATTGGCCACCATCATCAAGACTTGTGATCATGGCTTGCAATTACATCCTCTTTTTTTCACGTGGGTTAATTCTGCACAGCAATAGATCATTGGGACATAGATAAAGGCATTAAACTTATTTTCTCTTTGGTCAATTTCTGTAGACATGTTTGATGCTCATAATGACTTACAGAGCCCTGAGGGCTCTATTATGGATGTAGTTCTAAACATTCTGCCCCGGGGTTTAGTCTGCCCATAGGGAGAGTTAAGCAATATGGGGTTTATACATTTGCACTGGCTATATAGTGAGTAAGACATGCTTCCTGTCCTTAAGATGTTTCCACATGCAGATGATAAAACAAGCAAAAGTAACAATTAAATATATACTAAACAAGGAATGAACTGAAGAAAGCTAGAGCAAGAAGAAATGTACTCTGTCTTCTTGAAACTCAGCAGGACTAAGATTTGGTAAATTCAGAGCAGATGAATTCCATCTGGCATGAAAGCAAAGGAGGGAATCCCAAGGTAAGGCAGGGAAAGGCCCAATGTTGTGAGCCTGTCCATCATTTGATGGGGAAAATTGGCCCTTTCCAGTAAACTAGAATTAATCTTCTGGGCATGGGATGCCTACAGACACAATGAGAATGATTAGTGAATGTGTTGATGTTGTTTATATTTTAGGTTGATCAGAAGGGAACATTGAGTACAGAAGACTAAATGTTATGGTAGGGCCATTTTTATATGGAGGCTTAGAAAAGACTTAGACTGTAAGAATAAACAATATAACAATACTTTTAAATGGTCTGATAACAAGAATCTATCTAGAGCTCAAAAGAATTAACAAGAAAAAATCAAACAACCCCATCAAGAAATAGGCAACGGAAATGGACAGAAATTTTCTAAAGAAGACAGAATAATGGCCAGCAAACATATAACAAAATGCTCAACATCTCTAATCATTAGAGACATGCAAATCAAAACCACAATGAGGTATCACCTAACCCCAGTAAGATTGGCCTGTATCAAGAAATCCCAAAACAACAAATGCTGGCGAGGATGTGGAGAGACAGGAACACACTTACACTGCTGGTGGGGCTGCAAATTAGTGCAACCTTTGTAGAAGAGAATTTGGAGATATCTCAAAGAGCTAAAAATAGCAATACCATTCGACCCAGCAATAGCACTATTAGGCATCTACCCAAAAGAGCATAA
>VBSM01003199.1:9958292-9987495 GCA_008086735.1 Cheirogaleus medius | reverse complement strand
AAAAAAAAGCCTTGCCAAAAAAAAAATTATCATTCTAAATATATGTAGAAGATGTGTTAAATTGCAGTGACTTCTTAAGGACAGCAAGGTGCCTGGAACTCAGACATTTTAATTCAGACAAACCTTATCTGCACAGTGCAAAACCTGAACCATTCATAGGACTCAAGCTGGTTTAATTGCTTGGAGTTTACAGATTGCATCCATCATTTTAACTCTTTCAAGGTAAGAATGGAAAGGAATGAGATGCAATGGTTTGGAATCAAGGCAGCCCATATCCAAAAGTCAAGCTCTGCTAGTTATTGCTGTCTAACTTGGAAAATGTTGCCTAACCTCCTCTGTCTGATATCCTTGTGAGTTGAATGAGGATCCTTTATCTCATTGCTGGGCAGATTGCATGAGTTGACACATGGAGCCATGTCTGACACAGAATGGGTACTCCATACATAAATCCTCTTCTTGTTATATATGAAGATATTTAACAAAAAATGAATGGATCAGAATTATGCTCTCAGGACCTTAACCTGACAGGAGAATGGATGCTGCATTACCCCAGAAGGAATTAGTTTCTAGGAGAAAAGTTAAGAGACATTTGTAATGATCCATGCAGGAGCTCATAAATGCCTGAGGGGAAATAAATATTTACAGGGTGCATTTGAGAGGGTATTACAATACATAAGCTCAGGAAGGAAGTGGTCAGCTGTCAAACAGAAATGAAAGAGAATAGACTGATTTGAGAGATTCAGCCCCACAATATTGGAAGAGCAGGTATCTTTAAGATCCTAAAGACTAGGAAATAAAATTGAGGGAGCTTTGAGAGACAGGGGCTAATTTAACACAGTTTGGAAATTGAGTTAAATTGTCAACTCTTTAAGACTCAAAACATCTCTTAGACTTTTCAACTCTCTGAGAGCTGCACAGCACACAAGAATGAGGAGCTATTTCTCAATACTGACTTCAGATATTCCCAAAGAGGAAAATGGAAAAGCATGAACATTAGAGAGCTGTGTTCCCCAACCCTTGTACTATGGACCAGTGCCAGTCTGGTCCGTGGCCTGTTAGGAACTGGGCCACACAACAGGATGTGAGGGGTGAGCGAGTGAGCAAAGCTTCATCTGTATTTACAACCACTCCCCGTCTTTTGCATCACCACTTGCTCTTTGCCTCCTGTCAGATCAACGGTGGCATTAGGAGCATGAGCCCTACTGTAAACTGTGCCTGTGAGGGATCTAGGTTGCATGCTCCTTATGAGAATTTGTCTGAAACCATCCTCCCCCCACCCCACTCCCACCATCCCTGGAAAAATTGTCTTCTATGAAATTCACCCAAGGTGCCAAAAAGGTTGGGGACCACTGCTCTGGAAAATGGACTGGAGAAACATAATCAGGTTTAGTCAAAGGAATTTTCCCTTGGCCAGGTGCAGTGGCTCATGCCTGTACTTCCAGCACTTCGGGAGGCAGAGGCGGGAGAATTGCTTGAGCTCAGGAGTTCAAGGTTACAGTGAGCTATGATAGGGCTACTGCACTTCAGCCTGGGCAACATAGTAAAACATTGACTATATATATATATATATATATATATATATATATAGAGAGAGAGAGAGAGAGAGAGAGAGTATACACACACACACACACACACACACGCAATAAAATAAAAACTTCCCTAACCCAGGGCAGGAGTTCCTTTCAATATCTATCTAGTGAAAGTGTAGATTCCTATGGACTGTTGCCTATCTCAGTCTTCCCTTTTCTGAAAGAGATCAGGGTGCTTATTGTTGTTATCCTGTTGTTGTTCCACATTATAATTTGAGTATGGAGGTTATAGATGACATCTGTTTTTGCTTCATAAACCTCTAGTCTAAGACAAGCTATGTTTGGGAACTAATGAAGAAACCATAGAACAGAGGTGGAGAACCTGTGGCCTTCCAGCTCCTTAAGTGTGGCCTTTTGACTAAATCCAAATTTTATAGAACAAATACTTTAATTTGTATTAATAAATTTTTGTTCATCTTTTATATTTTTATTTTATTCTTAAAATTTAGGCTGGGTGTGGTGGCTCATGCCCATAATCCTAGCACTCTGGGAGGCTGAGGCAGGAGGATCCCTTGAAGTCAGGAGTTTGAGACCAGCCTGAGCAAGAGCGAGACCCTGTCTCTACTAAAAATAGAAAAATTAGCCAGGTGCGGTGATGTGCACCTGTAGTCCCAGCTACTCTGGAGGCTGAGGCAGGAGGATCAGTTGAGCCCAGGAGTTTGAGGTAGAGGTGAGCTATGATCAAGCCACAGCACTCTAGCCAGGGCGACAGACAGAGACTGTGTCTCAAAAAATAACTAAACAAATAAAACAAACAAACAAAAAAAAACAATAAAAAAGAACGTATTTAAAATACCAATGAATAAAATAAGTTTCAATGAAATACTCCTTCTAGACTGACCAGCTATTTACTAACTAGATAAACATTAGCAAGCCATAGGGCTAAATTGATGGCTGCTGTGCTCATGATTTAGTTCTAACTTCTCCCACCTGACTGGCGCCACACTGCATGAGGCTGGTTGGTGAAAGTTTATGGGGGTCGAGTTCTCCAGTCTGTTACCAGCTTTTGACAATGGTGCACTGTATTGCTGTTTGAAGTAGAATTTGTGAACAGTTGTACAGCTTGACAGTATTTTTCAATTCTGCTTAACAGCCCATTATGTCAAAGAAGATCAAGAGAATGCGGAAGGATTCAGAATTTTTTAATGAGGATTGGGAATTTCAATATTATACTGTTTCTGCTAAAGATAAGATAATTTTCTTGCTTTGTGATACTGCAATGTCAACATTAAAGAAATTCAATGCTCATCAGCATTATAACACTCATAATGACCACAAATATTTTAAATTAGAGGTAGAGGCACGAATGGTTGTATTGCAGAAAATAAAAGATGAAAAGCAAAATGAAAGACAATTCTTTCAAGCAGCAATAAGAACTGGAAATAATGCCACTGAAGCAAATTATAAAGTAGCTTATATACTCAGGAAAAAAGGAAAAACATTCAGTGATGTAGAAATTGTGAAAGAATGCACTAAGTTTTAGGATGCTTAGACCCCAACCAATTGCATTTCAAAGCAAAAGCAACTGCCTCTTCAAAGAAAACCATAACTGATTGGCAGCATGAATTATTAGCTTTCAACTTAACAGAACAACTTCATGCAATAGTTCAAAATGAAAATATATATTATTCAATCACTTTGGGTGAATCAACTGATACTACTAACTTGGTGAAGATTTTATACTTCATTCCAGTTATAACAGAAGATTTTCTTTGCTACAGAGAGTTACTTGCTTTGGGAAGTTTGGGAACAGAACACAGAAAATAAATATCTTCAAAAACTTTCAGGATAAATGTTGTGAAGTTGGACTGAATTTGGTAAACTTAGTGAGTGTATGCACAGATGGTGTACCATCCATGACAGGAAAACATGAAGGGTTTATTGCACAGTCAAAAAAATTAGTAGATACAGATATTCTCATTTCTTTTCATTATATCTTGCCTCAGTAAAATCTCTCTGCTAAAGCTATTTTAAGTGACACTTTGCAACAAGTTATAAATATTATTAAATATATTTGTACAAATGAAACACAGCATTGTCAGTTTCATTATATGATAAAGTTGAACAATGAAGTATTCAGTGTGGATTTGCTGTATCATTTTAAAGTGCTTTGGCTATTGCAAGGGTAAGAATTAGCCAAAATTTGATCTCTACAAGAACAGATAGTTAAACTTTATAAAGAATAGGATCAGCAATGTGAATTATTGTAAGAAGATTTCTTATAGGAATGCAACATTTCTGTGTGATATCATTTCAAGACAAAATGACTTGAATATTTCTTTGCCAGGTAAAACTAAGTCTATATATGATATGTGACCAAAAATCCAAGCATTTCTGAAAAAGCTATCTTTTTTCAAAACACTTCTTCAAAAGGAAATTTTCCATGAACATATTCCAAAGGTTAGCAAAGGTTATTGATGAGCAGGAGGATATATGTGAATCATTTGGAGAATACACAGCTATTATAGACCTATTACATGGAGAATACAATGAAAGGGTCACTGACTTTGAGAATCAAAACATCACATTCAAATTAGTATTTCAGCCTCACCTAGTTAATATCACCAAGGCACCTAAAGAACTACAGATGGAATTGATTGAGCTCTCAGTAGATGACATTTTAAAAGCATTGATGCTAAGAAAGATCCAATTAAAATATGGAAAAATGCAGTAGAATACCCATGCCTTTGGCAACATGACCAAAAAGTGCTTTCTTGCTTTTCAACCACTTATTGCTGCAAATCTACATTCTCCTACCTAACCCAAATCGAGGCACCCTTAGGGTCACAAATGCCTGATACGCAACTAGAGGATCAACTGAAACTGCGGATCTCCATGTTGCAACCAAATATTCAAATGCTTTCCAACAAAAAGCAGACACAACAAAGTCATTAAAAGGTTAGTTAACTTTAAAATTAGCAAGTAGTTTTCATTTTTTGAAATTATTAAATGCATAATAGAGATTTTTACAAAATAATGTACATTTTTAAGTATATCTAATTGAAGTTTCTTGAATGCAGCCTTATTTGATTACAGCTAAATTAAGGCAGCCTTCCAACATGAAAAGGTTCTCCACACCTGCTATAGAACATCACCCTGAGATCTCAGATTTGGAGTTTATTGTTATGGATAGATGAGACAGTGGATTGTTTCATCTATTGAGGAAAAGAGTGTGTTACCTGTGTGGAAAAAAGGGAGTAAAGAAATGCTCAATGAGCCAGAGGAGTGGATTGTAGCAGAGGTGGCAGGGCTCACCAGCATCCTGTGGGTTACCTCCTATTCCCCTGCCCTTCTGTAGTTAGGCAGGGCCCAGTCTCTTGTTCTGGCTACTAGAACTGTGGGATGAAGTAGGTTTTCTTCTGGACAGAAGCAGAAAAAAGCTAGCATACAGCTTTTCAGCCTTCTCTCTCTGCTACTCTATAGATTAGGAAGGTCGTGGGTACCGATGGTGCAGCTCCAAGACAGTAGCTCAACCTTTAGCATGGAAACACCCAGCCTTCTTCCCCTGACATCCTGAAATAGGTATGTAAAAAAAGCAAGAAATAAAATTTGGGGGCTGTTTTTGTAGCATTAACTTAAACTTTCCTGATTATTATCAAGGTTATTGAGTCTAAGGGTTAAAAAATAGAGGAGGAAGCTATTAGGGTGTTACTTTTGGAAACTTCTTTTGCTATTTTCTAGAAGAGAACATATCAAATCTTTATAAGGTGAGATAACTCAGAATAAATCCTTCCAGGCCATCAGTGTCAAACTCTGGAATCTCAGGGTGATGTGCTGTTGCCTTTACATTGGATATAGACATAGATTATCTTGTTTCAGGGACAAATGAAATAAAATGCAAGTTATATGACCCACACTTACTCAAACTACAACAGTAGAACTAAGGATTAGAAAGTTTCAGAGAAGAATCTAAAAAATTTACCAGGACATTCATGTATTCTTATCTTCTTTTCTCCTGATAAAATGAAGGATGTGAGGATATATTTCTTCCCAACTTAAAAACAATCCCTCCACATCTTGTCTGCTTCATTTCATTTTCTCAGGAACTCTGACATAGACTAATGTCTTTCTTTTCCCCTTCATTCTAGATCTTCTCCTTCAGATTTTAAATATGGCCAAACCTTTTGAACCTTAAACATGCACTATCTTGACCTCAATTCCTCATCTAACTATCATACTGTTTCTTCTGTCCTTCACAGAAGAACATAAAAATTGGTCCAGATTTAGTGTTTAGATATCTTTACTTCCCATTCACAGGTCAACTCAAGGCAAGCCATCAAAAATGCCCCTAAATATGGTCACCAATGTCTCCATGCCGGTAAAGCCATCAAACACTGCTAATCCTCAGCATACCTGCCTCTCATAAGCATTTGACACTCTACCATTTTCTTTGAAACCCTCTTTCCTCTTGGCTTCTATGGACTATTCATTTTCTCCTGATTTACTCATAGCTCCTTTATAGAGTTTATTTTCTTCTATTGAGTCTTTAAAGTTTGGAGTTCCTTAAGGCTCGATTTTAGGTTATCTTATTTTTTTACTGTATAGTCTTTCCCTGAGTAGATTCTTATACTTCCATGGTTTCAATGATGAAAATTTGTTCTGAACGCAGGACCACTCCTCCCAGTGCCAGACCCAGATATCCAGCTCTGTTTCCAGTATCTCCATTTAGATACTGTAGAGAGACCTCAAACTCAGCATGTCCCAAGTATCTTAGTTCGATATTGCCTACGACAGGAAACAACAATAGTTCCTACTGAGCTTTTCAATCCAGAATCTCCTCCACTCCCCCTTTTTCACATACATCCCGTCAACTCTAATTCCTACATTTTTCTAGAAACCATTGACTTGTTTCATCTCCTCTTATCCCTCTTAGTGTGACCCACCATAATAATTTACATGTTCTATTTAAGTAGCTTCCTAAATAGACTCCCTGGTCCCTTTGCCAGGCACTGCTCTATATTGCAGCCAGAGAGGTCTCTCAAAAACACAATTCTGAACTTTTAATTATGCTGGTAAAAACTTCTTAATGATTTTCTATTGCTGTCTTGAAAAATTCAAATCTTTAACATGACCTCCCAGGCCACAGATGAGCTGACCTTGCTTATGTCTCCGGTATTTTTTCATTTTTATCCCCAATTCCTTTTATGCATCATGATTTTGATTGTTCCATCCTCCTTCAGATTGATTGTTTATAGTTTCTTTTCTTCCAAATAAAATTACTTTTCTGTTTATTTTAATGTGTCTAATGGCAACTTATCCCTCACATGTCCCATTTACATATTTCATCCCCAACCTCCTTGGCTAAATTAGACACCCTCTACTTTTTATTTGTGAGACTTATCACATTTATAATTATTTACTCTTTTGTATTATTTGAGATATATATTTTTTCAGTCTTGACTGTAAGTGCCATGTGACTAAGAACCTTATTTGTCCTTCGTCAACATATCTTTAGACCCTAGGATGGTGCTTGCTATGAAGTTGGCCCTCAACAAACAGGTATTGACGGATCAGGGACAGACTGGTTCACTCACTTTAAAATCAATAGGGAATAAATTTAACTGGACATGTGTAGAACACAATGTCACACTGAACCACCAGTGACTATGTCTGTCCATCCTTTTTATTGAGGGGACTGTGGTGGACAAGGAGGACGTTTTTTAGCTCTTCTTGGCTCACCTCGTGAGGACCTGGTGAGGGAAGACCAGGAAGATTCCGCCAGCAGAGACTGAGGCTGGAGAAAAGGGAGCCTGGAGCCGGTGGCTGCAGAGAAGACTCTGGCCAGCTCTAAACCTGGGCGGGAAAAGGATCCCTGAGACTGCCCTTATGATCAGACATGTTGTAAAGATCCCAGTTGTGATTTGGATCACGTGATAGAAATTAAGAGCTTGCATTTGCAAAAGATTGCCCCCAGTTAATAACTCTTCTAGGAAGGATGCTTATTGGGTAATAATAACACTGTCACAAACATTTAGTGATATGCTGGGACACTATTGTATGCGATTGTATGCATGATCTCATTTATTTTTCACAGAAACCCTATTAAGTAGGGGACATTTTTATACTATTTTTGTACTTGAGAAAACTAAGGCTTGGGGAATTAATTAATGTGCCCAACAAATCCCGGTTAAAGGTGGTAGGTCCTATATTCCAGTCCAGGAAGTCTGTGTGCAGAAGCAGGGCTGAGTCACGGTGCATTTCTTCATAGAACCAAAAAGCTGTGCTTGGCCTTTCTATTCAAGTTTTATGGAAACTTAGAAGGATAAATTCTCCTGAAAATATTGTCTTTTAAATTTTGCCTCTTTCAGTAACATGATCCTTCAATTGTTTTCTATTCTGCATACGGGAAAATCCTCAAGCATTTTGGTTTTAATGTTGCAAACATGATTTTATAAACTCAAGTGTGTCCATTCAGCTTTGTGGGAAAAAAGTATACTATATCATTTTTAAATGAGGTTACCTGTGGTGTGGTTTTGAAAACATCATATTTCTTTTCTAAACTTTTCAAAGATGTACATATTTCATAAGTTTCTAATTTATTCTTAGATTTGAATTGGGAGAAATCAGGCTTTATTGTCAGTAAAAGCTAAGGTGCAGAGATGCTTCTAACTGGGGGAGGGGGAAGAGAATAACTTGGTAAGTGACATCAGATGGATTTTTGATTAAATTTTCAAAATTCCTTTTCATGTGAATGAAGCAGAGAGATTTTTAGCCTGGGAGGTAAATCTTCTGCACACATCCAAGTTTTAAAAAATAAAGTCCCATTAATGCACTTTCTTTCATGATGGTATGATGTGATTTAGGGTGTCAGAAGTCACCTATTGGCCCTAAACAGCTCCACATTAGACTGTATATGGTGTTTAAAATTCCAACATATTGAACAACATCATTCTTTCAAGTTTAGGTAATATCCCTAGTTAAAATGTAAGTATTATGCCTAAAGAAATAAGTTTATGCCAAAACTAGCCATTAATACATTAATATAAATTGGTTCTCAGACACTGTCTAGTGAGACAGAGTTGAGAGTAGTTTTGTAGGCTACAGGAGAGAAGAGATGAATGTGGTCCTAGTGCTTTGAACAGATACTGTGAGCAGTTTAGATAAAGCAAAGATGAGCACTGGGCCAAAGACTACCTTGAGGAGGGAAATAGAGGCAGAGCAGGAATACACAAAGAGGAGTTTAGACAAGATAGAAAGTAAACTTGTTTGGCATTTCAGCATTTTCTGGTACTCACAGTGACCTGGCTAAGCACCCTGTTATATTACGGTGTCTTCAAAGGTGTTTTGGAAAAATTCTGAACCCTTGATTGTACTTCTATCAACAACACACGTGTGATAGTGCCCTAGGGTCACAGTCACATGTGGACGAGATGTCAGAGCTGGGAGGGACTGTAGGGCCCACTTACACAGAGTTCTGCACTTGCCTGGCCTTAATCAATACCTCAGGGTGACCTTATCCTTCTGGAAAATTCAGGTTTAGTCCATCTGAAAAAGGGTCCTGGAAATCTCTAATTTCAGCAAATATCTCATGCAAGTCTCATAATCTGTCAAGTTCAGAAAACCCCAGTCATGCAACAGATCAGAAAATTGAGCCCTGGGCAGGAGAAGGGGCTTACCCAAAATAACATCATGATGAGATTCTTGCTGAGCTAAAAATCTAAAAATCTCAACTCAAAATGCATGTTCTATTCACTACCCTAAGCCCTTCCCAGCTGTGCTTTGATATATCTAGTTATAAAACTGGCCTGATGTTTTTTTTTCCCTTTTTTCCCTCCTCTGTGTTTCTAATGTAAGCAACAAACCTGGATAAATTAGAAGAGAAGGGTGGGGAGGCAAGATTAGGTTGTACTGGTGTTAACCTTTTAATTAAATCAATTGCTCGTGCCTCTAATAAAGGAGTGTTTAAGTGGAAAACAGAAGAGAACTAGGATGACGTATTAAATACCCTCATTTATAGGGAGCCCAGAAGGTGGAAGTGCCAGGAAGCTGGAATTCTTCCATTTGAACGGAGGAGTCATCCAGAGGTTAGAGCTCTGTAGGCTCCTGGGTTGTTAGAAACAATACTCAGGTCCATAGATGCTTCTGCAGTGGCTCCACTCATCCCCAGAGAGCGTCTATTAGCAGGTTGGAGCGGGCCCAGGAACGCAGGCTGCCTTATTATTAATGGCAAATGAACTGTGGATGACGCTGCAGAGAGCCTCTGTGTGGTCCAAGTTCTCCACTCTGCATCAGTCTGCGTAGGGGGTTGCTCTGGAATTACACTCAGGCTGGGGCTGAAGTCTGCTTCCCTGGTTCTAGAAATGGCCGGTAGCCAAAGTGCTTTTGTATTGAGAACTAATTGGGGGTGAAGCAAGGTTCTGTGGTCAGCTCTTTAGAGCTAGTGCAAAGAAAAACGTCTAGAGAACCTATTTTTAACTGCCTTGGCGCCTAAATTGGCTGCTCTGAGGGGGAGCTGCTCAGAGTGGCCAGTAAGTAGATCCCTAATGTATCATACCCGAAACCAAATCAGTGCTCGCTGTTATGCATTTTATTACAGAAAGGGCGTATTTCTCACCATTGTACCCTTTACCTACCTGACACTTCCTGTGTGTGGAAAGCAACTTGGTGCAGTAGAAAAAATAAACAGCTTCAGGTGGTTGCAGTCTTGGGTTTGAATGGCAGAACTGCCCATTTTTAGATACATGATTTATTATTTAACTCCCTGGATTTTATTGTTCTCATCTTTCAATTGAAAGTAATATTTTCTCCTCTTAAGATTTTTTAATAGGAATTCATTTAAAATAATATGTCATTACGTAGTATATAAAATTGTTGGATTATACATTCCTTGAGCGTATATTTCTTTCTTCAAGAGCCTCCCTTATTCATTGCTGTAACTCCAGAATTCACTATGAGAGTTGGTACAGGAAAGAAGCTTAATATGTATGTTTGAGTGAATGGATGAATTAATAATTAAAAATGACACTGGGTAAGTTTAAATTCCTTACAAATCCTTAATAGCCTACCTATTCTCGCTCCTTCATATAATCTTTCTAATATCATCTCACACTAATTACCTGAACATTTCATGAGCAGTTAATGTCTTTAAGATTGACTCAACTTTGAGTTTATTTTTTACTTATATTTTTACTTATATTTCTTGAACATAGCCTATTTGCCAAATCCTGTGTGATTTGCTGAGGGAAACTGCAGATGAATGAAACACAACCCATGCCCTCAAAAAAGTTAGAGCCTATACAAATTTACACTAAAATAAAAAATAATATAAATATAATGCATTGTGCTTTCATTGAGGAAGAAATAGAAAGCTAGGGAAACATTAGAAGGTGACACTTAGCCCCATGGGGACTTAGGATGGTTTCTAGAGATGAATCTAATATTGTCATAATATGATGCATATAGGATTTCCAAGTGTGTCTCTGTGTGAATGTATGAGTCTGTATGCGTGTGTGTACCTGTCTTAAGTACTTGAGTTTTAGGAATAGACATCTTCTATTTTCGTATAGAAAGTACATTCTGAGAGAGAGATTGTGTAGCTCCATGTAGTGATTTCCTCATCTGTCTTATTCATCTATTTGTAAGGTATTCTTCCTATACTATCAAAAAGAATGACTCAGAAGCTAGAAAGTTCATTAATAAGTTATAGAAATGTAGTTTTCTAAAAGCATTGATAGCCCAAAATCTGTAGAAGTTGAGAAGTTGCTAATGGACTTGCTTTAATTAATCTAATTGATGATGGGAAAAGATGTGTCTGCTATCCAAGACTGAGGATTCAGTTGACCACCTTGAGGAGATGAACACCCCAAATGGGGCTACATAGATCTTATGCATGGAGCTGCCTTTTTAATTGTGCTGCGCAAATGGAGGCAGCTTGGAAGACACATTATTTGACTTAACTGCATCCCCATCATGCCTCCCTAGCAACTGCACACAGTGCAGGCCAAAAATGACTTTTGATTGACTTGTACTTGATTTTGAAGTAGGACAGGATATTATGAGCTCTGAGCTCAAGCTCAAGCCAAACCAAACTCCACCAGCAGATTTCTTAATAAAAAGCAAGGTCCCTTCAGGATTTCTATGCTTCAGCCTTATATCTGGCAGTTGTAATTCAACCTCTGAGACATTCTCTTCCAGTCAGAGGATATGAGGGTTGATGGAAATGTTCTCTCTCTCTCTCTCTCTCTCTCTCTCTCTCTCTCTCGCAATAGACGTACCCCTGTTCTGCGGCTGGACTTATTGTTTAACTGCATTCAGAGCTTAAGCCAGGCAAGATTGAAAGGTATTTTAGAAAAAACCTAATATAATTTTCAACTTTGAACTCTATTCCCTGTAATGCTAGGAAAGAGAAACAAAACAGCTCTGAGCCTAGTACATTGAAAATATCTAATGAGTGTGAAATATGCTAAACTTCCTGTGCACATATTTTAGGTAGAATTGTAGCTGGTAAAGTATATGGTTTCCAACATCCAAACAAAATGGTTTCTGTTTCCTTGTCCAAAACACAATGAACACCCCAACTCTCAGGCTTTCTCTAAAACCCACCCACATTCTGTGTTGCTTGGGAGTGATTTGCTCAGCACTGTTGACATGGGAATGGCATGTGAAAAATTACAGAGGTCACGTCTAAAACACACACTGGGAATCAATGTTGGCTTCTGTTGTTGGCAAGAAGTTGGACAAAATACTGGATATATTGCTGCCAGATCATGGACAGTCTTGAGCACAGGGCAGACGGGACTTATATTGTACCGTTTATTGAGCTCCTACTGT
Organism: Cheirogaleus medius; assembly: GCA_008086735.1. Classification (NCBI taxonomy): domain Eukaryota; kingdom Metazoa; phylum Chordata; class Mammalia; order Primates; family Cheirogaleidae; genus Cheirogaleus; species Cheirogaleus medius. Next base: position 9,975,136 of record VBSM01003199.1, on the reverse strand, counting down.
AACTCTAGCATGGCTTAAGGCAAACATCATGCATATATCGCAGCCTTAAATATCTCCACATGGTTCATTCCTGTGTTCTCCTTTTTCTACTAGGAAAGATGAAACTCAGAGAATATAAATAACTTTCTCTCAGTCACAGAGCTAAAAAATGGCAGAACTTGGATATGAATTTAGATCCAACTGAATCAATGTCTGTATTTTTTAAAAATCCTTCATTTTAGGTCATTGAGCAAAGGGTAGGTCTTTTATTAGGTAAAACTGAGATATTAGAAACACTTGACTATGCTACTCTCCTACTTTTGCCTGTCTTTTGCTTATCCTGTTCTTTCCATGATATTCAAATCCCTCCTCCCATGTTGTTCTGCTCCCACAGATCCTGCCTTCCACTGGCTGTCTCTGTCTGTAAACACAGTTGTTAACAACAGGTAATGTCACGAAGAGTACTTCATTCAAAGTGGTTGAAATTTCAATGGGGTGTGGCAAAAACGTCTTACAGATATATTGGGAAATAAGGTCTCAGATGTGTACTTTCAATAAATATGATGGACGGAGTTGGAGTTTCAGATGGGGGCAAGGGAGAAGTATTTTCCTCCCAATGGTCCTCAAATCACATCCTGCTGGGCATGTTTTAGTGACTAGTAATTGATTAAGACTTATTAAAAGACACTAACCCATTTATTCAACAAATGGTTAGTACTATAACTCTGCCAGGAATGACAACACAGCACTGGGGATCCAGGGAAGGAAGTGATAGTCGCTGGCCCGAGAGAACACACTGTTGAGGCGCTGCCCAGCAGGCAGGCAATTAGAGCACAGGTCGATGGGGCCAGTGACACCACACAATGGTGTGGGGACATGTCAGGGACCCTCTATACCACATTGTGAGGTCAGGATCTGCTTACTGCCTCCCCTAGAAAAGCAGTTTTTGACCTGACTAGAAAAATTCATAGGAAATAGCCAGAAACAAAAGCAAGGGATTTAAAGAGGAAAAATATATCATCCTAACTCTGGGGGCCCTATATCTACCAAAGTGCCCAATAAATGCTTAACTTGAATCATATAATTCTTTCAGCACTAAAACCAGTATTGCCAATTCCTTTATGAGAGTATAATTACTTATCATCTCTATGTAAGTAATGACTATGTCAAGGTGAACCTGCTCAGGATCCTAGAGCACTGTGCTGTCCAGTACAGTAGCTTTCAGTCACCTGTTACTGACGAACATTTGAAATGTGGCTGACGTGACTTAGAAACTAAATTTTAATCGGATTGAAATGTGACACAATTATAAAATATACACAGAATTTTGAAAACTTAGTATAAAAAAGCAAATTTAAAATATCCTATTTTTGTTTTGTCTATTGATTACACGGGGAAGGGTATATTGTGTTAAATAAAATATAATATTAAAAAAGTGGGGGAAAGGACATCCCATGAGGAGGGACCAGCACGTGCAAAGGAAAGGAAGAATAAAAGAGGAGGGCAACTACAGGGAACATCTTAGTCAGCTCGCTGGCTGTAAAAAGGAACCAGAGACTTGGTAGCTTAAACAACAGAAATTTATTTCTCATAGTTTTGGAGGCTTGGAAGTACAAGATCACAGTGCTGGCTGGCTTGGTTTCTGGTGAGGGCCCACTCCCTGGCTGGCAGATGGACAACTTCACGTGGAGAAGAGACGGAGGAAGCATGTGCTCTCATGTCCCTTCTAAGGGCAGTAATCCCACCATGAGCTCAGCCTCAAGACCTCCAGAAGGTCTCATGCCCAACTACCACCACGTTGGGAATCAGGGTTTCAAAATATGAATTTGGAAGACACAAAATTCAGTCTGCAACAGGTAATTACAAATCCTACAGTACAGCTAGAGTGAGGGACACACATAAGATAGTATTACAAAATGATCAAAAATGAGAATGGAGATATAAAGGGGAGCTAAGTCAAGGGAGGTAATTATTGTGTGTTTAAGGAAATATGGGTAAACCTTGGAGATACTGCAGTTTTGGTTCCAGATCACAGCAATAAAATAAGTCACATGAATGTTTTGGTCTCCCAGTACATATTAAAGGTACATACATGTACCTTTATACTACATTGTAGTCTATTAAGTGTGCAATAGCATTATGTCTAAAAACAATGTAATACCTTAATTAAAAATACTTTCTAGATAAAATATGCTAATGATCATCTGAGTCTTCAAGGAATCATAATCCTTTTGCTGGAGGAGGGTCTTGCCTAGATGCTGATGGCTGCTGATTGACCAGGATGGTGGTTGCTGAAGGTGAACGTGGCTGGGGCAATTTATTGAAATAAGACAAAAATGAAGTTTGCGACATCTATTCATTCTTCCTTTCACAAAAAATTTATCTGTAGCATGCAATATCTTTATACCATTTTACCCACAGTAGAACTTTCAAAATTAGAGTCAATCCTCTCAAACCACACCATTGCTGTATCAACTACATTTATGTAATATTCTAAATATCTGTTGTCATTTCAATAGTGTTCATAGAACCTTCACTAGAAGCATATTTCATCTTAAGAAACTCCTTTATTTGATCATCCACAAAAAAAACAACTCCTCATTTGTTAAAGTTCTATCATGAGACTGTAGCAATGCAGTTATTAGGCTTCACTTCTAATTCCAATTTTCTTGCTATTTCCACCATTGAAATATTGTGCCCCTCAAAGTCATACATTAGGGTTGAAATAAATTTCTTCTAAACTCTTGTTGATGTTGATATTTTGACTTCCTCCCATGAATCATGAATGTTCTCAATGGCATCTAAAATGGTGAATTTTCCCCAGAAGGATTTCAATTTTCTTTGCTGAGAGCCATCAGAGGAATTATCCTAACTATGGCAGCTATAGCCTTGTAAAATGTTTTTTTTTTTTAAATAATAGGTCCTGAAACTCTAAAATTACTCCTTGAATTATGGGCTGCAGAATGGATAATGTGCTAGCAGGCATAAAAATAACATTAATCTCATTCTACATATTCATTAAAGCTCTTGGGTAACCAGGTATATTGTCAATGAGCATTAATATTTCAAAAGAAATCTTTCCTTCTGAGGAGTAGGTCTCAAAAGTGGGCTTAAAATGTTCAGTAATTTATGCTGTGAACTGATATGCTGACATTCAGGCTTCATTGATCCATTTATAGAGCACAGGTGGAGTAGATTTAGCAAAATTCATAAGGGCCCTTGGAGTTTTGGAATGATAAGCAATCATCAGCTTCAACTTAAAGTCACCAGCTGCATTAATACCCTAACAAGAGAGCCAGCCTGTCCTTTGAAACTTTGAAGCCGGGCATCGGCTTCTCTTCTCTAGCTATGAAAGTTGTAGATACCATCTTCTTCTAATATAAAGCTGTTTCATCTACATGTAAAATCTGTTGTTTAGTGTAGCCACCTTCATCAATTATCTTAGTTAGATCTTCTAGATAACTTGCTGCAGCTTCTACATCAGCACCTGCTGCTTCTCCATGCATGCTCACGTTAAAGAGAAGGCTTCTTTCCTTAAACCTCATGGATCAATCTCTGCTAAATTCACACTTTTCTTCTGCAGCTTCCTCACCCAGCTCAGCTTTCAAAGAACTGAAGAGAGTTAGGGCTTTGCTTTGTAATCGGCTTTGGCTTAAGGGAATGTTGTGACTGGTTTGATCTTCTATGCAAACCACAAAAACTATCTCCATATCAGAAGTAAGGCTGTTTGGCTTTCTTATCATTGTTTGTTCACTGGAGTAGCACTTTTAATTTTCTTCAAGAACTTTTCCTTTACATTTACAATTTGGTTAACTGTTTGGCATAAGAGGCCTAGCTTTCAGCCTATTTTGACCTTAGACATGCCTTTCTCACTAAGCTTAATCATTTCTAGCTTTTAACTAAAAATGAGTGATATGTGACTCTTCCTTTCACTTGAACACTTAGAGGGCATTGTAATGTATTAATTGGCCTAATTTTCATATTGTTGTGTCTCAGGGAATAGGGAGACCTGGAGATAGGAAGAGAAATGGGGAAACAGTTGGTCAGTGGAGCAGTCAGAACACACCCGACATTCATCAATTAAGTTTGCCATCTTATAAGGGCATAATTCGTGGCTTCCCAAAACAATTACAATGGTAACATCAGTGATTACTGATCACAGATCACTATAACAGATATAATAATAATGAAAAAAGGTTGAAATATTGTAAGAATTATCAAAATGTGACAGAGACACTAAGTGAGCACATGCTGTTGGAAAAATGGCACCAATAGACTTATCCTGTGCAGGGTTGCCACAAACCTCAAAACACGATTATCTATGAAGCACAATAAAGCAAAATGCAATCGACCAAAGTATGCCTATATTTAAACCCTGAAGGCTAAAGCTCTATTGAAGAATATGAAACAATTTCTGGGAAAAAAAATCCACAGGCAACATTTCAAGCCATGAAAAATGCACATTTTAGTGACAGTGATCCATTGGGTAGTGTTCAGAGTCTCTCTTTGACAACACCTTACATATAACTGCTGGGCAAGTAATTGCTAACCGAACATAGATTTTTTGCTTTCAAAGTAAGGATAATTCAGTGCACTTATAACTGTCATTCTCTCCTCCTATCCTTAGATCTCTACTCACTGGCAGAAAACACAATCAAGGAGCTAAGGTTATTGATCAGAAATGTTCCAAAAACAGGAATTTGAGATTATTTTGCAGTGATCACCATTGTCCACCAGGTGGCAAACAGCAGTGAATCCAGGTCCAGCTGGGCCGGCTCCCTATTTATTCTAGGGAAGTGTGATTACATACCTGGGGAATTATGATGTTCTCATTTCACATTTGACTCATTTACTTCACAAGAAGGCATTTGAAAGGGAAGAAAATAGAAGATTTCTTTTTTGCAAATGTAAAGGAGGCAACTTCACTTGGAGTTCAATTTTAATGGAGATTTAAAAAGAATACTTTATCACACAATAATTGAAATTGGAAAAGGGAAATGTGAATTTCCAATGAGAGTTCAGAACAACAATTTCTACGAGAAGTCATTTAGAATCCACTGCCTTCCTAAACCTCTCCTACCTACTCCCAGTTTCCTGGAGAAAAAATAAAATAAGCATATTCATAAGCAATCAACTCCATGAGAAGCTTGCAGTGGACTCGAAGCGAAAGGTAGTGGATTCCGGTCCTGCATATGCTAGAAAGGGGCTGTGTGACTTAGTCAGCCTTTCACCTTCTCTGGGCCTTAATTTTCTCATGTATAAAGTGAGGATATTGGATAACCACTAATATTAATAGTTCTTGTTTAATGACCATTAAGAACCAGATTCTGTGCTAAATGATTTGTGGCAATATCTCGTGTCACACTTTTCACAACAGCCGTGCGAGGCAGACGATTGCTTCGCCCGTGCTGGTTAGGAGGAACAGGCAGGCACGCAGTGGGGCAGCGAGTCCAAGTCACGGGTGGAAAATGGGTCTGAGTCCAGTTCGGCCAACTCCAGAGGCTGGGTCTCTGCCCACCGCACGGATGCATTTAGGGGTGATCTCTGGACAGCTCTTTTATTGAAGAAAGGTAATAGAGGCAGATTATTTCAAAAGTGATAGAATAGCAGTTTTATAACTTGAAATAAAACTAGAGAGAACTTACTTGTTTTAAATAATTGTATATGCTTCTAATTGCTACTATAACAAATTACCACAAACTTGGGGGTTTAAAACAACACAAATTTATTATTTTATAGTTTTGATATTCAGAAGTCTGAAGTGAGTTTTACTGGGCCAAAATCAAGGTTTCCACAGGAACGCGCTCCTTGTGGAGGCTCTCGGGAGACTCTAGTTCCTTGCTTTTCCCAGCTTGCGGGGCCTCCCGCATTCCTTGGTCCATGGCCCCTTCTTTCACCTTCCAAGTCAACGGCAAAGCAGCTTTGAAATTCTCTGACGCGACACTGACTCTCCTGACTCCTTCTTTCATGCATATGGAAAGGCCCTTGTCATTTTGTGGAGACCATGCAAACAATCCAGGATAATCTCAAAATCCGTGACGCCCGTAAGGTCTCTGGCCGGTTGGGTTTGCTCCGACGGCTGACACGTGTTGAGTTCTCGCTGTTTCAGAGATGGTTCTAAGAACTTTACAAGATTAAATGTCTCTCCCCAACAGCCCAATGAGGCAGTTACTGCTGGCATCCCCATTTTCAAAATAAAGAAGCTAAGGCTCAGGGATTTTATACAATACTTGGAGATCGTCAGCTCGGAAGGGCTGTAGTCTCTTCTCTCCAGAGCCTCTGTGACTATTTCATACATGGCAGGGTCTCTGCTGTGACAGCTATCGTGCTCTCCAAGTGTGTTCGGGATGCCAGTATCTTTATGGTCAGCATTGCCATTGTCAATTTACTTTAGGCCTCAGGCTCTCTTAGAAGCAGCTAAAACTACATCATAGCACTGGAAAAGTGCGCCCTTGGCAGTCTGAGGTAGGTCGATATCTTTATTCTGTGCTCTAAAGAGACTCAAAATTCCACACCGGATGATACGGTTATTAGCTAAAAGTATATTTGTCATTAATGGATATATTTTTGCCTCTTTGTCTACTGTAACTGAGCTTTGTGTGTTTTTAACCTTTCCACAGTAAAGTTTTACATTTATATACAGTAAAAGTGACTTTCTTTTTTTCCTAGGTAGTTCCAGGAGTTTTAACACATGTGTGGATTAGTGTATCTACACCACAGCTGAGATGCAGAGTAGTTTTCTCTTTCCCAAACTCCCTCACACTCCTCTGTGTTGTTCTATCTTCCCCCCAATCCTGTCTGCTGCTGACTACTAATCTGTCTGTTATCCAGAGTTTTACCTTTTTTTTAAATTTCTGCATATTATGGGGGTACAAATGTTTAGGTTGCATATATTGCCTTTGCCCCACCTGAGTCAGAGCTTTAAGCATAACCATCCCCCAGACGGTGCGCACCATGCTCATTAGGTGTGTATATACCCGTCCCCTCCACCCTCCTCCCACCTGCCCGACACCCAGTGAATGTTATTACTATAGTACACTTAAGTGTTGGTCAGTTAATACCAATTTGATCGTGAGTATATGTGGCACTTGTTTTTCTATTCTTGTGATACTTTATTTAGTAGAATGGGCTCCAGCTCTATCCATGGTAATACAAGAGGTGCTAGATCACCACTGATTTTTGTGGCTGAGTAGAACTCCATGGTATACATATACCGCATTTTATTAATCCACTCATATATTGATGGGCACTTGGGTTGTTTCCACATCTTTGCAATTGTGAATTGTGCTGCTATAAACATTCTGAGTTTTACCTTTTCAAGAATGCCACATACATGGAATTGCACAGTGAGTAACCTTTTGCAACTTGTTTACCTTCACTCAGCATAATTTCTTTGAGATCCATGTTTTGCATAAATCAACTGTTTGTTTTTATTTCTGGGTAGAATTCCATTGAAAATGTACCACATACATTTACCCACTCAACTGCCGGACACTTGGTTTGTTTACAGTTTTTAAACTTTATGAATGAAGATGCTATATATTAAGTTGCATACACTTTTTGTGTAAACATAAGTTTTTATTTTAATAGGAAAATACCTTGGAGTAAGATTGTTGCTGTGTAATAAATATATGTTTAACTTTATAAAAAATAAAACTGTTGAACTGTTTCCAAGAGTGACTTTCCATTTGTGTTTCCACCAGCAATGCGTTAGAATTCTGGTTCATCTACTTCCTCAGAACTTTTTATTATCAGCTGTTTGATTTTCTATTTAGTAATTTTAATAGATATGCAGCGGTATATCATTGTATTTAAATTTTGAATTTCCCTAATGGCTAGTGACCTTGAGGGTTTTTTCGGGTGCTTAATTGCAATCACAATATGTACTTTGATGAAGTGTGCAATCTTTGTGCCTAATTTAATTTTTTTTCATTTTCTTACTATTGAGTATTAAGAGTTTATATATTGTTGATATTAGTCCTTTCCCAAATATATAATTTACAAATAATGTTTCCCAATCTGTATCTTGTCCTTTCAATTTATTAATTTTAAAACAGACCAATTTTAAAATATTTTTGATAAAGTCCAATCTATTAAATCTTGTATTTTATTGCTCACGCTTTTGGTGTCATAGCTAAGAATTATTTACCTACCCATGGTCACAGGGGTTTTCCCTTTCTACCTCATGTGCCTTCTTCTAAAAGCTGGATATCTTTACATTTTACTTACAGATGCTTTTTGAGTTATTTTTGAATAAGTCAGAGGTTTAGTTCAAGGTTTACTTTTGCATATGAATGTCCAATTCTTCTAACACATTGGTTGAAAAGATTATGCTGTCTCCATTAAATTTATTTTATATCTTTGTCAAAAACTTGTTGGGCTTATTTATGTGAGTCTACCTTTGAGTGCTCTATTTCGTTACATGATATATGCACCTATCTCTACACTAATGCCACACTGTAGTGACTACTTTGGCTACACAGTAAGTCTTAAAAGCAGGAAATGTAACTCCTCCAACTTTATTCTTTTTTTTGTCAAAAATTGTTTTGGCTTTTTTGGTCTTTTACCTCCCCATATCAGTTTTATAATCAGCTTATCTATATCTACAAAAATTCCTGCTGGAATTTTGACTGTATTTGCATTAAAATTAGAGATAGATTTGAAAGGAATTGACATCTGAACTATATCCTATCTTCCAGTATATGAACACAATATGACTCTCCAGTTATTTATAAATCTTTAATTTCTAATCTTTCATTAACAATCTACAGTGTTTAGCACACAGGTCCTTCACAGTTTTTGTAAGATTTAAACCTAAGCCTTTTATTTTATTTTATTTTATTTTGAAATAGTGTTGGGTTCTTTACTTGCAGCACTTTACAAATGATGTTTGACTGTCTTCTGCCCTCTCTGGCATTTGTTAAAAAGTCCACAATTACCTAAATTATAGTCCCCCAATAAATAATGCTTTGTTTTTCTCTATCCTTTTCAATATTTTCTCTCCTTTATTTTTTTTTCCAAGTCTTTAGAAGTTTGATTGTGATGTAACAGCATGAATATATTTGAATTAATTCTGTTTAGGGTTCACTGAGACTCTTGCATCATTTAATTTATATATTTCACCAATTTTTTCATCCACCATTCTATCATTTTTTTTTTCTGTGTCATACTCTTCTTCTGCATAACAGGAATGGTAGTTAGGTCTTTGACTTTACTTCAGAGGTCTCTAAGGCTCTTTTATTTGTTTGTTTATTCTCTTTTTCTTCTTCGTTTTCCAGGTTAGATAATTTCTATTGATGTATCTTCATGTTTATTAACTCTTTTCTGTGCCATCTCCATTTGCTATGGAGCCTATTCAGGGATTTTTCTGTTTTGGAATTTTAGTATTATGTTTCCTATTTGTAAATTTTCCTTTTTTTCATATTTTCTATATTTTCTTCTAAAATCTTCTATCTTTTCATTTGTTTCAAAAGTATTCACCCTTATTTCTTGGACCATGTTAATAATCACTGCTCTAAAATTTTTGTCTGATAATTCCAACATCTCTGTCATCTCAGAATTGTTATTAATTGATTTTCTTTCCTCTTGCAAGATATCATGATTTCATACACCTTCATATGTTTAGAAGTTGTAGATCATATCTGAGAATTTTGGGTACTGTGTTATAAATCTCCAGTCTTAATTGAGAATGTTGATTTTTGTGTTTTAGGAGAAAATTTACCATATTATGTTCACCAATCGAGTTCCTATATATCTGAGGGCTGTGGATCCAATGTCAACTCAGTTTTTAAAGCTTTTGCACTTCTATTCTGATCTTTCCTGAATACACCACAGTGACCAGTCTGAGATGTGGGCAGTGGTCAATGCTTTAGTGTGGTTCTCAAAATATTTGGTATCCTGTTTATATCCAAGCATGCTCAGACTTGGGATGAGCTCAAAATTTCATATACACTTCATGGGATCATTTTCTTGAGATCCCTTCCGTCTGTGTTCTCCCTGACACATTGTTGAACCCAAGGGATCCTCTATCTGATCCTATGACTACAAAACCAGGATTTCATTTCTCTGTTCTATCATAAACTTTTTGTTACTGTGTCTGTCTCTGGGGCCAAATGACAAGAAGACAGAAGAGAAACCAAACACGGGTATTTCCCCATGCTTTTGAGGCCACACAGATGCCTCTCCCCCGGAATTTCAGGAGTCTTCCCAGTTTCTGCTGCTTCGGTGCCACTGTGAGACAACTGCCTGGGAGCAGACTGAGGAGAGAACAGCAACAGTAACATTAGTGGGCTTTTTCTATTATCTCTACCCTATCATGTTCCCTTTCCCACTGCTTACACCAGAAACAGAGGCATTCTTTTGAAGTTCTTTCTGTCCATACCCAGTGCACACTTCTGAATATTGTGCTGTCTTTGAGTTTAAGGCAAAAAATAAATAAATAAATAAATAAAAATTAAAAAAAAAATTCAAAATAAAAAAAGGGAAGGGAGATTATTGCAATTGAGTAGTGGTTCAAATTTCACTTTCTTCCCCAATATTCTTGCCATCATTTGCTTTCAGAGTCCTCAGATAGTTTCTCTATGAATTCTGTCTAGATTTTTAGCTGAAGTTAGTGGAAAAGACACATTGGTAGATGATTACACGATCTCCAGAACTGGAACCTCTTAATGTACTGTTAACTATTTTTTTAAAAATTATAATTAAAATGAGTTTTCAAAATAGCTTAAAAATCCTTGCACAGAAGAGACAGAAATATCCAATTCGTTATATGTATTCTTTTATTTTGCATTATTTTGTTTTATTTTTCCCCCCAGCCAACTTTCTACCAGTTATGATATCTCAAGATAATAAAAATTAGAAATCAAAATTTGGTCTCACGATTCGGGCAAGCTTTATTGTTGTTGTAATACAGAAGTAATGATCTAGAACATCAGTATCTAAATAACCCAGAGTAAATCTCCATTAAAACTCCCTCATAATAGTTAAACAACCTGAAGATTGAATTGTATCCATTAAACCAGAGGAAGCAGCAAGAAATAGCAAAAGACCACAGGGCTTGCAGAAAACAACACACCACCTTGATTACTTAATATGTTTTAAGGCTTAGGTAAGTTATTTAACTTATGTGGCTCTTCACAAGTGAATCTCGAAAATGGGCTATTAAACATTTCCACCTAGATTTGCCCCTGATGCACTGAGGGAAAATAAATGAAAGAAGGACCCAGTAATAGAAGCACTCAAAAGGGAAAGTAAATGACATATGATGCAAAATACAATTTTAAAAAACCACATTTAGCAAAGAAGACTAGACAATGTAATATGAGATCAGAAAAAATATACTTTAGCTATAGTAGGTATAGCTAAAGGTATAGCTATCTTGGGAGGAAGAGAATTAGAAATAATATATGGACATACCCCAAAATAATGATAATAATAGTGTTTAACACGTGCCTACTGCTTACTATGTTTCAAGCACTGTTCTCAGTCCTTCACATGTTACCTCATTCAATCTGCATCCTCTGAAATCGATATCTTATTTTTCCCATTTAACAGTTGAAAAAACTAAGGAAGAACAAGCTCATATCGCTAGAAAGTGTCGAGATTCTAACCAAGCGGTTTGGGTCCAGATCCCATTCTATTGAATACTATGCTATTCGATCTATCTCAATAAAATTGTAGCTAGTATTATTATTGTTATTGTCATACATTTTTATTATTCTATTACTCTTGTCATTTCTAATCCTAGTATGTTTCTTAGATTAACAGTATTTGTTCTCCCATGTTCCTTAATTCATACCCCAGGCTACATAGCTAAATCACTCGTTAGGGGACTGATATCTTCCTTAATGCTCTTTGGCTGCTAGTTACCCTAGGTAAGAACAGTGTTCCCTCACTTTGCAGAGAATCAGTAAGAACAAGAGGTTTGGCAGAAGTCACATCTCTGAGAGGAACATAATTTTTTTTTCATAAACCATAGCTGAGAACAAATTCTCTGGGAAAGTATATGCTAAAGCCAAATCATCAAATAATAATGTATTTGTGGATCCACTGTGGAAGAAAGATGAAGCTATATGATATCATTAAATAATTCCAGATAAGAAATTAAAAAAATAGTTCTCCAAGTATGTGAAAAAATATTTATAGCAGCATTAACCATAAGAGAGAGAGAGAGAGAGAGAGAAACTCAAACGTCTGGCAATAGTAAACTGGGTGGATAAATCATGTATTTATACAATGGAACAGTTTATTACAGTGAAAATAAATGCATCACAACCACACTTTACAACACACGTGAATCTCATGAGAATAATGTTGAATGAAAAGACACACCACATGACATTATTTTTTCGGGGTTCCAAAACAGGCAAAAATCTATGGGTTTTGAAGACCAGAGAGCACCTGTTACTTGGTGGGAATGCAGGCATTGGGAGGCAGAGGAAGGGGCTCTCGAGTTCCCGTCGGTATTTCGGTATGTGTGCTGCTGATGTGAGTGTGAGCCTGTTGTGGACATCCCCTCACTATACACTGATGATCTGTGTACATCAGTCTGTGTATGTCCTACTTAATAGGAACTTACTTTAAGAAATGGAGTGAAAGGAGCAAAAAGGACTCGGGCATTGGGTTTGGCTGCCTTGGCTTTAGTTTCAACATCTGTAAAATAAAGGAACATAAATAATCTACATGTTCCACCCTGTTTTTGATATTCTATGATTTCCATGCGTTGTCCGTGTTAGATTCTAAACTTCGGCACATTGGTTAATCGAGATTTATGTGTCTAGCGGCAGCGAGTAGCCGAGCTAGAAGGGGCTCAGTTCTGTTCTCCGCTCTGTGCAGTCCACACACCTGTGCCCTTCACACTCCACGCGCAACCCATCAGATATCCTGTTGGTTCTGCTTTTAAAATATATCCAGGTTACAACCACATTTTATCATCTTCTTTGTGACCTTCTTGTTGTAAGCCACTATCAGCTCTCATCTGGACTGTCACAGAAGCGTCTCACTTGGAACGATTCCTCCTACCCTTGCTGCCCTTGAACACAGCAGTCAACGATCCTTTTAAAATACAAGTTAGAGAGTGTCATTCTTCTCTGCGAAATAGGTCCCCATGACACTCACAGTAAAACCAAACTCCCCACGACGGCTGACACGTTTCCATGTATCTGGTGCCCTGGGATATGTCCAACCACATGTCCTACCAACTCTCCCTCTGGCTCATCCCATTGCAGCCACACTCACCTCTCTGGTGCTCCTGGGGTGGGTGAGCCTGGATGCCAGTGCCTCGGGGCCTTTGCACTTCTGCTTTACTCTGCCTGGAATGTTCTTCCCTCAGATATTTACAAAGCTAGCTCCTTATCAACTTTCAGATCTTTGCTCAAACATCACCTTCTTAGAGACCTTCTCTGCTCATCTTAAATCAACTTGCAAACCATTTCATCTCTGGGACATCTTATCTTCTTTTGATATTTTTGCAATTTGTCTTCTTAGCATTTATGTCTTCTAATATGCTATACCATTTGCTCATTTATTTTACTTATTCTCTCTTCCTCAATCAGCCATAGCCTCCTTTATCTCAGAAAGATCAATCCTTGGGGAAAAACCTGCTCAAGGGAGAAGAAAAGTTTTAATCATCATTAAAATTTTGAGAAATTTACTGGAAAGTTTCTGTTTCTACAACTAGGAAGTAGTAAGAAAAATTGCAACCTGTTTTGAAAAAGATGGACCTGGGCCAGATTTAACACAATAAAATCAACCTAAAGTTGTTAAGCTACTTTTCACTTGAACTTTTATCAGTGTTTTAAAAGAGCTTTTAAAGTTCCCTTAAAGAAACAACTTTTTAATCAAGTGAATAAAACAGACTATGAAAGAAGAGGACTTCAATGACTGAACTCTGTGATATGGAAATACAAAGATGAGCGAGAGAGAATATTTGGAACAATTATCAAAACATATTGTGAACCCAGAGGATAAAGTAATCAAAGTCTGTTTACCAAACCCTTCAAAATATTGCCTTTCCTCTCCCCAACCTATACATTGGCACACTTGAATCTTGAAAGGCAAGCAAATAATCCCAATAAAGAAAAGTGCAGGGTAGAATACAATAGGTGTCACAGGTAAAAAATACACATTTTTGAAAAGGGGTTTGGAGACATGTTTCATACAACCCAGTTTTTAAAAACAAAACAGAATATATGGCATAGAACTGAAAAGCTATATCTGAAAATATCTAAATGTTTATTCTTTATTTGTGTAATAACTTTTCCCCCCACTGTTTCTCATCAACATTTTCAAATTCTTCTATAATCATATATTTTCCTCACGGATTAAGAAAACAGTAAGGATGTTTCAAAACGAGGCAGAGTAAAACCTGGCGGGCGGAATGAAAGGTCAGCGCTGCGCTGGCGCCTGGACACGCGGTGGCCTGCGGGCCCCAAGGCTCACCGCAGACGCGGCTCAGCGTTGCCGCCTCTCATCTCGGTGACTTTAACGGTTTCATCGTAACCATAATGCTTACCTATTTAGGACACAATACGATTTCAGGTGTCCAGAACTTATCCCAGATACTAGAGAAAGGACGTTACTGAAGATGTTTTTAAGAAATATATTAAGGAATACTGTCACGTGAGGGAAAAATGAAAAGTAAGGTAGACCTCTCTGAGCTTCTCTAGAGCCAAAACCCAGGGGTGGAAATTTTAGAAAGACATACAGTAATATAACAAGTGTGTTCTTTCTAATAATTGGACTATCTAATAATGCTTTGGTCTGCTGCCAAGTGCAAAGCACTGCTTGTCCCTAGATTCTTTAGGGTGAGAGAGGATGGGCTGGTCAGAAGCCATAGAAACAATCTCTGCTGCCTCCAGGGGAAGGTATCTATCTAAGAGCTTCCTAATGTCTTTGCCAATTTTGAAAAGCAGTGATTTGCAAATGAAGATTAGATGGCCCTAGTCTAAATGATCAATGGCAGTTCTTTGTATGATTTTGTTTAGAGATTCGCTAAGTAAATAATTCTAAACATATATTTTAGTAGATTATAGAGATGTGATTGGTTTCGGGTGATTCTATTTAAGCCAGCTTCTCCAGGGGGACGTCTCCCCTTCAGTTAGATTAGCATCACGGGTGAATCTTAGACACTGGCTCATGCTCCAGCAATTTCTCCTGGCAGTGTTCTTACAAAGTGGGTAGGGGGCTGGCCAGTGGCATAGGCCAGATATAGCCAGGGGTCGGATGACCGACTGACCGTAAGGGTCTCTATCCAGAGACCATTCTCAGAGTTTGGAGGATCCTTCCCCATTTCTTATACCTGTATCTAGTATGGTTCATTTACCAGCTGCTTCTTTTATAAAGGGAGTTTAAGCTATTCTTATAAAGGTGAGCTTTGTTTTAAGGTTAATGAAAGTTGCATCTATGCTGAGGTGGTCTTGTCTCCTGGAAATCCCTGGGCCAGGTTGCATCCTACTGCTGAGTGAAGCATAATGTTAGCCCTTCCAGACCTGGGCAAGTGGGCCTTATGGCTACCATTAATCTCCTATAGTGTACTATGCTATGTTATATATTGTTAGTTTATTTAATTCATATATATATATATATATAGACACACACACACACACACACACAAACGGATGTACTCAGTTTGACACTGGCAAAATGAATAAAAGGCTTCAAACTTTTACTTTCAAATAGAAAAAAACCCTCTAAATTATTTGGATGTTTTCAGAAATCTGTATGGTTTATAACGTGTGCAGGATGGCAGCATAATACTTTACTAATTCCACTAATATTAAAAGTAACTTCCTTCCTTTCTTCTTGCCTTTCTTCCTTCCTTCCCGCCCTTCTTTCCTTCTCTCATGACAAAAATATGGTACTAACAGTCACATGCTACTGCAACAGAACTTAATATGCTCAGAAATGCAAACAACCTGTGGTAAAGTTTCTCCAGTTGGTCATAAGGATTGAAGGGAGAGGCAAGTAAAAACAAGTTAAAGACTATGTATTTTCCAACTTCTTTAAAAAGAGAAGAAAGAGATATTTCCAAATTGCTTTGCTTTCTCAGTGTATTTAGCTTTAAACTATGTTGGAAGGAAGACCTTCCCACCTCGGATATCTGGAGAACCTGCCAGCCACCTGTCCTCTTAGGCTGCTGAATGAAACTAAGTCTCGTCTCTCTTTTCAAGACCGGCTGTCCAAGTTGTGCTTTTAGGTTCTCATTTTTTTTTTAAATTTATTTTTAGATTGTCTTGATGTAGTTAGTGAATAGTAAATGGAGTTTAGAGACAGGAACGGAGGTTCAAATTTATTTCTCTCCTCTAATAGCTGTGCCACCTGCCAATTGCTTCACGATACTGAGCCCCAGAGAACTCAGCTTAAACTGGAAACTGGGGTTGACTATTTAAGATTTAAATCAGATAAGGTGTGTAAAGGGACTAGCATGGTGCCAGGAAGATAGTAAGTACACTATAAATACTAGCTAGTTATTACTAAGAAGTCACATAATTTGTCTCATTTAAACAATGATGTTCAATATTAAGGCTTATTTTAAGCTAATAACTATGAGCAGAGCAAACACACAGAAATAAAAATTCCATGCGTATGACTGAAAATGTTCTCCAATAACCAGCACATTGGTAGAGAACGCCTGAGTTGACACTTTCATTTACAACAGGGTTTTACTGCCTTCACCAAGGTCCGCATCATTTCATATGAACATCAAAGTGCACTAATACGGTGTGTCTCTCCCAAGCCCTGCAAACCCTATTTGCGCCTTAACTATCTCTAGTACCTTCAGGCAAATAGGACAATTAAATCTAAATGCACAGACCTGATAACTGAAGATGGCGGACGAGAAACACCGCCAGTTAGAGCGTCTCTGC
>VBSM01003199.1:9940303-9958192 GCA_008086735.1 Cheirogaleus medius | reverse complement strand
AAAAAAAAAAAATAAAAAAATAAATCTAAATGCACATAAAATCACCATTAATTTTAATATGTTTCTTAAGGCAGAGATCAGTGAGTCCCAGTGTTTTGAAATCTAAATAAGATCAGCTGGACCAATCTCAAGTCCTGAAGAAGTCGAAATTCTTCCCTAGGAATTCTTAGAATCCCTGTTGGCAGCATATCGTGGTCTCCTGAGACTCAAGCTCCCTGCTATCTCGGAATTAAATCTGTCTCTGTCTTACTTTCTTGTATGTGCTGTTTCTTTCCTGTGTCACCTCACTCGAGACCTCTTTCCATATTTCATACAAGATAAAACTAAAACAAAAACGAGCCCTCAATATAGCCTATATGTGTGCAGTAGGTTCTGTAGCAAGTGATGTGGGATGGAGTGGGGAGGGGCGGGGGTTCTGACTCAGCCACACAACCCTCCACATCCAATGTTAAACATCCACTGGCCTTTGGCCAGCCTTCTACTTGCCCCTATCCTGGTTGCTTCTCCTGTTGGAGGTTCCCAGCTATGAATTCCTACTGCTCTGACCACTGTAGAGATGGTTCGTCTCAGCCTCCCCTGTCTGCCTCCCTCCCTCTCTCCTTCTCTTCCTGAGCACAAGCCAAAGCTGCCAAGGTTGACCAGCACAGCCCTTGAGCCTTTTCTATTCTTACTTGGTTCCTGTCAACATTCACACCTTCATGCTTCTCCCTTCTTCCCCAACAGCTTATCCAAGTGTTTTCCTAAACAAACCCCTTTTCTTTTCTAAGATCAAGATGAGAGAACTTCTCAAAATTCCCTCCCCACATGTTTATACTCTGCTGCCTCTGACACAGTCATGGGTCTCTAGCTTCCTTTATAATTTATTGAGAAAAAAGAATCAAATGTGACTTTAGCATCTAATCTGTGTCATTAGGGGCTAGCAGAGCCACATATGAGCAACTTGGAGAAACTCTCTTCTCTTTTACCCTGTAAGCCAAGGAGTGACATGAAATCCTCAATCTGGAAACTGGCCCCAATGGTGGCAGGTGGTGTTGAGGGACTGATATCTCACATACGTTTAGTATTCTATACTATCATAGCAAGGGGCGGCAGGACCTTGCCTCCCCACTACCCTAAAACATAGTGTCACAGAGCTGGCTTTCTCACACATTATTTCCCAGAGTCAAGGCCCTGAGCTCCCAGGTTACCAGAGACTACTGTGGTCCACAGATGAATTCATTGTCCAACACTTTCCAGGACATGGGCTTCCAATTTTCTGATTCAAATCCCTCCCATCCCCTCTGGGTATAGGCTCCGGAAGATTTAAGTTAATTGGAGCAGCACAGGAATCAAAGAGACTTAAGTCCAGGGTGGGGAAAAGAAAACTAGAACTAATTTTCAGATGGCATTGGGTTTTCAGTGCAGTTAATTACTGAGAGTTACTGGAGCATGGTAGGAACGTGTGTGCACTCCGTGGGCATGGTTTAAATCCCAGCTCTGCTGCTGGCTAAGCTGTGTCACCTTTGGCACACGGCCTAACCTTTGATTGCTTAATTTTTTCATAGTCGTTTGTCTCCAAATTATCACAGAATAAGTGCTCAGGAAGTTTTACCTACTATTAATATTAGTGGAAGAATTCACACATTCATTTGCAAATATTCATCAATATAAATATTAATATAACATAAATATACTGCCGACACAGTATGCTATGCCTAGGAAGACAAAATAGACATATTCCCTACTCTCAAAGAGCTTGCCTTCTGGTGGGGAAGTCAGACGACACAATTACGATGTAAGTACAATCCTCATCAACTGCTTTAAGAAAGAAGGAAGCAAAACAAGGGGTGCAGTGCTAACACATACTCTGAGGGTTTACCCTAGGCTGAAGAGAGGGAGGTACTCTCTAAAGAAGCGATATGAGTCTGAGCCCCAAAGGTGAGCTCGGTGGGATGAAAGCAGAGGATTAGGCCAGGAGTGGAGCTAAGCTGAGAAAGTCCAGGCAGAAGTCCAGGCAGGGAAGGAGGTGGACTTGGTCCACCCTGTGAGACAGGGCCAGTTCAGCATGGTGGGAATATTCTCAGCTGGAGGCGGTATGGCAGGGGCGTCTCGATTTGAGGGCAAGGACTGGCTCATGTGGGGTCTTTTAGGTCATACTAGAACTTTTACTTTGACTCTAAACAGCCACTGGGAAGTCACTAAAGAGTTTTTATTTCTCATTTTTTTAAAATAAAATATTTTGGGATATTTTTCTTTTGAAATATGGTACTGAGATATTGACTGAACCTGAAATTATGTATGCTGGGCACATTTTGTAAAAATAGGTCTGTTTAACCCTGAGGAATACTCAAAAGGTGCTTCAAATATTTGCAGTCCTGCCTTGTGTGTGCGGGGCCACACAACCTGTGAGGCCAATTGTGGACATCAGTTGGCCCTGACCTCCCCTCCACCTATTCCACATCCCTGCATCCATTCTCTTTCCAGAACGTACCCTTAATTTTGTTCAGATTGTTCACTCTTTCCTAATTAGCAACCATCGGATTTAGGCAGGAGTCCCTGGAGACCCAGCTAGATGATCAGAATGTAAGAGGCTCTAAGGGTGTGTGTGTCCCACAGTGCTCCAGCATAGTGATCAGATGGGAAGAACACAGCCAATGACCCCAAGGAGACATTGGGAGGGGATTCTGGGAATGGAAATCATTGACCTTGCTGTGAGATTTGAAATAATTCTTTTTATGATTTTTTTAGAGCTCACATGATTTATGATTATTTCCTTCCTTCCTTCTTTCTCCAAACTTCCCTCCCACTCTCTCTCATTCCTTCTCCTTCTTTCTTGCCTTTATTTCTTTCCCTTCCCTTCCCTATTCTTCCCTTCCCTTTCCTTCCTCCCTCTCTCCCTCCCTTTCTTCCTTCCTCTTTCTTTTTTCTTTTCTTTTCTCTCTCTCTCTCTTTCTTTTTTTTTCTCTCTATTGATGATGATAAATTCCCTGATATTAGGTCCCACATCATCTAGGGCAGATGACTAGAAGCTACAGAGAGACCAATGTGGATCTTTATGTGATAGAAAGAAGAGAGAGAGAGATAGAGAAAGCGAGTGAGCAAGCATGCTGTAAGTTCCTGTACAAAAAACTCTTCACGGTTTTCTGAATGCTTGTTCAAATTTTCTTGTTTAATCATGCTGTTTGCTCATTCTAAAACAGCCCACCTTTTCCTAGCATATCTGATTAATTCCTATTCTTTTGAAATACTGTGTTCAGGACCCTCTCTTCTGGTAAGGCTTCACCAAACCCCCAACTGTCTGAGCTGGCTGAGAGCTCCTCTACACATAGATAGATCCCAGCCTCATCATATTTGTGTCTCCATCACGCAACTGAATGCTAGAATCATTATTGTCACTGTCAGATAATGCTTAGAACTGAAATTAACTGGCTCAAGGTAGAAACACTGGGGGTATTCAAACATAAGTTATACTAGTGCTTTTATTATTTTTAGATAAGTCCCATCTGTGCCTATTTTGTTAAGCGTTCTTATCATAAAATGGTGCTGAGTGTTGTCAAATGCTTTTTCTGTGTCTATTGAGAGGTCTTTGTTTTTACTTCTATTTATGTGGTGAATTATATTTATAGATTTGTGTATATTGACCACTCTTACATCTCTGCAATGAAGGCCACTTGGTTGTGATGGATTATATTTTTGATAAGCACCTGAATTCGGTTTGCTAGGATTTTGTTGAGAATTTTTGCATCTATATTCATAAGGAATATTGGTCTGTAGTTTTCTTTTTTTTGTTGTTGCGTCCTTTCCTGGTTTTGGTATCAGGATGATGTTGGCTTCATAAAACGTGTTGGGGAGGATTCCTTCCTTCTCAATGTTGTGGAATAATTTCTGCAGGATAGGCACTAGTTCTTCTTTGTAGGTGTGGTAAAATTCATTGTGAAACCATACAGTCCAGTACTCTTTTTTTCAGGAAGGATTTTTTATTGCTTCTTCAATTTTGGTACTTGATATTGGTCTGTACAGGAATTCTATTTCTTCCAGATTGAGCACAGGGAGTCTGTGTGTTTCTAAGAACTTGTCCATTTCCTCCATGTTTTCAAGCTTATGAGCATAGAGGCCCTAGCCAGAGCAATCAGGCAAGAAAAGGAAATCAAGGGCATCCAAATGGGGGCTGAAGAGGTCAAATTATCGCTCTTTGCTGATGATATGAACTTATATCTAGAAAACCCCAAAGACTCTGCCATGATACTCCTGGAACTGATAAACAAATTCAGCAAAGTCTCAGGTTACAAAATAAATGTACAGAAATCAATAGCATTCCTATATACCAAAAACAGCCAAACTGAGAACCAAATCAAAAACTCAATACCCTTCACAGTAGCAACAAAAAAATTAAAATACATAGGAATATATTTAACTAAGGAGATGAAAGACCTCTACAGGGAGAAATATGAAACACTGAGGAAAGAAATAGCAGAGTACATAACAGGTGGAAAACCATACCATGCTCACGGGTTGGCCGAATCAACATTGTTAAAATCTCTATACTACCCAAAGTGATCTACAGATTCAATGCAATTCTTATTAAAATAACAGTATCATTTTTCACAGATCTAGAAAAAATAATCTACACTTCGTATGGAACCAGAGGAGACCTGCATAGCAAAAGCAATCTTAAGCAAAAAGAACAAATTGGGAGACATCAGTTTAACAGATTGCAAACTATACTACAAGGCTTTAGTACCTAAAACAGCATGTTATTGGCACAAGAACATAAACATAGACCAGTGGAACAGAACTGAGAACCCAGATATAAAACCATCCTCATATAGCCATCTAATCTTTGATGAAGCAGACAAAAACATACACAGGGGAAAAGAATCCTTATTCAATAAATAATGCTGTGAAAATTGGATAGCCACATGTGGAACACTGAATCAGGATCCACATCATTCACCTCTCACAATGGGTAACATACTTAAACCTAAGGCATGAAACTATAAGAATTCCTGAAGAAAATGTTGGAAAAACTCTTTTTTTTTTGCCTTTTTTTAAAATTTTTTAATTTCAGCATATTATGGAGGTACAAATATTACAGTTATGTATATTGCACATGTCCCCCTCCCCCCTCGAGGCAGAGCCTCAAGCATGACCATCCCCCAAACGTTGCACATCTCACTCATTATGTTTGTATATACCCATCCCCTCCTCCCCCCTCCCACCAGCCCAACACCCAACAAATGTTATTCCTATATGTCCACTTAGGTGTTGATCCATTAATACCAATTTGCTGGTGAGTACATGTGGTGCTTGTTTTTCCATTCTTGAGATACTTCACTTAGTAGAATGGGTTCCAGCTCTAACTAGGAAAATACGAGAGGTGCTATATCACCATTGTTTCCTAAAGCTGAATAGTACTCCATGGTATACATATACCACATTTTGTTAATCCACTCATGTATTGATGGGCACCTGGGTTGTTTCCACAACTTTGCAATTGTGAACTTATTGGCCTAGGGAAAGAATTTATGAAGAAGACCCAAAAGGCAATCACAGCAATAACAAAAATAAATAAATGGGACCTGATCAAATTAAAAGGTTTCTGCACAGCCAATGAAACTATCATGAAAGCAAAGAGACAACCTATAGAATGGGAGAAAATATTCACATGCTACACATTCAACAAAGGGCTGATAACTAGAATCTATATAGAACTCAGGAAAATCAGCAAGAAAACCTCAAACAACCCTATCAAAAAGTGGGCAAAGGACAAGAACAGAAACTTTTCAAAATAAGATAGACTAATGGCTAACAAACATATGAAAAAATGCTCAACATCTCGAATCATTAGGGAAATGCAAATCAAAACCACAATGAGATATACGTTAACTCCAGTGAGAAGGCCCTTATCAAAAAGTCCTAAAACAATATATGTTGGCATGGATGCAGAGAGATAGGAACACTCCTACACTGCAAACTAGTGCAACCTGTGTGGAAAGTAATATGGAGATAGCAGAAGGAGCTACAGGTAGAACTACCATTTGATCTAGGAATCTCATTACCTGGCATCTACCCAAAGGAAAAAGAGACATTCTATAAAAAAGACATCTGCACTTGAATGTTTATGGCAGTACAATTCACAATTGCAAAAATGTGGAAACAATCCAAGTGCCCATCAATACATGGGGGCATTAATAAATTGTAGTATATGTATACATATACAAAAAATAATGGTGATCTATCACCTCTTGTATTATTGTGGACAGAGCTGGAGCCCATTCTACTAAGTGAAGTATCTGAAGAATGGAAAAATGAGCAGCACATGTACTCATCATTAAATTGGTATTAAATGATCAACACTTATGTGCACATATAGAAGTAACATTCGTCAGGTGTTAGGGAGGTGGGTGGAGGGAGGAGGGGATGGGAATATTCACACCTAATAGGTGTAGTACGCACTGTCTGGGGGATGGATAAGATTGAAGCTCTGACTCGGGTGGGGCAAAGGCAATATATGTAACCTAAACATTTGTACTCCTGTAATATGCTGAAATAAAAAAAAATTAGACCAATGGTCTAAAATTTTATTGCCAGCCTAAGTAGAGTAAGAAAAGTCTTTAGACAAATTTTTTAAAAGTCGATGTCAACACTATATCCATGTTATTTTATATGTTGTCATAAAAATTTCAATCCACAAAGGACTGAAAATGTTTTTTGTTTTTTTTTTTTTCAAACAGTGGTGTTCCTTCACCACACATAGTTTAGTAGTTGTTTTTGGATAATATAGTAGAATAAATTTAAATATCAGTTGAGGAGTCCTATGAGATGACCCACTGTGTGTCTCTTGTTTTATTGTGAAGAGAACAACAGCAACAAAAACAGCTCACAAAAGTCTATTGTTGACATTTGAAATGTTATGGAGCACATGTGGTTTCTCATGTGGTCATACCTATCCCATGTGCTCTTGCCAGTCAGTACTGACACTGCCTCTGTCCACTGCTATGATGGAGACCATCCTTTGTGACTTCAGCACTGTCCCATCTCAGAGACAATGTCCAGCCCAGGAGAAGAAGCCACTAAAGGTGGCTCTTCTTTCTCCAGTGACAATGCAATGAGACATTGGGTGAAGCCAGAGTGCTCTTTCCTATCGTCCCTATGAACACCTGCTTCCTATGCCAGCATGGGGGTCCGGCTCTAGGAGCAGCTCTTAGTATGAACAAGGCACGGGAGTTATTTTTATTTGCCATTTTCTCCCTAAATACTTTCCCCCTATTCCATTCTGCCCTACTTCTAACTAGTTTTAGATTATTATTATTTTTTTTTGACACAACTTTTCTATTTGACTTTTGGAGATTAGAAATAAAATGTCTTTATATTTCATATTTCAGTGTCTGTGAGTTAGTTGTGTATGTGTGTGTGCTTGATTCAAGATGGGTATAGTTGTAAAGGAAAGAAAAAAATGCCCTATGTACTTGACATGACGTTAAACGCGCTGCATTAAGTAAGCTGTGCAGTTCTCCCCCTTTTTATTAAAACAGCCCTGATGAGCTACTATATCACCACTGTGCAAGGATCACAGGCCTAATGATAGTGTTGAGTATGTGAAAATGCTTTAAAACAGCAGTTGTGCAAAACATCTTCAAAACTAACAGCCTAACTGCGTCTGCTCTTCCAATTCAATGAAAATCCAGTCACCCTCACAGGCAGACATGAGCAATTTTGGGTAAAAGGTGGAAGTTCTTTCTTTAATTCTCTGTGTACTGCTGCTTCACTGGGAACTCCTTCAGACTCATAAATACATCATTTGTCCTCTGGAGAGGACACAGTGTTTTCCAGTTTTTAATAGTTCTGGGATAGGCTTTAAATTTGGGCAAACTAGGGTTGAAATTATGTGTCCAACACCGAGTACCTCTTGGATTTCAGTTAATTTATTTAACCTCTTTAAACCAGTGTTTTCGCAGGTCACACCTCATTAGTGGCTGTAAAATCAATTTAACATTCACAGCAATATATGGAAAATGAAATGGAATAGAAAACAGAGTTCATTACATGTTGCAAGAGTTAAAATTTGTTTCTACACAATATGATACATTCCTTTATGCTTAGAGTTTCTCAAAGACATCGCTCTAAGTTTCAGTTTTATTATCTCCAATCACCATTTCACTATTGGAAACCTACCTAAAATCAAAGATTACTGTGTCCTTTTCTGTCTGCTAAGGAGGAGTTAATTCCTTTCCCAAGTGTTTGGCTCTCCGTTTGGGAAAATACCCTGAGAAGCTGTGTGGTGAATGGAGTGTGAGGGTTCTTCAGCATATGGTCTGAGTGGAGACACATAAATGGGACTGGATCTCTGCACTTCAAAAGCAATTTTGAGAAGGAACAGCAGTAGGTTAAAGACAATAACCAGAGGGATAGGTGAGAAAAAGAGAAGCAGTCCAATGACCTGGTGAAAACCAGGGCTGTGCCTGTGGGGATGGCTAGTGAGGAATTCTCAGAAGTTAGAATGGTCATAGCTTCTTGAGAACACTGATGGGTAAGATTTAGTTATCACTATTGCTTGTTTGCTTACAGAGCTTGGTAAGTGCCAAAAATGGAAATATAAAACAAAAAACAATTCCAACAAATATAAAATGATATTATTTTCTAATGTACTGTATTGCACTGACTCCTTATTTGTTTTTTGTTTTTTTGGTGGTCTTTGACCTGCATTTACTGGTTCAGTACATTTATTTATTTATTTCAGCATATTATGGGGGTACAAATATTACGGTTATGTATACTGCCCATGCCCCCTCCCCCCTCGAGGCAGAGCCTCAAGCATGACCATCCCCCAAACGTAGCACATCTCATTCATTATGTTTGTATATACCCATCCCCTCCTCCCCCCCCACCCGCCCGACACCCAATGAATGTTATTCCTATATGTCCACTTAGGTGTTGATCCATTAATACCAATTTGCTGGTGAGTACATGTGGTGCTTGTTTTTCCATTCTTGAGATACTTCACTTAGTAGAATGGGTTCCAGCTGTATCCAGGAATATACTAGAGGTGCTATACCACCATTGTTTCTTAAAGCTGAATAGTACTCCATGGTATACATATACCACATTTTGTTAATCCATTCATGTATTGATCTGACTCCTTATTTGTAATGTATATTTTCAGTAAAAGTATAGAGCATTCCTGGGTGTCACAGAGTGGAGTTTGAGGCCAACACTGAAAAAGGAGCTGGTGACCATATTTGGGATCACAGACTTATCTGCAAGAAGTGAAACAAAAGGAAAAAAGAAAAAAATCTAAGGTATAAATTTGGAAAAAATAGTTCCGTGGAAAAAATCCCCCCAAATATTTGGTCGTGTGCTGAATTTTCTATAGAGCGTAAGGTGAGGCACTCCTTAAAAATATTAAAGGACAGACTGAAAATTTAGAGCTGTGAGGCAATTGATACCTGGTTTACATGAAGATGACAAATCATGAACCTTACATATAATTATATGTGCTTTTGAAAAGAGAAGAAAATGAGACTAATACACTTTTAGGTGGATAAAAATTAGACAGATGTATCCAATATTTTAATACCTTTGAATATCAGTAGATCAAATTGAAAAATAAATTTGCAATGCCCCTTAGCAGGATGTAACTAACAGTTCACAGACTAATTTGGATATCTTAGTTTGATGTTAAAGTTATTCTACTTCAGACTATAGAGATTTGACCTGCTGCATGTCCAAATTGATGTTTAGAAGAAAAGACATCTTGGGTCAGTAGTTTAACCATCCAGTCCTCATCCAGTCCTAGCACAAAATTGATCCTCAATATAGATCAGTTTGTTAGAAAGAAGGAAAGAAAAAAGAAAGAAGGAAGGAAGGGAGGAAGGAAGGAAGGGAGAGAGGAAAGAAGGGAGGGAGGGAAAATATGGTTGGTTGAAATTTTCAACTTGCTTCCTTATGTTGGCATAACAAGCACAGAGCTTTAGAATGGGTATGTGTGTACATACATGTGCACCCAAATATTTTTGCATATGCGTGTGTTTTTAACACCTAGTGCTGAAGTTATAGGGCCCTCACTGATATTCCAGTTATTCTCCTCCCAGGAACATGGTGAAATTATATTTGCCAGTACCTTGAAGGTAGGCATGGCTGTGAGACTTGCTTTGGCCAGTGAAATGTGGCCTGACTTAATATGTGTCGTGTCTGAGTGGCATTAGAGCCAATGCTCTATTTCCCACATTCCCTTCTCATCTATTCAAGATGGTGGATGCCCTGAGTGAGGCAACTGCGGAGCAGACCCCCTACATGCCCTGAAATTGATATATAGTATGAGTGAGAAAGGTTTTTTGTTTTAATCCACTGAGAATTTGAGCCTAGTTGTTATTCAAGTATGAACTAAAATAAAATCTTAAGGCTTCCCCCACTGACTGACTGAATGGACCCCCCCCCCAAAGGAATATCTTAAAACTAAATTGTCAGCCAGGAGGAAGGAGGTCAGACACGCCTTATCATAACCCGCTCCCTTCTTGGAGACATCCTTTGTAACCCATTAACAGGCCTAAGGGTATGCAAGACAAACCTACAGGTCCTCAATTTACACAACAAATCTATGTCAGGTGACTTTTCTCTGATTAACAGACCTCCTTATCTTAAAACATTCCAAGCCTTTAGACAAAGCTTCATGTCTTTAACTAATTACAAGCCAAAGAATCTTTAAACCCACCTATAACCTGTAAGCCCTCGCTTCTAGATGGCCCACTTGTTTGGGCCAAACCAATGTATGCCTCCCACATATTGATTTATGACTTTACCTGTAACTCCTGTCTCTCTGAAATGTATAAAACCAAACCCTAACCTAGCCACAGCAAGTCCATTAACTAAAGGCTTCTTGGACATGCCTCTGGGTCATGGTCCTCAAATTTGGCTCAAAATAAACCTCTTTAAAATTATTTTACAGAGTTTGGCTTCTTTTCTGTTGACAGAAGCATAACTTCATCTGTCCTTACTGACACAGGTGGGAAGATGGGTAGGAGGATCCACTGTGTAGTGTGAAGCCTGAGTTGTGATTCTGGCTCTGCCACTAAGAACTGCGTGATTTGGGGCAAGGTAGGTAACCTATATGTGCTAAGCCTGTATCATCTGAACAATGAGGATAAGAATAATGCCTGCTTCTTAGGATGGTTAGGTTGTTATGAAGACGAAAAAGGATAACACATGTAAAACACTTAAGGCAATGCCTAGCACCTAGTAAGTAATCAAAACTATATTATTATTATGGTTGTTATTTTTATCATTATGAATACATTTTTAAATGTAATCAATTTGGCTGAGGCTATTAAAACAACTTATTAGTTTTAACAACTTTTATTTCATTTAATCATCATTTACTTTAATGTATTTTAACATGTACAGTGTATCAGGCAGGTTTATGTATCACATTTTATTAAATCTTTGTAGCTATTTTGGGGGGAGGATAATTATGTCTTCTTTTAGTAGTTAAAAACACTTACTTCATCCAGTATAAGATCATGTTATGATTTACTCTAATGTCATAGTTAGGGCCACCTCTATTCCACCCCAGATCCAGAGATAGAATGCTGAAATTGTGAGATTAGCATGATTTTATGAACATTCTGATAAAAATTTTACTTTAAACTGAATTACTTAATTCAATCAAATAGTAGTAAGTTTAAATATATGCTCTGATGAGAAAAATAAAGTTTGAGATGAAAGGACATTAGTGGGTATTATGAGGTCTCCCACTCAGGTACCATTCTTTTGTAGCTATGGAATTTTAATTTGGTCTTCCAAGGCCACTGCTTTACCAAATAAAACAGCCAACTCATCAACATGTGGCCTTTCCAGGAAGCTTCACCACTGAGAACGCTGAGATAAATGTCTGATATCAATCACCCCACCATGATGGTGAGCCTGCTCCTGAGATCTGATTTTTGATGGATTTCTTGTACTGACTCCGTATTGTCAGCCCTGGTGGACTTACCTCTTTTGAGTCCGCATATACCAGCAATCTGACCTCTAAGCAAACAAAAATAAACCATTTAAGTTGTAAATCTGTATGGATTAATTTATTCTTTCACTAAATTGAACAGTTTGACCAGAAATATAAAGCTCAATGAGTTGTGGTTTGGATTCTTAGACATAGCTCTCTTTTCCTTCTCCCCTCTTTCACCGTGATTCCTCTCTTTTCCTCTTTGACTTAGTCCAGACCTTTGAAATATGAGAATTGCAGCTCACCATTAGTAATAATGCATTTTCCCTTAAATATCTAGGCTTAAGGTATTTTTACTCTGAATGGAGTTGCAAGTGTTTACATCAGTCACTCATTTATGTGGGTGTGAGATATTTATGTGCCTGTGTGAATAAATTTTCTCTGAACTTAGTGTCTTTGGTTGTTATGAGTATGCAGGAAGTTATGCAAAATTATCTGCCCTTCTGCAAGGGATACATAACAGATTTAATGAAATAAGCCAAGAAATGGAAGCCAACAGGCCTAGGTCCTAGACCACACCTTGTCATTTGTGTGTCACATTGTCTGTGTGACACTGGGAAATCCACCTACTCTCTGATCCTTTCTTACTCCATTGTAAAATGATAGCCTTAAATGTGCACAATGCTCATTAGAGTTTTCAAAAATTCTTGGGACCTTAGAAAATAGTCTCAATTGTAAAAAGGCTTCATGTGCAAAGATACCCATCACACTTCTAGCTAAGTAATGCAAAAGCCCAGGGAAGGAGAGGAGGAGGCATGAATGTGTGAGATAGGGTGTGGTTATTTCAATCGTCATAATAGTTATAATATAATGACTGCTATTTATTGGAAAACTCTTATGAATCAGGCATCCTGCTAAGTGCTTTAAATGTACTATTTCATTTAAATGTCCCACGAATCCTACCAATTTTGAATTATATACCATTCACACCCTAGTCTGAGAAGACTGGACTTTAAGAGTTAAACATAATGCCTCTTAATTAATAGAAAGTTGCAGAGCCAGGATCTTACGGCAGGTTTGTTAATACCATGCCTTGTGGCATGCCACCCATTGCAATGGCTAGCAGTACATAAAAAAAAAATAGTGAAGATTTTTGGGAAAAAACAGTAAATTAACTGAAAACACAGGATTAAAAAAAGTGCATATTGTGTGATCAAAACTATAAAACACGTATAAACATAGAAACAGGCTGAAGAGTTATGCCAAAATATTCACAGTGAAACTCTTCAGGTTGTGAGACTTTGTTTTTACAAATGCTATTTACATTTTTTCTGTATTTTGTATTAAGCAATTTATTTAATGATAAACAAATATTCTTCATAATCAAAATTTGCATTTAAACCGAAAATATGACAGCAAAGTGATAGTCATGTGGATGACATTTTACGCACTAAGTAAAAGGACCTCTTTGAGTTTTTCCCAAAGAATAATACTAATGGCAGTTGAGAGCAAGCCCTGAGGCCATTTAATGAATGTTTTACATGTGCCAGGGATTGAGCTAAATGTTCTGCCTTTGTTCTCCATTTAATTAACACAACCACCTTATGCAGAGCATCCTATTCATCCTTCCATGTTACAGATTAAGCAACTGAGATCCACAAACTTTAGCCAACTTCTCAACTTCACTCTGCAAGTAATTAGTAGAGCCAGAACACCACTCAAAATTTGTCTAACTCCAGAATGATCATTCTTTACTCTTAAATAGCAATACCTGCCAAGCCACAGTCATAAAGACCCGAAAGTCCAGAGCTTAGAGAAGGTAATTGTAATCACCCTTGCTATATTAGATCTGAGAAAATAGACTGTGAGGTCTGGATTTATAGTCACAGGGAAAATTTGAAATTTTAGATTTGATGCTTAATGAATTACTTCATCAATTTCTCATTTATTGTAATTTATTTGTTGGGGGGAAACAAAAGCAAACATATCCCAGTTTATCCCCAAAGGCTATTTCCCTAGTTTGGATACATCTGAGACAAAATACATGTCCTTTATTTATAAAAGCAATTCTAGTAAAAAATGTCAGCATTCTTATTCATTGATGGATTGATTTTTAGAATGCCCATAGCTAAGCAATCCAAGGCTCCACAACAGGAGAAGAAATTAACGTTTAGATACAACGCAAGGTAAAATGTCTCATATATGGATTCCTGCAGTTACCGGTAAGTCCTATGTTTTAGAAAAAGTAAATACAGTGAGCAGTTTGTCCTAGAAATTGTTTCATAATTGCATCCAGGAGCCCCATGGTAGTGTTTACCTATTGATGTAATGATGTCGCTGTGATGTGGTTGCCCCACCTTCCCCCAAACAACCCCCCTTCTTGTCAAGCATTAGATAATGTCTCAGTTCTATTGATGACAGATCCATCATTCATCAAGAGCCTTCCAAGAGCCAGTCATTCCCGTGAGCACTGCAGAGGCCAGCACTCGGGCAAAGTCTCTGTCCTTTGGGCCTATTTGCTCCCACTCCTAGAATGCTTTCTATCTCAGAGATTGGCTGAAGGATATCCAAGTGCATTTTATGCACCAATTAGATTTCCATAATGGAGCCACTGCCCCAGTATTACTGAGGTGAAGTAAAATTTAAGCCTGGAGCAAAACAGTTGATGTGAAAGTTAACAGAAGTGTCCAGCAAAGTAGAGACACAAACAGGAGGGAGAAGCAAAGTGAACAGTTTTATCTACCCAACTCGTGGGGAGAAATAAGACTCAACTCACAAGATCTCATTAATATTGCAGTCTATTAAAGCATAACAAAGAGGTAATACAGATGAAATTCAGATGGTGTGAGGGCACAGTCAGTGGTGCTCGTCTCAATAAAAAGAAAAAATGGGTAGAGCAGCCTGCAAGCCCTCCAGCCGGTTACAAAGCCTCTGACCAAGACTCTGCCAAGATCTCCTGAGCCAGCAGATCTCTGCAGCCCCCTTAGAGAGACCAGGGATCCTCATTTCATGCAGCACAATCCAAAAAGCCTATGCTATAAGCTATTTTAAGTGCCACAAGCTAAAAAAGCAGGCACTCCTGTTCCCAACCTCTGATCCTATCAGTGACTGTGAAGATCAAATACCCCTGAAGCGGATCAAAATGACACCTCCTAGGTACTCTCAACCCCTTCCTTCTTTGATTCTTCTGAACTGCAAAAGT
Source organism: Cheirogaleus medius (assembly GCA_008086735.1). Taxonomy (NCBI): domain Eukaryota; kingdom Metazoa; phylum Chordata; class Mammalia; order Primates; family Cheirogaleidae; genus Cheirogaleus; species Cheirogaleus medius. The sequence goes on along the minus strand of VBSM01003199.1, from coordinate 9,943,073 downwards.
CATCTGAATTCAAAGACTACACTAACCACATCAGTTAACTGAATGTACAATGATTTAAGATAACTCCATTTGCTTGGGCCCTGCTAATATTGCCATAACAATTATTTATTTTTATTTAGCATATTATGGGGGTATAAATGTTTAGCTTATGTATATTGCCTTTGCCCCATCCGAGTAAGAGCTTCAAGCTTGTCCATACCCCAGATGGTGCGCACTTCACCCATTACGTGCGTATATATCCATCCCCTCCTCGCCCTGCCATCTGCCTGACACCCAATGACTGTTACCACTATATGTGCACTTGACTGTTGATCGTTAAAACCAATTTGATGGTGAGTACATGTGCTTGTTTTTCCATTCTTGGGATACTTCACTTAGTAGAATGGGCTCTAGCTCTATCCATGATAATATAAGAGGTGCTAGGTCACCATTATTTTTTGTGGCCTAGTAGAACTCCATGGTAAACATATACTACATTTTATTAATCCACTCATGTACTGATGGACACTTGGGTTGTTTCCACATCTTTGCAATTTTGAGTTGTGCTGCTATAAACAGTCAAGTGCAGATGTCTTTTTTATAGAATGTCTTTTGTTCTTTTAGATAGATGCCCATATGGGATTGCTGGATCCAATGGTAGTTCTACTTGTAGTTCTTTGAGGTGTCTCCATATTACTTTCCACAGAAGTTATATTAATTTGCAGTCTCCCCAGCAGTATATGAGTATTCCTATCTCTCCTCATCCATGCCGACATTATTGTTTTGGAACTTTTTAATAAAGGCCCTTCTTACTGCAGTTAAGTGATATCTCACTGTGATTTTGATTTGTATTTCCCTGACGATTACACATGTTGAGCATTTTTCCATACATTTGTTGGCCATTAGTTTGTCTTGTTTGAAAAGTTTCTGTTCATGTCCTTTGCCTACTTTTTAATGGGGTTGTTTGATTTTTTTTCTTGCTGATTTTCCTGAGTTCTATATAAATTCTAGTTATCAGCCTTTTATCATATGTGTAGCATGCAAATATTTTCTCCCATTCTGTAGGTTGTCTGTTTACTCTTGTGATAGTTTTCTTGGCTGTGCAGAAGTTTTTTAATTTGATCATGTCCAATTTATTTATTTTTGCTGTTGCTGTTATTACCGTTAGGGTCTTCTACATACATTCTTTCCCTAGGCCAATGTCCATAATAATTTTTCCAACATTTTCTTCTAGAATTATTATAGTTTCATGCCTTAGGTTTAAGTCTGTTATCCACCATGAGTTGATTTTTATGAGAGGTGTAGGGTGTGGATCCTGTTTCAGTCTTCTACATGTGGCTATCCAATTTTCCCAGCACCATTTATTGAATCAGGATTCTTTCCCTAGTGTATAGTTTTGTCTGCTTTGTCAAAGTTTTCATGGCTATATGAGAATTGTTTTATACCTGGATTCTCAGTTCTGTTTCATTGGTCTGTGTCTCTGTTCTTGTGGCAGTGCTGTGCTGTTTTAGTTACTATAGCATTGTAGTATAGATTGCAGTCGTTAAATTGATGCCTCACAATTTGTTCTTATTGCTTAAGATTGCTTTTGCTATACAGGGTCTTCTCTGGTTCCATAGGAAGTGTAGAATTATTTTTTCTAGATCTGGGAAAAATGATGTTGGTATTTTAATAGGGATTACATTGAATCTGTAGATCACTTTGAGTAGTATAGACATTTTAACAATCTTGGTTCTGCTGATCCTTGAGCGTGATATGGTTTTCCACCTGTTTATGTCCAATTCTATATGAATTTTAGAATCAGTTTATCAATTTTTATCAATAAGGCAGTAGGATTCTAATGGATATTGCATTGAATCTGTAGATTCATTGGGGAAAGTTGCCATCTTAACAATGTTAAGTCTTCTTTAACATGGATAGGAGATATGTTAATTTTTATTTAGATATTTTATAATATCTTAAAACAAAATTTTCTAGTTTTCAGAGTATAATTTTTGCACTTCTATTTATTATCTTTAATACTATTATAAATTAATTTGTTTTCTTAATTTTCATTTCATATTATTCATTGCAAGTTTGTACAAATATAATTGGTATTTGTATATTGATCTTATATGCTGCAACTTTTCTGAACTCATTTGTTAGTTCTAATAGTTTTTTTTAGTGGATTTCATAGGATTTTCTGCATACAAATTTCTATCATCTATGACTAGAGATAATTTTACTTCTTTGTCTCCCATCCCCCTGCTAATCTGAATGCCTTTTAGTCTTTTTATTGCCGTATTTCCTTGATTAGAAGCTGTATTAATATGGCGAGAGAAAGATATCCTTGTCTTGCTTCTTAACTTTTGTGGGGAAGCATCTAGTCTTTCACCATTAAGTGTTATGCTAGCTGTGGGTTTTTGTCCTTTACATGCCTTTTATCAGGTTAGAGAAATTCCCTTCTCCTTCTAGTTGGTTGAGAGATTTTATCATAAAAGGGTATTACTTTTTCTTAAATGGATTTTCTGTATCTATTGAGATGATCATGTGGCATTTGTATATTATATAACTGCTTTTCAGATGTTAAAGGCATCTTGCCTTCCTTGGATAAATCCTACTTGGTCATGGTTCATAATTCATTTTATATGCTGCCAGATTTGGTTTACTAATACCTTATAGAAAATTTTGCACCTAAACTCAGAAGCTATAGTAGTTTGTTTTCTTTTCTTGTCGTGTCTTTGTTTGGTTTTAGTATCAAGGTAACACTAGCCTAATAGAATGACTTGGGAAGCATTTGTTCCTTTTTTTT
>VBSM01003199.1:9922943-9940203 GCA_008086735.1 Cheirogaleus medius | reverse complement strand
TTTCCATGTCCTTGCAATAGTGAATTGTGCTACCATAAACATTCAGGTGCAGATATATCTTGTAAGTTTTGAGAAGTTGACCATCATTTTTGTTCACCTCAAAATATTTTCTTTTAATTTCTTCTTTGAATCACTGGTTATTTAGGAGTATGTTTTAGAATTTCCACGTATTTGGGATTTCAAAATTTTCCCTTGCCTTGCATCAAATACCACAGACTCTTTTTGTTCTTAATAAATTTTAGTCAGTTTTCTTGAATAGATATTTGTTCTGTTTGCTGGTTACAATCAGGACCATTCCAAGAGACCTTAAGTAGTTGCTTCTTGATAATTTTTACCAGTCTGGCTGGGGAGCAGGTCAGAGGAGACCTTCATGCTGTCAATCAGTTGCCACTACTGTTTTTTATGCCAAACTTTATTCAAGGATATGCAATGAAGTTAAATGAAATATTCTTACATTATAGAATTATAGAGATTGAGAAGAGTTTTCAAAGATTTAATCCCAGTGGTCTTCATTTCCAGAGGAGGAATTTGAGGTCAAGAACTGGCATGTAACTTCCCTATAGACAGAGAACTTCTCTTGTTAGCAGGAGATCCTGCCTTCAGATTCTAGTGCATTATCCGAGGTTTACTAAAGATCTGGGCTAAATCTGGCCACTCCTACTTGTTTACATATTGTCTATTGCTTCTTTCATGTGATAACAACAGAGTTGAATAGTTGTGACAGTGACCTTATGGCCCACAAAGCTAAATATATTTACTATTTGGCTCTTTATGGAAATAGTTTGCCTAGCTCTACATTAAGCCAAACCTTGAATCCCATTTTTCGGGGTCCATTCCCTGGAACTAATCTTGTTAGCAATTTCCCTATCCCACAGGGTGCGGGCAGGAGATAGGCTGGCTAAACAAAGTGGAGAAGCTGGATTATTTAAATTTAGAAGCCTGGAGTAAGGACCCACAGCACTGAAACTCAGATTTCTAAGAATGGGCTATGCTGAAGGTTGGTGTCTCCAAAGGGTCTCATGACAGGAAGGTATGAAATGATGTTAGTTCCACAAATGTGAGAAAAACTGCAAATTAAATTGAAACATTTATTCCTATTATGAACGACAGCTACCAAAGTGAAGAGGCAAGGCTGGTGTGAGCCTCACAGGCATAGGAAGCAGGTTCTCTCCACATCCTTTATTGGCAGAGCCAGACAGAGCTACAGGCAAAGGAGAACCATGGTTTTGAGTCTCGGCTGTAGCATCACACAGCAGAGAATAAAAGTGCGGGTTTGAAGCTGAAAGATAAGAGCTTCACAACTGGCACTATATATATACATATATATATATATTTTTTTAATTGAATAGACCATGGCTTGGAAAGGAATTTCAGCGAGAAAAAAAGGAGCAATTTGAAGGAAAAAATAGTCTGTGCAGAAAGGCTGCAATGAACAGAACACACATATTTCAAAGTCATAATCATTAAAAAATGAAATTAAATCTCATATGGAATGAAACATAAGCATTGGGAAAGTGAAGTATGTCTGCCAGGAGGGGGAGGGTGGCTGGCAGAGGGACTGACTGAGAACTGCAGGGATTTGAACATGGGCTAGCTATAAAATTAGATAGGGCAAATGTGGGCTTTCAGTAGTTCTCTCAAAATTCTACCTCTTGAATAAATAGTGTTGGGAAAAACTGGGTATCAACGTGGAAAAGAATGAATGTGGACCCTTATCTCACACCATACACAAAAATCAACTCAAAATGAATTAAAGAATTAAACATAGACCTGAAACTTTAAAACTAATAGAAGAAAACATTAGAAGTAAACTATATGACATTGGTCTGGGCAATGTTTTTTTTTTTTTGATAACGGATTTATCAAAATGGTTATTATCAAGAAGACAAAAATAACAAGTGTTGGAAAAAGATGTGAAGTAAAAGGAACCCCTGTACATTGCTGGTAGGAATGTAAATTACTATGGCCATTATGAAAAACAGCACGGAGTTTCCTCAAACAACTAAAAATATAATTGCCATATGATCCAAAAACCTAACTTCTGGGTATTTACCCAAAATATTTGAAATCCATATGTCAGAAAGATGTCTGCATGCCCATTTTCATTGCAGCACTATTAACAATAGCCAAATTATGAAATCAACCAAAGTGTCCATTAAGGAAGAAATGGATAAAGAAAATATGGTATATATAAACAATGGATGTGATTCAGCCTTACAAAAGGAAGAAATTCTGACATATGTGACAACATGGATGGAACCGGAGAACATTATGCTAAATGAAATAAGCCAAACAAGAAAGACAAATACCACCTGTTCTGTCTTAGATGTGGAATTTAAAACAATTGAAATCACAGAAACAGAGAGTAGAATGGTAGTTACCAGAGGCTGGTTGTGGCATGGGGAATGAGGAGATGATAATCAAAGGGACTTAGTTAGATAGGAGGAATAAATTTGATTTTTTTAGATCAATTGCACAGCATGGTGAATGTAACTAATAATTGAGTTTTGTACATTTTATTATTGCTGAGAGTAAATTTCTAATGCTCTCATCACAAAAACATGTTAAATATTTAAGTGGATGGAATATTAATTAGCTTAATTTAATCTTTCCACATTGTGTTCAAAATTATAACATCACTTTGTACCCCCAAAATATATATACAGCTATAATTTCTCAATATATAACAAATTTTAAAAATTCCTCCATATCAATCAAAAAGTGGTTGTATAGACTGAGACTTTAAATGTTTTTCTTTTTTTTTTGGTAAATAATGAGAATAGTATGAGAATACCACAACAATCAGAAATGAAACATAATAATTGATCATGATTCCATACATTTGTAGACAGTCAGAATTACATTACATGATGTCTGGCACTGTTGTAATTTAAAGTACAAGAAAATAGGGATTATCCTTGCAGAGTCCATGAGAGATGTTGCAGGGCAGCTATAAAGCACCATTGCAGATGTGCTATTCACCCTGGGGATGCTATTGTAGCACTATAGATAGCATGGGGTGTAGAGGGTGAAAAAGCATGGAGTAACTCCTACACAATGCAGTAAGGATGCACTAGTTCAGCAATATTATTATTATTATTATTAATATTTTGCCACTCACAATACCAGAATAATCCTACATTGGTATTGAACTCTGTGTCCTTTAAAAGAATTCCACTTCCATTGCTTCCTTTGCTCTTTGGCTTAACCATATATGTTGATCAAGGAAAACTATTTATTCATTTACAGAATATTTTTCAGCACTTTCTATGTCCATGGCCAAAGATATAAATGTATTTCAAGTAATTTCAATCTTTATAAAGCTCACAATTGGATGGCAAATCTGATGAGTATTGCCCAGTGAGTCAAGGAGTTGAGCAGAGGTGTGGGCGATGCTGTGACTCAGAGCATGTCACAGAATTCACAGGTGACTAGCTTGCGATGGGTGTTTGAAGGTCAAGGGGCTTAGCCCGGTAATAAATGGAGAAGGCAAGGAGGTGTGGGAAGAAGAACAGAAGTCTCAGAGAGCATGGAAAATTCACCACTTCTTCCAGAGGGCTGCCGTTCCGTCTGAGAGCAGGGGAGTGGCAAGAAATGAACAGGAATGAACTGTGGACAAGGAGGAAGGGGCTGTTCATGGGGCCCCTTTTTGTCATACTTGAGACACTTAATTTTATGTTGTAAGAAAGGGGACAATTGAATAATTTTTCCAGGGATTATCATAATAGGACTAGCATTTTGAAAGATAATGCAAATGTTAAGAAAATATATATTAGAATCACTAGAGAAATGTAGATGAATATGTAGATGAATATGTAGAGAAAGTTACTCACTCTGTAAGTCTTAAAACACACTACACAATAGTACATTGATAGTGGAAAGTTGTACAAGGAGTAAAATTATTAAACATACATGGAGGTGATGGATATTAACTTCAAAAGGATGCTGTCTATGAACAACATGGGAGGAAAATGGCAATTGGGATAGTTAGAAAGAGGACTCCAACTGTGTATTTCTTTACAAGAAAAATCTGAAGCATATATGACAAAATAAAAACCTGTATTATTTCTGCCTGATATTATTTCTAGTTTCTAGTACTTTCTAGTAACTTTATGTTTGAAACCATTTGCCAATTTTTTTTTTAGGAAATTACTCTCTCAAAGAGTAGAAAGTAGATTGAGTTTAGAGCAGGAATAGTGAAATTTAAAGCAGAACAATCAGGTAGGAGGCAATTATAGGAATTATCTCTTTTTGACAGAAGGAAAAAATGAAGACAGAGAGAGATTACTCCCACAGTTACTGTTGCAAGAATTCCTGTCTTCTGAATCCTAATCAATTTCTCTGGTACCACTGACTGAACCCTGGCAGTAACACTTTCTATACAAATGCCCATCTCCCCACCCCATCTGCACATTTTGTGTTTCTCTCAGAGCAACTCATAGACTTTATGCCTGGCCCAGCCCCAGCACACAGGAAGTGATTAGTAATAATATAATGACATTGTAGCAACAATAATATCAATATTCACTCATTCTATTGCCAGGAATCTTTGAAGGATGGTAACTTTGATTGCTAAGGGAAAGCAAAGAATCATGTACTCAACTATTTGTCTGCCCCTGGAGACTCCTAAAGAGATTGTTGATTTGGTTTGTTAAATTTATGCTAAAGAGTCCAAGTCCTTCAGTCCAATCAAAGGACTCTGCTACGCTGCTGTGTGTACTTGAGTGGTAAAGAGAGCTGCCATCACTCTGTTGAGCAAGTCAGTGAGTCTCCATATTGAAGAAAGTTACAGGGATGATTTAAGGTGTGTGCTGTGGTTATTGGGAGGCTCAATTGAAAAGGAAGCTATGAGCTCCCATGAAAGGTTAAAGGTGCTATGAAAAAGTTACCTATTTATGGTGCTTGGTTCCGTAGTGTCGTGCCACCATCGGTGTCTGCTCCTGCCTTTTCCTTGTTCCCCATAGAGCTTTGGAGAATATTGGCAATTCACTTCTGGAAAACTTAACACATTGACTGCCACACTAGAAAAAAATTTTGTTTTCCCTGGGGCCACGGTGATTTCTTAAAACAAAACAATCCTTTCTAATTTGTTACTTTTTATTGTTTTCTGTGCACAAGTTATATACAATGCAATCCATGATTTTAGAATTAAATTGTCAATATTAATTGTAACAATCAGAACATCAACAAGGAAGATTTTCACAAACCAAGTGCAGGATTTTGCTTCACGTGTTCCTGGGCTCAAAACTAGCCTGAGTTAAATGCAACTCACATGGCAGTAAATGTGTTAATTTGAAAAACCCCTTTAATTAAGGCGTAATAACATCTAACAAGTATCAAAGCAGTCGTGACACATGGAACCAAAATTGTTTCAGGCCAACAATTGTCCTGTTTGCATGTCCAGCATGTATCAGTGGCTAAAGAAGAAAGGCTTCAGGTGTGGATTCAGTTAATGATCTTTCTAGAACCTACTATCAACAATATCATCTGTGGCCAAAAGAACGTACTTGCTGCACATAGCCTGTTTTTGACTTCCCTACTTTTTAGACAAGACTCGATATGACTTAAAAGCTCATTCCAAATGTAAATTTGCTTATACAAAGGAAAAAGATTTGTTCATTCATATATGTATGTAGCTATGCACTATTCTAGGTACTGGTGATACAGCATGAACATGCTCTTTATATCCCCTTCTCAGGAAGCTTCATTCAAACTAAGCTCTGATTGGGGAAAATTTAGCTTGCAATTGCCTGTTTCAGTCATGTCCACTCCAGCCAAGAAGTCAGACACTCCAGGAAATAGCAAGGATATTTCCCCATTTTGGGGGAAATTCTGCACATCTAACCCAATGACATCAAGGCAAGAGAAAAGTGGGCCTCAAGTGTTCAGAGCCTGCAAGAGCAGCATGTAGTTGTCTCCAGCAGTCAACATTTCTTGGAAATTTACAGCGTTATTGTTGTAGATGTTTACCTCACTCAACTGCCCAAGTGTGTGTCAGCAGACATCGATGACCCCTGGAGAACAAGATCTCTCAAGTTTGAAGAGACTGTTATGGCTATTATATATATTAGGGAGGGTTCTTTAGAGAAATAGAGCCAATAGGACATAAATTATATTATATATATATATGGTTCTGTATCTGTTTATGTGCATTTATATATTTATATATTTAGTGTATTTCATATATAAAGAGTTTTTTTTATGAGGAATTGACTCATACAGTTATGGAGGCTAAGAAGTCCCAAGATCTGTGGAATGACTTGGCAAGCTGGAGACCCAGGAGACAGATGGCATAGCTCCAGTCCAAAGGCCAGCAGGCAAGAAGAATTCTCTCTTATGTCGGCGAGTGTCAGTCCTTTTGTTCTATCCTGGCCTTCCACTGACTGGATGAGGGCCACCTACATTAAGGAGGGCAGTCTGCTTTACTCAAACTCATAATTTACCAATTTGTATGCTAATCTCATCTAAAAACACCCTCATAGACACACTAAGAATAATGGTCGACCAAATAACTAGCAGGCATGTCTCAGTCAAGTTGATACATAAAAGAATAGCAACTATACCTACTTAAATTTTACCCATCGCAGTATCTTAAAAACTATACATCATTTGCACAATTATTAGATACTCATGAAAAACATAATTGAATAGAATGAATTCATGATAGCCCTAGTAAGTGATTGCAAGGCTCTTAATACAAAGAGGATGACAATGATGGTTCACATTTTTAAATTAAACTATTTATTTTGAGATAATTACAGATGTACATGTAATTATAAGAAATAACACAGAAAAAAATAAAATATATGTACACTTTCACAGTGTTATGGGCAGAATTGTGTCTCCTTAAAATGCATATGTTGAAGTCCTAACTCCCAGTACCTCAGTGTGACTGCATTTGGTGACAGGGCCCTTAAAAAGGCAATTCAGGTAATGAGATCATAGTGTTGGCCATAATCCAGTCTGACTCATGTCCTATAAGGACAGAGACTCAGAGAAAAGCCTTCTGGAAGACAGAAGGAGAAGGCAGCCATCTGCAAGTCAAGGAGAGAGGCCTCAGATGAAACCAAACTTGGCAACATTTTGATATTGGCCTCGTAGCCCTCATAACTATGAGACAATAAATATCTGTTGTTTAAGCCACCCAGTTTGTGGTCATTTGTTATGGCAGCCTTAGCCAACTAATATACCCAATTTCCTCCAGTGGTAACATCTTGCAAAACTACGGTAAAATATCATAACCAGGATATTGACATTGGCACAATCAAGGCACAGAATAGTTTAATCACCACCAGGATCATTCCTGTTACCTTTTTACCACACAACCAACTGCAGGATTAGTGTATATATATCCTATAATGTTTTGTTTTTGTATTTAATTTTCTTTAGAGTGATTCTAAATGATACTTTACTTTTGGTTTGCATATGTTCATTTCACTTCTATATACTGACAATGAGCATATATACTAATAATACTAACAATGAACAATGAAGGAACAAGATCATAGCAACTGACCTTACAAAACTCACTTATTAGTCCTCGGTTTTTGTTGTTGTCAGACTGCTGGAGATAATTATAGATTTGAAATAATAGATGTTAAATAACCATGTTATCTGCAAATAGGAACAGTTTTACTTATTTCCAACCTGTCTTCCTTTTATATCTTTCTTGCTTTATGTTGAATTAGAGTGGTGAGCCTATATCCTTGCTCTTTTCTCAATTACAGAGGGGGAAAATTTCAGGCTTTCACCATTAAGAATAATGTTAGCTGTAGATTTCTTTTGTAAACGATCTTTATCAACTTGAAGTTCCCTTTTATGCCTAGTTTGCTGAGAGTTTTCAGCAAAACCCATTCGGGTTTTGGATTTTTTAAAATACTTCCTCTGAATTAATTAAGATCATCATATGATTTCTCTTCTTTAGCCTGTTCATATAATGGATCACATTGATTGGTATTTGGATGCTAAACCAACTTAGCCATGACTGGAATAAATCCCAATTGGTCATGGCACATAATGTTCTTTATACACTGCTGGATTGGATTTGCTAATATTTTGTTGACAATTTCTGCATCTATGAGGGATATTGATCCATGATTTCTGTTTGTTTGTTATATTGTTTTTTCTTGGGGGGGTACTATCTTTTTCTTATTTTGTTGTCAAAGTAATAACAGCCTCCTAAAATGACTTGGAGGTCCTTCCTCTTCTATTTCTGAAAGAGATTGTGTAAAATTGATATTAATTCTTCTTTATATGTTTAGTAAAATTCTGGAAAAGCATCTGGACCTAAAGATTTATTTTTCAGGAGCTTTAAATTTCATATCAATTTTTTAAGTGGGGATAAGACTATTCAAGTTTTTCATTGCATTTTGGTTTGGGTTTTGTCAGTTTGTGGTTTTTACAGAATTGGTTCACTTCTAAGTTGTTGACTCTATGAACATGAAGTTATTCATAATATTCTGTTATTATCTTTCTATTGGCTATAGGATCTGTAGTGATATCTCTGTTCCATTCCTGATGTCGTAATTTCTCTCTCTCTTTTTTCTTTTGGTCAGTTTTTCAAAAATTTATCAATTTTGTTAATATTTTTGAAGAATCAGCTTTTTAAAATTATTTTTCCATTCTTGTCCCTTTTTCAATCTTATTGATGTTTGCTCTTTGTCATTTCCTGCCTTATGATTGCTTTGAGCTTATTTTTTTCTCTTTTTTTCTAGTTTCTTAAGGTGAGAACTTAGATTATCGATGTAAATTTTTTTATATTCAGGACTTTTTAACTATTTCAGTTTTAGCCATTTTGAGGCTCTGGCATGGTTTTGGAGTGTGTACATTTAGTATTTTTCTGTCTTCCTGTGAGATTAGTATATTTTATCATTATGTGGTATCTCTCTTCTTAGTAATTTTCTTTGCTCTGAAGTTAATATATAGCACTTCTGCCTTTTAAAATAATACTGTTTGTGTGCTATATCATTTTCCATTCTTTTATTTTCAACCTATCTATATCCTTTATTTGAAGTGATTCTTGGATTATTTCCTACATTTTCAAATCTCTGATTCTCTCTCTTTCTCTCTCTCTTTTTTAACCTTCCTGTGGGTTATATAGACTTTCTTTTGGATTGCATCTTGATTTATTCATTGCCTTTTATTAGTATATTGCTTTATAGTTTTCTGACTGGTTGCTATATGTAAACAATATATGTGTATAACATCATGGTCTACTGGTATTGATATTTTTGCAATGCAATTATAGAAACCTTACTTTTATTTATGTATCTTTACTCTCTGCACTTTTAAAACATAAACATCTTAAGCATTTCTTCTACATACATTCAGCTCCACATCAGATGAGTTTATCATTTTTACTTCAACCTTCAAATATAATTTAAGAAACTCATGCAAAGTAACACAGTCTATTGTATTTACCCCTATTTTTACCTACTTGCAAAATCTTCTTTCCTTTATCAAGTTACAAGCCATCTTCTGTTATTTCCTTTTTCCTTGAGAGAACTTTCAGCCATCTGATCCTCACTCTAACCCTCACTGTCTCCAAGTGGAGGTGGAAGATTAACTTCCTGCTGGTCCTGCTGCCCAGGGATAGGAAAGAGGAACTGGCTCACTGTAGGGTGAGTGTCAGAATCCTGCCCCCCACCCCTGCTTCCTGCTCACACCAGGGGGCTGGGAGTAGAATACAAACTAGGCCTGATTCCTCCCCTCATTCCTCCTAATTCATGTGAGTTGGTGAAAGCATAGCTCCCCACTGGGTCTCTCTGATAGCAAAGAGGAGAAAGTGAGGAGCTCATTAGCCTGGACTTGCACTACCTTGTGCTGTCTCCCTGATGCTCTATGGGGTGGAGACTCAGCTCTGCACTTGGCACCACTGGCACAGGGGTGAGGAGGGAAGTGGGGGATGCTAGTGGTGCTAGCTCTGTTTTCTGCTGTCTGGTTAAGTCTCTTTCTGCTGGGCGGGGTGGAGGCTCGGCTCCCTGATGACACTATCCAGGCAGAAGATAGAAGATTAACTCCCAAGCTCTCCTCCTGGTGGAGGAATCTCAGGAGCACTCCACTTAGGAGGGTTTGGGAAGGGAGGGAGAACAGGGGATAAGTTGGATGAACAACTATTTATTATCTGCTCAGTCCCCATGAAACTGCAATGGTAGGAGAATTCAGCACACTGTTTCTCTGTTGGTATGTACCTGGAATAGGAAGCACATCGCCCCCCACATCTGAGCTGCCAAAAAAAAAAAAAAGTTTTCTTCTGTTAGGCTATCCCTTTCTCCACCCTGTGGCTAGAGGTAACGGGCTTTCTTGAGGCTTTCTTCATTTGTGCCTATTGGCAGTTCTGGACTAGAGGTCTCTGCAGCATCCTATCTGGCAATGAAGGTGCCCAGGGAGCTCACTGCCATGCCATTCCTCAAGTCCACAGGACTTTAAGCAGCATGTGTTCCTCTTTCCACCTTGCAGAGACTTCCAATGCTTGTTCATTGTTTTCTGTTCAGGGCTATTAGTCGTACAGGGAAAGATTTAGGACTGGGGCTATTCCCTCTTGGCAGAACTGGGCGTCTGCCTACTTCACTACGTTTTTTGTGGGAGACCTAAATGGGATAATGTTTATCAGGATTAAATGATGCAATGCCTGGCATATTTATAAGCACATAGTGTTAGAGATTACGGGGATCCTAAAGCCATCCATGAGAAACAAGTTCAGAACACGGGGAAGAGATGGGGAAAACGGAGTGCAGGGAAAGCACTGGGGGACTCCCTACTGTGGCACCAGACACACATGCCGGAGGAGATCCGCTGACTTAAAAGTGCAGAGACGGACTAGGCGACACTGGTCTCCTGTAGCGTAGCATTGGCTCACTGCCCTGGCTTTAGGCATCTCTCAACAGAACAGAGATAGTATGATGGGGAGAAGTAATGATTAGTTTTTATTTTCATCTGAGGATGGATAAAAATGAATTCTTTTAATGCCATCAACACATTTTTCTTGGCCTTAAAAGAAACTCCAATTCAGAATAGCCACTATAATGAAGCAGTGAAAAATTCAAGTTTAAAGCTATGCCAACAATCATCTAATAAATCATAGAATTATAAAAAGAAAACAGAATTAAAAATAGAATATTAATGTTTGGTGATTCAGAAATGCCACTAATAATGGATAGGTAAAATGAAGCAATGCCAGGAAGTGTAAACATAATCTCTGCATCAATATTTAATCATAATATTTTATCATTTTCACATTCTTATAATTTATCTTGAATTTTGATTGAAGCTCTTCAGAGTCACAGACTCATCATCTGTCTTTTAAAAACTCCATTAATGTGCACAAATAAATCCAAACATGGATAGCAAAATGAACTTTGTGAGTTCATCAGATAAATGTCAATGTGCTTTTTTTTTTTGCTCTCCCCTACAGGATAGTGGGGATTTTTTTTTTTTTTTTTTTGCAATAGCTATTCTGACATGTTATAAATTCACTGTTAATAGCAGGCTGAGAAAGCTTCAAGCAACCTCAAAGAATCATCAAATTTAACTTCTCTTTTTAGAAAAGACCACATCCACATGCTTCTGAATGGAGTGGGCTTGCTTATTTATTTATTTATTTATTTCTACTTTAAATTTATGATAAGCCTTTTAATTTTCCAACCATTTTTACTTACATGTGACCCCAAAAAGTACAAAGAATTTCTTTATGCTCTTCACTCAGATTTAGCAATTGTTGACATTTTGCCACATTTGATTTATTATTCTTTCCTTTTGAACCATTAGATAGTAAGTAGAAAACCTTGGACACTTTCCCACTAAGTATTTCAATGTATAATTCCTCAAATTATTACAAGACAGAAAAGTTAACATTGATACAATAGTACTGTCTAATGTACAGGTTTTATTCAAGTTTTGTCAATTGTTCCAATAATGTCCTTTAGAGCAATTTATTTTTGATGCTCCAGTGTTCAATCCAGAATGATAGCTCACATTTGGAGTTTAAATTTATATATGATTTACCTTATAATTTACTCCTTTAAAGTGTAAAATTCTGTGGTTTTAGTTTTTTCAAAAAGTCGTGCAACCATCACCACTATCTAATGTCTAGGACATTTTCATTATCCCAAAATGAAACCTCATGTCTGCTAGCAGTTATTCCTCATTCACCTCTACATCAGCTGGTGGCAACCACTAACGTGATTTCTGTTTCTTAGATTTGCCCATTATGAGCAAGTTATATAAATGAAATTCATATAAATAGAATTATAAAATATGTGGTCTTTTATACCTGGCTTCTTTCACTTAACATAATGTTTAAAATTTAATCTATGTACACCATATGTCTGTAGTTCATTTATTTTTATGGCTGAATAACGTTCTATCATAGGGACATACCACATTTTGTTTATCCATTTGTTTCTCAGTCTATATAGATAGTTGATCCTTGAATGATGTGGAGGTTAGGGGTGCTGACTCCTCATTCAGCCAAAAACCTGCATATAACATTGACTCCCAAAAAACTTAACTACTAACAGCCTATTGTTGACTGGATCCTTACTAATAACATAACATTTTTTAACACATATTTTGTATTATATGCTGTATTCTTATAATAAAGTAAGCTACATAAAAGAAATTATTACTAAGAAAATTATAAGGAAGAAAAATATATTTGCTAGACATTAAGTGGTAGTGGATAATCATAAAGGTCTTCATCTTTGTCATCTTCATGTTGAGTAGGCTGTGGAGGAGGAAGAGGAGAGGTTGGTCTTGCAGACTCAAGGATGGTGGGGGGAAAGAGGTGGAGGTGGAAGGGGAGGCAAGAGGGGTAGGCACGCTTGGCGTAACATTGCAAAAATATGTCATAATTTCTGTCTGACTTTTTTCATTTGTCTAAAAATGTTTCTATATGGTACCAACCCTTCTTCCATCATTCGCTTTAGTTTCAGTATCTGTATTATAGAGGGGCCCATGTCAAGTCCAAAGAAGTTTTGAGAATCAGAACCCTCTGCCAGGCTGTCTGATGCCAGTTTGTGTTCTGGGATTGCTTCCTGTTCATCTTCTCTCTCATCGTCTGGCTCTGGCTCCGTCACGTCTCCACCACGTCCACTTCTGTTAATTCCTCTGGTGTGGTGTCTATTAAAGTTGCATTTTTCTGAGGCCCATATCTTGAAACTCTTCACCCCTCACCATTTTTGTCATATGCACAATCTCTTTTCTGATTTCCTTTACTGGCTCTCTCGTAAATCCTATGAAGTCATGAGCAATATCTGGAATTAATTGTTCCGAGCTTGGTGGCGTTCACAGATTTTTTCTACAACAATTATAGAATCTTCAATGCTGTAATTCTTCCAAACTTTCATGATGCTCACTGTATTGAGGTTCTCTTTACAGTGTTGATAATCCTTTCCATGGAGTACTGTGTGTAATGAGCCTTAAAAGTCCTGATGGCCCCCATCTGCAGTCTGAATTGGAGATGTTGTGTCTGGGGTCAAGTAGACCACTTCAGTAGTTGAGCTTCATTGCTGAGCTCATGGCGTTCTAGGTAGCCCATGGCATTGCCCAATGTCAAAAGAACTTTAAAGAGCAACCCCTTACTAGAAAGTACTTTCTGACTTCAGAGACAAATCATCATTGGAATTAATTCAGAAAAAGGATTCTTGTTGGCCAGGCCTTCTTGATGTACAGCCAAAAGACTGGGAGCTGGTGTTTATATTTTTCCTTCAAAGCTCAAAGTTTAGCATCTTTATAGATAAGGGCAGTTCTAAGCATAAACCTAATGATATTTGCACAAAACAGTTAAGTTAACCTATCCGTTTCCGCCTTAAATCCTGGTTCTCACTTCTTTTCTTTACTAATAAATGTCCTTTGTAACTTTCCCTGCCCCAGAATAGGGCATTTTAGTCTTCATTAAAAACCTATTCAAGTAGATATCCTTTCTCCTCAACCATTTTGAATGGTGCCTGGGAACTTGTCTGCTCCGTCTTGGTGGGCAGAAGCTGCTTCGCCTGCTATCTTGACATTTTTTAAGCCAACCTCTATCTAAAATCATCAAACCATCCTTTGCTGGCATTACATTCTCCAGCTTTTGATCTTTAGCCTTACTTTTGCTTCAAGTTGTCATACAAGTCTTCACTTTTTCTCAAATTATGTTAGAGTCTATAGGTATGCTTTCTGATAGCAATCCTACACCCACATAAAAGTTGTATTTTCAATACAACATATAAAGATTATTCACAAAAAGGTTTTTGTGTCTGCTGAAGTAGCTGTAGAGACAGCTTCACCAATTTCCTTTTCTTTTTTTTCTTTTTTGCAATTGCCTTATGCTGGATTCATTTGTCTTGAAATGGTGGGCAACCACAGCCAAAGACCTCAATCTATGGTACATATCAACCAATTCAACTTTTTCTTTTAATGTCATGACTTTTCTCTGCTTCTTGGGAGCGATTTCAGCATCACTAATGGCATTTTGTAATGGATAGCATGATATTATTCAAAGTTTATGATATTGCACCAAACATTATGAAAACTACGCCATTGAATGGCAAAAAATTACTTTTTACTGCTATAGCAGTTTACTGGAGAGATGAACTTCTCATGCAGAGATGATTAATGTCACATGATGTTTTAAGTGAACATTCCAACACTTGAGTTTGCTGCAATAGCAGCAGCAGGTGACTACAAAATTATTGTGGAAGTACAGTACATACTACAGCTAATTTATGCATTATTATCTAATACTGTATCTTTACATTCGTTTACATTTCTCTTGACTGTCAGTGGTGCCATATATGGTCTGTAAGTGTTTCTGGGTGGAAGCTTTGATAAATTTTAACTTTTATAAAGATTAGTGTCTATTTTGTGGTAGTAAATAATAAAGTAGACTGGTATCCTTACACATTTTACACATCCATGGCAAACATTTTCTTAATTTTTTAACTGTTTCTGGCTATATGAATTGTCTGTAAAATTTTCTAAATTGTTGCGAATTGCCAAAGAATATTCCAATATATTTATTGTAAAAATTTCACATATAATTGCACTTCTACACTTCAAAACTGTGTTGTACAAGGGTCAACTGTGTGTGTGTATGTATACATATATACACAAACTAACATATATATACAAACTTACAAACATATGTGTAGTGTGTATATATATCAATTGTGTGTGTACATACACACACACAAATATATATGTGTGTGTATGTGTGGGTATGAGCATATGTTTTCAATTCTCTTGGATATATACCTGGGAGTAGAACTGTTGGGTCATACAGTAATTTTATAATTAATTTTTTTTAAAAATTATCAAATTATTTTTAAAAGGTGCTATACCATCTTAGAGTCTAGCAAGCAATATTAAGGGTTATGAATTTCTACATTCCTGCCAACTCTCATTTTTATCTGAATTATTGTTTATAGTCAATTTAATTGGTATGAAATTAAATCTCATTGTAGTTTTAATTAGCATTTCTTTAATGACTTGGGATGTTGAGCATGTTGTCATGTGTATTTTGCCCATTTTCATATCTTATTTGGAAAAATATCTATTCAAGTTCTTTGCCTACTTTTAAATTGGATTGTTTGTTTCTTGGTCATTAAGCTCTGGATGTTCTTAATATATTCTGGATATTAGAATATTATCAGATATATGAATTGCAAATATTTTATTGCGTTCTTTGGTTTTTTTAAAGCTCTTCTGATTTATGTCTTTTAATCGTGTTCTACTTTTTCAATATTGTTTCTGCTATTCCCTTGCATTTTCATCCAAATTTAGAATCTGCTTGTCGATTTCTATAAACAGAAAAAGTTCAGCTATAAAAGCTGAACTTTATAGAAATTTTATAAAACTTTACAGAATTTTATAGAAATTGTGCTGAATATAAAGACCAGTAGAGACAGAATTGTTATTTTAACAATATTATGTCTTCCAACACATAAATATAGTATGTCTTTCCATCTATTTAATACTTCTTCAATGATATTTCGTAGTTTTCAATGCATAAGCCTTGCACTTTTTTGTTTATGCCTATGTAATTTATCCTTTTCTGTTACTGTCTACAGACAGTAACAGACAGTTTCTGTTTTCAGTAACAAATGGAATTGTTTTCTTAATTTATTTTCAGACATTTCACTGCTAGTGTATAGAATTATGATTGATTTTTGCACACTGATCTTATATCCTGCAATCTTGCAAAACTTATTGATAAGCTCTACATTTTTTGTGTGTATTTTTTAGACCATGCCACAAACAAACAAAAATAGTTTTATTTCTTCCTTTCCAATCTCAATGTCTTTTATTTGTTTTCCTTTCATAATTGCTATGACTAGAATCTCCAGTAAAATGTTAAATAAAGATAGCAAGAGTGGCCATCCTAGTGTTGTTCTTAACTTTATGGGAAAAACAGTCAGTCTTTCACCATTAAATGTGTTGTTAAGCTGTGCATTTAACAAGTAGTTTCTATCCATGCATTGATACAATTACATTTTCTCCTTTAATCTATTAATAAGATGTATTTCATTAATAAATTATCTATGTTGAAATACATTGTATACTTGGAATAAACCCTATTTTGTCATGGATTATTTTTTTAAAATATAGTATTGCATTTGATTTACCATATTTTATGTAATATGCAGGTGAAATATAGTGGAATGAGCACTGATTAATGAGTAGACAAACACAGATCATTTTGACCAGACCACCATGACAGGGAAAACCCCCCACCCTGGGTCCCCATGGCTGAACTCACTGCTGATTGGATAACATGCTTGTAGTTGATTGGTTATGTAAAACTTGCTGCTGATTGGACGCTTTTTGAATCCCACCGCTTAGTGGATAATTCCTCATGCGCATAGTTGATTGGTTGTGTGTAACCCCAAGAAGTGTATAAAACTGGGCGAGAACAAGGAAGCAGTGCTCAGAATTTGGAGGCATGCCCCTCTGAGCCCGCCGGTGGAATAAAGGCTGATTCTCCGACCCTCTGTGTGCCGCTGGGTTCTTTCCCTGGTAAGTCGCTGTTAACACTTGCTGGAACACTTGCTGTACACTTGCTGGAACAACCACACAAGTAAGTGGGACCCTAAACAAAGATATTTAATCACTTTGTCACTCAGGATTCTTCTCTACAAAATGTGAAATAATCACACCAAACTCGTTGTAGAGTCTTACGGATTAAGTAAATTAATATAGGTAAAGTACTATAAATGTTTGCTATATTATAATTCATTTATTTTCAGAAAGAGTGTTGGTATAAAGTTTATATATTTTTTTT
>VBSM01003199.1:9906777-9922843 GCA_008086735.1 Cheirogaleus medius | reverse complement strand
ATGGTTCTTGGCATATATGAATGCTTCTGATTTGTGTATAAAGTTTATATTTTTGTTGCCTTCTTATTCTGTTTGATTTCAACATTATTATGTCTTTATAAAGTTTGTTAGTTGTTTTCCTTCATTTATTAAATAAATATTCATTGCCGCTTTCTCTGATAAATTCTTATAATGGTAGGAGATATTGCTTTTTTGAAGGTTTATTAATATTTGCTTATAAAACATTCTTGAGCTTATAGTATTTTTGTGGTGATTTTATTGCTGGTTTATTTTCTCTAATGCTTTTAGAAATATTTAGATTTTATCCTTTTTGTTGAGTTTTGCTGACAGGTAGAAACTGTCAAAAATGTCCATTTTTTTCTTATGTATTAATTTGAAGTTGCTCATAATTTCATCTTTTGATTTTTTATTAATTTATTTTAACTGATAAATGGTAATTCTGTATGTTTATGGTGTACAATGTGATGTTTTGATCTACATATAAATTATAGAAACATTGATAAAAAAATAAAGAATATGGAAGATAGTCCATGTTCATGAGCTAGAATAATTAATATCAATAAAATGCCATTGTTACTCAAGGTGATCTACAGACTCAATGCAATCCCTATCAAAATTCCAATGTCATTTTTCACAGAAATAGAAAAAAATCCTATTTGGTTTCTAG
Source organism: Cheirogaleus medius (assembly GCA_008086735.1). Lineage (NCBI taxonomy): Eukaryota > Metazoa > Chordata > Mammalia > Primates > Cheirogaleidae > Cheirogaleus > Cheirogaleus medius. The sequence goes on along the minus strand of VBSM01003199.1, from coordinate 9,922,176 downwards.
ATTTCAATTATATATAATTATTTTCACTTTCTTCACACTCAATATTGTTTGGAAGTTTCTTTACCATTTTTCTTTAATCAGTTCTGATAGTTTTGCCTATGTTCCTGGCATAAGCCTTTTTCCTTGCTTTCTACTTCTCTGATATTTTGTGCTCAATGGTTTGTATTTAAATTGTTTATATTTATATTGTACACACATGCCTGTGTGTTTGTGATCTGTAGGTGTGTATGTGTGTAATTTCTATTGTGTTGTTAATGCTTAAACCTATTTAAAACTAGCTAGAAGAGAGAATTTTGAATGTTCTCACCAGGAAAAAATGATAAATGTATGAGGTGATGGATATGCTAAATACTCTGATCTGATTTTTACACAATGAATACATGTATTAAAACATCACACTGTATCCTATAATATGTATTGATTAAGAACAAAGTAAAAGACAAAAATATTAATTGAAAATAAACTCACTGTTCCTTACTAACTCTAAGTCCATATTTTCTTGTTAAACATCATGACATTTCAAAAACATTATGCACCGTGTGACTCCACTTTTATAATATATACTCTTTTATGTGCATGGAATAAATCTTACTTTAAGTGCATGAAAGCATTAATAATCATGATCTCCATGTAGTTTAATTAGAGGTGATTTTATTTACATTATCTGCACTTTTATATTTCTCTGTAACAACCATGTGTTACTGATTCCCACTGTAACAGAAAAAATATGAAAGTCTTTGCATTCTACTGATGTTTCTTGAAATTATTCCTTCTAATTATATCAATCATTTTCTCAAAATGCTTCAGTGATTTTCTGTTCCCTAAAGGGTAGAGTTTACATTCTTTACCTAATATTCAAAGGCCTCTGTCAGCTGGTACCCAACTGCATTTCGAGTCTTATGTCCTGATTCTCACTCTCAGAACACCAGTTCCAACCAAATGCTTTTACCAGCTGTTCCCACACATTTCCTTCACCCTTCTTACTTTTCTTTTGTTCTGTTTCAGTTACCCAACTCACAGTATCCCTGACGTTTCCAACCTATGCAAATCCTCGCTATCTCTCCAAATGCAATTACTCTTTCTCTCTCATTCATAAAGTCTTCTTGGGAAAAACAAGACAAAACAAAATAGCCTAGTGGGAGCTTTTCTTCTTTGAATATCCTAAGGATCCCCTCTCTGGTACAAGGATGCATTTACCCAGAGGAAGGGAGGACGTTTACTAAAAAAAGTTTCCATCCAGAAGGAAGATTATTTTGTAATTATAGTCTGCCCAGAAAGAACATCCTTGGTACTCTACACAATGCTGTGTATAAATTAGTAATTTTATAGCTCCTCATTATTAACATTTTAAGAGTTTATATCTGTTCCATCAAACTAGAATACAGATTATGTTCTGTAATTTTTCGTGTCTATCAGATTACCTAGCACAATGCTACATAAATATGTTCATGAATAAATATGTACCATTCAGATATATCATAGCAGAAAATCAGATCTCAGATATCATGGGCTTCCCTCAAACAGATTCTTACATTTAGGCAAATTATAGCTACAGAGAATTTACCACATAGCCTTTTAAAGACCATGAAAAAAGTTTGAAAGATAGAGGAGATATTGTATTCGTAATCAACATAGACTTTTACTCTTACTTAGACCTAATATCTTCTATATTCCTTTTTTTCCCTATATTCCATTTTTTAGTTAAAATATAGCATTTTCTCTGAGCAATAGCAATGATAAATACTACTTAATGACTATTTTACAGGCTTCCTGCATGTTATCACAAAATAATAAGTATATCCTTTCCATTTTTTACTTGATGCTTGGACCAGTAGTAATCCAATAAATATTTCTCTAATGGATGACTGAATTCAATATGAATTATCACTGTCTACCAGTCAGACATCATTGACTTCTTCATACTGATGAGCATGCTGAGATCAGACAGGTAAAGATCAAAGTCACAAGGCCAGCAGGTAGAATGTTCTTTCTATTACACCTTTCCTCCTAAAAGGGGGAGTGGAGGAAGCACATGTCCTACCGAGCATAGCTAATAAAGAGTAAGTTATAAAAGTCACTTAATTATATTTTCTTTAGTGTAGGTAATGGTATTTAAAATCAAATAATTTATTTTCCTCCAAATCAGAAATATTTTGCAGGTAGAAGCTATGCTCTCTGCAGCTATTTGACCAATGAACACATACTGCATTAACAGTTTTGGAGGCAGGGGGCCAGAGCAAATGACACAACACCCTGATACATAGCAATAACTAAAAATATCCTTGACTTCTTTTGTCAGTGTTGTTATAAATAGCCATTTTGCAAGTCTTGTTTCTAGTATATTTTGTAGAGATGTCATCAACTTGCCACATGTGTTTATGACAGCTGTAAAAGAATAGAGGTTGGGAGAGTTGTCCAGCCAGGTATGATGTGTGGTCGTACTCTGCGTCCATGCTGTTACCAGAACGGTGTGTGAGCCTCTCACAGGGTTTATTACACACAACTCCTGCTCCCAGGAACCTGAGAGGCAGTTACATTTTTTACACTATAAAACTTGTGACCTCTAGTTTTTCTCATTTGGCATCAGCTTCTAGGAAATTCTTAACTAAGTGCCCATCTTGAAGAACTGTGCAAACGTGCAAGTCCTTGGTATAAATACTCACTTATTATGTGCTCACTTTAGCTGTGGCTTCATCTTAATACTGCCTTGGTTTTTAAAAAATGTATTCTATTACTATTTATTTATTATTATAAAATTTATTTTATCTTAATCTTCCACATTTTTTGGTAAGTTACCTAAAAGTCTTTGGAAGATACTGGGGTAGAGGAAAAAAAAGAGTTCTAAAGCACAAGCTATAAAGCTAAAAGTAGAATCAGAAAATGTTAGAGCCTATTTTTCAGGTGAAGACCATGAGGTACTGAGGTGTAAAGAGACTTTTCTAAGGAAAAAATTAGTACTCTGAAGCCATTACTGAATGGTTTTTTCATGTTTCAATTCAGTTTTCTTATCACACAAATGTGTGTGTGCACGCGACTTGGCACAGCCTGCTTCCCTGTCTCTGCAGGGCCGGGCTGTTTGGATGTTCCCTATTCACTGGAATATTTAGAAGAGCAGGACTCACGGGACCGAACCTAAGATCTGACCCGGCTGTCTCATTTGCAGAGGCCTCAAGGGCAAAGAAGGAGACTGTTGGCCAGCTTAGACTGTGCCTCCAAACAGGCAGGCTTTCCCAGTTAGAAGATAGGGTGCATTAGTTTTGAGCTTGGCTTTTCATTTCTTAGAATTTTCAGCTGGGAATCTTAAAACAGGCCAAATATTCAATCTTTAATTTATAAACTTTTCTTGAATTGTATTGATAAGAATGTTTGGGACAGTGTTTACTTAATGAGAAATAATTTACTATTAATGTAATACCACAAGCCTGCATGTTAAAGTTACGTAGGATGACCAATGTTAGAAAAAACAAAAAATGACATCTGTACCAGCGCAATGTCAGAAACTGTGCCAAGAAATGTCTGACGTTAGTAAAGACACAACCAGGCACCACAAGGCTAATTAGCGTGTTGAGTCTTTCTGTAGAAGGAAATTCGTTAGCATCACTCCTGGGTCTTAATTTGAGAATGACCTCAGGTCACACTTCCCAAGGTGGTTTTAAGGAGATACCACTTTAAGGACTCTTGATAGATGTAGAAAGGAAAATTTATTTCTCCATGTATGACTAAGTTTGTTTAACTATTAAAGTTACATGATTTATTTTTATTGCAGTTTTCTTAGAGCTTTCATATACTAATGAACACTGTCAGTGTCAAAGAAAAAGATTTGATGGTCAGTCTTTCTTCAGCTCCTATGTCCAAAGGTGACTATTCCTGGAGAGAGTGCTCCATAAATCATGATTTGTGAAATATTAAAACACCTAAAAGTAAATATAACACTTCACTCATTCCTATTCTACAGGATAAATATATGAGCATGCAGGTAGTCATACGTGCATGGCTTTGTCCTCAAGGGTACGGGGTCATGCAGCTTGTGTGTGTCACTGGCTCCACCCCTTACTAGCTACGTGAACTGCGACAAATAATCCAACCTTTCTCTTCCTCAGTCTCCTTTATCAGTAAAATGAGGATAAAGATAGAAGCTGTCCCACAGGTTTGTTACAAAGACAACTTGCAATATAAGTGTACTGGGGAGGCATAACTGCATATATTTTCACATCCACATCCGGTCTTCCTCTTACAGGAAGGAGCATGTGACTAGTGTGCACATAGGTCTGGCACGGTCTCCTTTCCTTCTCCACCACCTCCAGCCTTGTCTGCAGGAGGCCCCCTGCCCTTCCGTCAGGCAGAAGTGGGCTACTGTGAAGTCTCCTGTTCACTGGAGCACATAGAAGAGCCTGGCAAAATCCAGCAAATGTTAACTAATATGTAAATAATTCCTTTTTGTAAATAATACAAAATGCACACTGAATTAATTCAGACTGATTGTTTCATAACTTACTATATGTGTTATAGACATTTATCACTTCTACAGACCAATAAGTAAAAATAGAGATTTTTATATTTAAAAATAAGCACAAAATGTTAGTTCATATTTTCATTGTTGAATTCATCAAATATACGAAGAATGTCTTATATTTTCAGTCCTGTAAAGTCTCTCCAGCATGTCCCCAAGGATCAGAGGTCCCTCAAAAGTTGGAGAAGTATGACCAGAGTCTTTACAAATTCGGTTTTCATGGACTCTTCTGAGACTAATTTCAAGCACAAGTCCCTTGGGAAAAACTCACCACAGCACAAAGCATCAGCCGAGTCCCTGTTATGTACACTGCTCTTTGCACTTGCTGTTTTTAATCCTCTTGGTAGTCATATGAGGTCAATATCCTCACTTTTCAGATGAGTAAACTGAGGTTTAAAGAAGTTCTACAGCTGCCAACTTGTGGAACTCGGATCATGAGCCAGGACTGACTGATGCCAAAGCCTTGCATCACGTGCTCACCTCACAGCCAGATGGGCCTTAAAATCAGATCCTACCAGCACCTCTCACGTGGGGAGACTGGATCAGTAAGCAATGCAGGCAGAGACAGTTAAATGAAAGTCAGCAAAATACAGAGAAAGGGAGTTATCCTGATGAGTTCAAATAGTTTGTGTTGTCGTATAGATTTATGTGAAGTTTGAGAAAAATTACTAAGATTATTATCCTTCTCTCCCATTTCTCTACTAATTAGATTTCTGAAAAAAATCTGTTTTTAGTTCTCCCTACAAATCAGTTGTATATCTTGGTTTGAATATATGAAGATTGCTCACCTGGTTACTTTACTTGTTTCTGTAAGTGAGAATTGTGCAGACATATGCATAGCACATTTCTCAGGAGCAAATACAATACTTCAGGTGATACCTCATTAATCTCCTTAGTATTCTTAGAATTTCTAAGGAAGTATGTGTATACACACACACGCACATACACACACCCCAGGTGGATAGGATTCAACAAAAGCAATGTTAGTAAAAGGTTTAATTTGTCAAGTTAGAGTTTCTCGCTTCATGATCCCTCATCCAAAACTCAGGCCTCCCACAGTGGTTGCAAATCACTACATACGTTATAATAAATAAGCTATGGACTTGGAAGAGACTATAATGTTTTCAATTTTATGTTACTTTCCTGTGTTCACTTTACAATATTTATTAAATGCTTAATATGTGCTAGTTTTGTTCTAGGTGTTGGCGATACATGAATGAACAAAACAGGTAAAAGTCCCTGCATGTAGAAAACTTGCATTTCAGTGGGAAGGCCATAATAAACCAGCAGAGCACATGCATACCCACACCCCAAATATATCGTACCACCTTGTGTAAAGGGGTAATACATGCTATGGAGAGAAAGAGAGTGGGGAAGAAGGAGAGAATTATACCTTGGAAAAGGGAGAAGAGCAATTTTCAATAATGTGGCCAGAAAAAGTTACTGTGATAAGGTGAATTCTTTGTCTCTTTCTCTCTCTCTCTTTTTTTTCTAGAGGCTCTGTCCGTGCGGTCCCTGGCAGGATTCGGTTACAGTTGCCCACCGTGGTAATCAGCTGGATAGCGTGTCTTTGGATAAACTTCCTGCACATAAGCCTTTTTCTCAGTTTTTGCTTTTTCAAAAAACATAGCAAAGACATCTGCCTTTATTACAAAACAACATGCATTAACTTTACATCTTCAATGTTGTTTAATCAGCTATAAAACTATCTATATAACTTCATACAACATGAATTATTTATTGAACCTATAATATGTCCAGAATTATGATAGACATGGATCTAGCAGAGAATAAAACTAAAACAAACATCACGACAAACAGCTTTGCTCTCAAAGAATTTATAGTCTAGTGAAGAAAGCATATATTTAACAAAGAATCACAGAAAACAAATAATAGCAAATGAATTAATGTTCAAAACAATGTAAGGTACTATCTGCTGGGAAAATAGGGATAATCAATCTAGTCAGAGAGGCCAGGGGTGCTTCTCTGCAGAAGTGGTGATTGGACCAAAAACTGAGAAAAAGCAGAGGTTATCTGGGCCACGATTATAGGGATAGGGAAGGAAAGGACATTTCTGAGAAAACAACAGGAACAAAGACTTGGGGCCAGAGCATTCATTATACATATACCTTGAATAAACAGGAAACAACACAAACTAAAGCAAAGTATCTGGACTACAGATATTAGGAAGGAGCTTTGTGCAACGTAAGACTAAGGGAGTGACCAAAGATAAGGCCAGGCAAGCCTGTGGGCCATGCTATCATATATATATATATATATATACACCCACACACACATACATACAAACACATATACACACGTGCATGTGCACACACACAGAGTTGGTATCAATTTTATTGAATTTCTGTTTTCAAAAGGCCATTCTGGATACCATAACTAATGATCATTGACAGTTTATAACTCTGTGCTGGACACTGTTCTGAGCACTATGTATTGATATGTATCGTTCATTTGATGCTCGCACATCCCTATGAGGTTTGTATCGTTATCCGCATCATAAGGGAGAAGAGTCGAGGAACAGAGCCAGTAGTCATCTTGTCCAAACTCACACAGTGCAGGTGTGACAGATGGGACCCCAGCTGACTTCAGCACTCAGTCCACCAGGTAGGAAGGGGAGCAAGAGCAGTGTACAGATGTGGGTGCCCAGTCAGAAGCTTATTTCACCCAACCAGGGCAGAAGATGGGAAAGCTTGGCCTATATGACCAAGATGAAATGGACAGAAATGGATCAATTGTGGCTCTTAACTGAAAGTGATTTTGCTTTCTACACCTACCCAGGATATTTAGCAATGTCTGGAGTAATTTTAGGTTGTAAAACGTGGGGAGAGAATGCCACTGGCATGGGTAGGGGCCAAAGGTGATGCAAAGCAGCTCCCCACAACAAATAATTATGCAGCCTAAAGTGCCAAGGGAATCAACAAACTTAGCAAAGTCAGAATAACTAAGCTGACTGTCATGACTCTCTGGGAATTAACTTCAGAAATTTGATGGAAAAGTTCTAATGTAGCTGCTAAAACTTCACACCAGCAACTACAGAATGGCTGTCAACGTATTACACATAACTAACAGATAAAAGCAAACACTGTCTGAGGTGATGGACATGATAATTACCCTGATTTGGTCATCACATATTGTATACATGTATGAAAATATCACACTATTTTCTATAAATATGTACAATTATTACATGTCAATTAAAATAATTTTAAAAAGCAGAAAAGAGAAATGTTTTAGGGGAGAAATAGAGAAAAACTTGTGTAGAGTATGTGGGATGAGAGAGCAGGAGAATATGTAATGGAAAAGACAGCGACAACACAGCAGGGATCCCAGGAAAAGCACCAGGTTTGGGAATAAACTGTCAGACTAGTCACTCAAAGAGTTGTCATGTTGTCACTTGGTTTTAGTCATTCTAGAGCACAAAAGGGAATTTTGTATTAGAGAGATATATTGACAGTCATCTGGGTATGGATGATACTTGAAACCATGGGCATGAATGCATCTTCTAGAGTTCCCACATACAATAGGAAAAAATCGTGGCTCAGGATTGAGCCTTAAAGTGTCCAATGTTTAATGGCCTTTTACAGACAAAAAGAAAAACATAAAAGAGAAAGAGAGAGGAAGAGGAGGAGAGGAGGAGAGAGAGAAAGGGAGGGAGGAGATCGGATCATTGAGGTAGGAATAAAGACAAAATGTGGTGTTAAAGAAGGGAAGATATTTTAGAAATGACAGAGTAGTGCAGAGAAGTCAAATAAGGCACAAAATTTTGGGGGGAGGTGGTTACAAGAACATGGAAGTCATTCAGCCCAAATCAAGAGCTGAATTTGGAGTGAGGAGAACTTTCCGGGTTGGAGTGGGATCAGGTGCACACACACATGCACCATTCCAAAAACAAAACTACTAAACACATTATAGAGTACTATGTAACCTACCATATTCTAGACTCTAAACATGCAAAATGATCAATCTCTACCCAAATACTATAAAGCATGTGTCATTGTTTTTATTTCACAGAGGTGAAATGAAAGCTTGGAGATCTTCAGTGATTCGACCAAGGCCACAAGACACCTGGTTTGCAAGGAAGTCCTATAGGCTCCACTGCTCATATTCTTTCCCTCACACAGCACAATAAATAAAAACCCTAAACTCCGTGGCATATGCTTATGTTGACTTTAATCTTACTTATAAAATACGGATTCATCTCACTCAGATTCAAAATTGTTTTCACACATTTTCTCTCTTTTTATAAGCAAGGTTGGCCATGGGGTTATTAATCATTGCTGCAACAGATAAAGCTAGCTTGTAAAAACCAATCTCCATTATTCATTTGGAACCACATTGTGGGCTGAGATACTGTATCACCAAAGGAAACAGATGGTCTGTGTTCCTGGTAAAAACACTTTACAAAGGTATTCCTATTTGCAGCTTACAGGTTCCGAATCCACTCCATCAAATACGATACTCACAAGGTCATTGTATACAGTTGACCTTTAATTACTTTACAATTGGAAATGTATTATATTTATAAATAACATTAGAAAAAAACACAATAAGTATAGTACAAATACATAATATAATTGAAAATGATGTATTTATATTTCAGATCTAAAAATGAGCAAAAGCTAACTAGATGAATGAAATTTGTTCTATAACCCTCAATACTGCTCTCTCTTAACCAACTAACCTGCTCTCGTCCAAGATACACCCTCCAGTCAGAAGAAGGACTTTTCTGAAAGGCAGATCAGATGATTCCGCTGTCCTATTTAAAATCTTTAAATGGCACCCTAGCACCTACAGGGGAGTGACCTTGAGCAAGCCAACTAACCTTTCCTGAATTAGTTCAAGATCACACATCTAATATAGTGGCTGAGTTGGGAGTTAAACCTGTGCAGTCAGATTCCTGCTCTAGCCCTAAGTTATTACATAATTATATTCAGAAACAGGTAGGCAAATTATATCCTGGATGCCAAATCCAGCTTGCTACCTGTTTTTATATGGCCTGCAAGCATACAAAAGATTTGTATAAAAACGGGGAGGGGGGCATGCGCAATATACGTAACCGTAATATTTGTACCCCCATAATATGCTGAAATAAAAAAATAAAAATAAATAAATACGATTTCTACATTTTCAAATAATTAAAAAAAAACAAAGAAGAATAATATCTCATTAGCACATGGAAATCACATGAAATTCAAATGTCTGTGTCCATGAATAAAGTGTTTTTGGAACACGGCCATGCCCATGTGTTTCTGTATTGTCTTGAGCTGCTTCCGTGGAACAACAGAGTTGAGTGCTTGTGAGAGAGACTTCTCTGGCCACCAAACTTAAAATATTTGCTATTTGGCCCTCTGTGGGAAAATGTGCCAACACCTAACTGAAGTCTGTAGTTAGGCAAGAGCGAGGATGAAGCTAAGAGGTAAACAGGAGTCAACGTATAAATGGTCAGGTTGCTTCATCAAAGAATCTGGACTTAAAATAAATTTGGTCTTTGTACATAAAACATATCCTTTTGAAGTTTTAACTCTGGTAAAGTGATTTGTATAGAATATGATATCTATTTATTATAGTGTTTTCTATTGCATTTAAACATGTCTGAAATACATATGTAGCAAAACTTGGGTACATTTTGTTGTTTTATATATTTTATCCTCAAAAGCATTATCATTTCTTCCTGAAAACCTTTTCTCCTCCATTAGTATCTCATTAACACTGTCTCTTTTTACAAAATTCACTTTAGTGATTGCATTGCCTCCTCTGGAAGGTGTTTCTGGCCTTCCCCTTTCCTTAGTGGCAGGGCCTCTTTTCTGGGCTCCCAGAGCTTATACTTCCCTGTGAAATGAATAATGGGTATTTTCAGATTGTTTCATTGTGGTTGATTTTTGTCACTGAGCTCCTTAAACCTCGTATTTATTTTTATTTAATTTTTATCCCTTGTGCCTAAGAAATTGCTTAACATATAGTAGAAACTTAATAACACAAGTTTGTGAATTAATATTCAAGAAACAGCACACACATCTTCAACCCAGTTTGGTCTTGGTTTCCCTCAGAGGCAAGGACTGGGATTTTTCTTTGATAAGAGACCTGTAGATGTCAGGAAGTCCTAGCGACCTGCTAGCATTTTTGAAAAAGTGGAACCTATTGTGAAACTTACACATAGAATTGTCACAAGGGATCTAAGCCTTGTTTAAACTAAATTACCCATAGATACAACAGGAAAATAGAAGTTGTTAATCATAGCAAGTTTTCTCTACTCATTCACTCTCCTACCAGAGACTAGGGAGATAAAAGAATAATACAGTCAGTGAGAGCTTACTACACAAGGAGGGAAGCAAGCACCAGGAAGAGTACTTGTAGTATCATGGACACCCAATATATGTGATAAATGGATTTTTTGTATGAATAGACTGATACGTCAATGAGGGCTACAGAAGAGGTGTCACACAGTGTGAGAGAAATTCAGGCACAGAGTCAGGGTGTATTTACAGAACTCTATGTAGTTTTGCTATTCTAAGTAAAATGTATAATTGTGATTATTATATTTTATTCTTTACTGACTGGTTCCTAGAAGCCAGGCACCATTCTAAGTGTTTTATATGCATCAATTTCTTTAATGTTTGCAACACCCTGTGAGGCGGGTGCATCGATCATACCCACACGCCGGAGATTTCTCATAATTCACGGCACACGTACTGCTGCCTTCCCCATGTCTTCTTTCTGACTTCTTCCTCCATCACCAAGTGCTCACTTCCCTCTGTTGTCTGACACCCAGACTCCTGAGAGAACTTTTTGGTTCATTTAAACATGATGCTCTGGGGGCTGCCTTTGTAGGTCCAAGCTCCTCACGTAGAGCTTCCTTGTAAGTAGCTGGCCATTCCAAAGATTGGCTAGAGAGGTCCCTGTGGAAGACATCGATGCATATGTTCTTTCATCTATCCATCCACTTATCCATTTGTTTATTCTGGCATCAGCATATACTTAGCTTTCACATGCCAGGCATTGGGAATTCATAAATTAAAAAAATATAGTCCCTGACAGCCATGCCATTCCCAAGTGCCTGAGTGGTCAGTGTGATAGGGGCTCCTGTAGAGGTGTCACAGGTCATAGGTCAGAGCTCACAGGAGAAACTCTGCTGGGCCAACCTGGAGGAGCCAGGCGAGGCTTTAAGTCAGCAGCAGACTCTGAGTAGAGAAGCCCAGAGGAAGTGAAGTATGCCGGGAATGGTGTCCTGAACAGCGACAACAGCGCAAGCGGAGGCACTCAGGCCTGTGCCAGCCTGCCATTTGGACAAAGGCCTGGTAGTTTGTTGGCCATGGATAAGAAAAGAGAGCGATGGAGAGGAAAGCGAGGGGACTGTGCGTTGTCAGATGTGGCTGCTCTGAGAGCTAGGACATGGGTACCATGGCAAGGAAGCCGACAAACAGAGGGTGTGGGATGGGGTGCCGCAGGCAGCACAGTCCAGTGATGGCGTGCTACACGGAAGACAGCCGTCCTCTGCTATTTGTATTTTGCTGCCCTGATAGAGTCAAGGCTCTATCCACGCCAGGAGATAAGACATCTGTCTGACATGGCAGATGGTAAAATAGAATGACCAAAGGAGCATTGAGATTGTAGAAATGGGGGATGAAAGGCGAGTAGTTATTTAGAGATTTGGTAAGCAGTTTACATCAAGGAATGTGCTGTTTCACTGCGAGCTTTTCGCTTTAATCCTGTGTGTGTGTGTGTGTGTGTGTGTGTGTGTATGTGAACTTGGCACCCGCTTTGTACAATTTTCTCTTTTTTCCTTTTTTCTCATTTGGCGTATTGCTATAAATTGAGCAGATATTTCAGGTTGTGGAAGGAAGATTAATAGACTGATGACACAGTGAAAATAAAAGACTACCTTGTCTTATAAGCATGTTTCTTGCATGCTGAATTGTTAAGAAAGAGTAAAACATTTTGATTAATCTAAGCAAAAATGCTCTCCTTTGTAGCAATATACTATTATTTTTAAATAAAAAAGGGGCATACTTCTGAAAGAATATTTAAAAAATATTCTTCTATATTTCTTTTTTTGTGGAGAGGTCTGTAAGTGGATGAGGTGTGCCAGTCTCAACTTGGGGAATTTAACCAAACTAGAGAGTTACTGAAGAGTACACTTTAAAATTATGTCATTGAATTCGTATAACAACCTTACATGTGAGACCTTACTACTTCTATTTTATTTATTTGTTTGTTTATTTATTTATTTATTTTTGAGACAGAGTCTCACTCTGTTGCCCAGGATAGAGTGCTGTGGCATCAGCCTAGCTCACAGCAACCTCAAACTCCTGGGCTCAAGCAATCCTTCTGCCTCAGCCTCCCAAGTAGCTGGGACTACAGGCATGCGCCACCATTCCCGGCTAATTTTTTCTGTTTTTAGTAGAGATGGGGTCTCGCTCTTGCTCAGGCTGGTCTCAAACTCCTAAGCTCAAATGATCTGCCTGCCTCAGCCTCCCAGAGTGCTAGAATTACAGGTGTGAGCCACCGCGCCAGGCAATCACCGTATTTTCAATATAAGGTGCCTGAGTTGCAAAGAAGTTAACAATTCTGCCCAAGGTCAAATTATTGTCTAATTCCACATTCCAGAGGTGTTCCTGTGTTGCCTGACATGCAGCCACACCTGTGTTAGCCAGAGGTACCCTGCTCTTTTCACAGCAATAGCTTGAATGCAAATGCCATGTCCGGAAGGCTTTCTGTGAGAGAGAAAAGGTATCCATTTAACTTTAGAAATAAATCTTCAGCTACCAGAGAGTGCTTGTGTATGCTTAGAAGTGTGTTACCTGCACCCTGCACATGGATGATAAGTAGCAGCAACATTGTACATGAAGGCTGGACTCATGTAATTGGAGCTTGTTTAAGGAACAGCCTATAAACCTGGGCACCATTTTAAGAGGGCCCTCAATGATTATTTTCAAAGCTCCCATTCCATCAAATCCTGTCATCTTAAAGCCAAAGAAGACCTCTGAGGTCATCTATTCCTAATCCCATCATTTTTTTCTGCCAATGAAACCAAAAACCAAAGGCAAGAAGAAATGATATAAAATTTTAGATACTAGCCTTTTTCATCAAAATAAGTATTAATGATTTGCTAAGAGTTTTATGAATAGCATTTATGTCCAGATTAGTATTGACACTCTTATAATAGAGATAAGGACCCTGAAGCTGGTAGACTTTTGGTGTCTTTCTCAGGGTTAGACATCTAATGACAGGATGAGACAGGTATTGAAAGTAACTTTAAGCAGGTGTCTCTGCTTGCCCAGAGGTTACCCAGCTCATCCGAGTAGAATCAGATCCCAGAGCTCCTCATGCCCTGCAGCAAAGCCCTTCCTCTCCCCTTTCATTCTGCTCACATGACACTTGCCAGGTCGACTGGCGTGAAGGGCAGGGCAGGGAGATGGGCAGAGGCAGGAAAAGAAGCACATCAAGAATAATTCCAGTTTATTGCAATTATGGTTGCCCCCTTCTTAAAAGCCCAACCAAGCTTTATCCCTGGTGAAACCCCCGCATGCTCTGAGTGTGCAGAACTGCGCTACCCACCAATTTTGAGTTCTGTGCTTAGTGTCACTAGTGATTCATTCCGTGACCTTGATCAAACCACTAAGCCTTCCTTTATCTCAGTTTCTCCATCCATAATGTGATTATAAATAACATATGCCCCCTAGCTACTTCACAGGGGTCACAAAGGCATTAATAATGTAATTATTTATAAAGTACTTTGAAATCCTTGAGTGAAATATGATATTAAAAATATCGCTGCACTCAAGATATTCCCGACAGGCAGACTTAAATGAGAAAACTATTGCTCTCTGAGTGGAAAATATGTCTGACGTGGTACATAATTTTCCTTCGGAAAAATGCCTTTCATACAAGGGTCTCAAAAGCTCATTAGTTTTGTTTGAGGTGCCAGAGACTGCGGTTTGTGGGCGGTGGGTAAAGGCCTCATCAGGCGGCGCTCCTCTGTACTCCTTCGAAACTCTATCAAAACTGGACGGGGATGCAATTATAAGCACCCCCAAACTGGACTTGCCAGATAAAATACAGAACACACAGTTATATTTGAATTCCAGATAAATGGTAAATAATATTTTATACCACATACATCCTAATAAGTATATTATTTATGTTAAAAAATTGTCTAACTAAAACTCCAATGTAACTAAATGCTCCTTATTTTTTATATCCTAAAATAACCAAACTTGCCTCAAACTATTCTTAGTTAAAAACTTGATTATTTGTCTAAATTGGTAAAAATCTTATGTGGAATTGATGGGGGAAAGCATTGGGCACTGGGACATGGCCGCTCGCTGCCTCCCCGCCTCTCCACATCCCCACGTCCTCGCAGGCCGAGGTTGCGCAGGGCCGGCTGGAGGCCGAGGGGGACGGGTGACCGTTGCTGGGACCTGGCCTCGTCCAGTTTGGGCCTGCGCTTTGTGCTCGGCCGCCTGCTCCCTCTCTCCAGGCCACGCTGCTCACGTGATCCTGATTGGGTACTTTTTGAATCCCAGTGTTGCTGATTGGATGATAAAGCTTGTCGATTGGACGCTTTTTGAGTCTTACCAAGGGTATACAAACTGGAGGAGAACAAGGAAGGGGGGTCGGAAGTCAGAAGTTGATGCTGAGCCTGCTGGCGGAATAAAGGCTGTTCTCCGAACTCTCAGCTTGGTTCTTTCCTTGGTCAAGAGCTGTTACACGGGCTGTTACACTTGCTGTTAACACTTGCCAGAACATTTTGGTTCCCTAACCAGGAAACCAACTGCGATGGCACCTTGAAGCCACCGGGACAGCGGACAGCACCTAGCAGCATCTCTCTCCTTCAGCACCAAGAGCTGTTGGCCAAGGGCAATCTTGCC
>VBSM01003199.1:9858206-9905575 GCA_008086735.1 Cheirogaleus medius | reverse complement strand
GCCACCGAGCGCCTCAACCTCCTGCATTTGCAGAACACAGGCCTCCTGAACCAGAAGAGGAAGCTCGAGGTAGATTTGGCCCAGCTGAGTGGGGAGGTGGAGGAGGCTGCCCATCAGAGGCAGGAGGCAGAGAAGGCCAAAAAGGCCATCACCAATGCCACCATGATGGCTGTGGAGCTGAAGAAGGGGCAGGACACAGGTGCACACCTGGAACGGATGAATAAGACACTGGAACAGACGGTGTGGGAGCTCCAGGCCCAGCTTGAGGAGGCTGACCAGGCTGCCCTCAGAGGTGAGAAGAAGCAGGTAGCTATGGGGGTGCTGACGCAGATTGTGGGCTCCTGGCAGAGGCCAGTAGCCTATCTGTCCAAACGGCTGGACTCGGTAGCGTCGGGATGGCCACCTTGTCTGCAGGCACTGGCAGCGACCGTCTTGCTGGTCAAGGACAGGCTTGCGCTTGGGCAGGGTGTGCAGGTCCTGCACGCAGTGGTGGCTTTGGTGAACACATCAGGGCACCGATGGCTTTCTGCGGTGGTCAGCTGGTGCAGTGCCAGGGACTGCTGTGTGGGGACCCACAAGTCACCATTGAGACTGTGCGGACCTTGAACTCTGCCACCTTCCTTCCTACTGGGCCAGGGTCCCTGGACCATGACTGTGCCAAGGCCATGGAGGAGGTCTATGCAAGCTGGCTATACTTGAAAGATAGTTCGTTGCCAGTGCCTGACCTGGAGCTCTACAGGGACGGCAGCAGCTACATCCAGGGTGGCAAATGGTTGGCTGGCTACACAATTACCACAGAAAGCAAAGTCATCAGGTCAGCCCATCTGCCTCACGGATGGTCATCCCAGAGGGCAGAGTTATGGGTGTTCATCCAAGCCCTAAGGTATGCCCAAGACAAAAGGGCCAGTGTATACGGATTGCCCCTGAATCTGGCTGGAAGCCAAGTACTGAATGGGACCACTGGTCTGGACTCTTATGGGAACTGGACTCGGGGCCTCCACCCCAAGAGACTGGACTAACTTGTTTCTTGGTAATCCTTTTCTGGGTTTATATGGGGTGCCTCTGTGTTCTTGGTTGGGGCCCTCTGGGGAAGAATGCTGTTACTATGTAAACCAGTCAGGAGTTGTAACTACCAAAGTCAAAGGGTAGAAAATAGAAGTTAGAACAGGCTTGGGGCTTATTGCCCCTAGCTGGGCCTCTATACTTCTGATGGCAACCATGGGACCCTGCTTGCTCAATGAAGTTACTAGATTCATAGAGAGGTTGATGCCTCTGTGTAAACTGATAAGGGCATCAAAAGGGGGGAATAACGGGGAAAACTGTCGGGCACCGGGATGCAGCCGCTCGCTGCCTCCCCGCCACTCCGCATCCCCGTGGGCTGGTGCTGCACGGGCTGTCTGGAGGTCACAGCAGGCTGGTGCATGCTCCTGGGACGGAGCCTCGTCTGGTCCGGGCTGGTGCTCAGTGCTCAGCCGCCTGCTCCCGTCCTCTGGCTGCGCTGCTCAGGTGATCCTGATTGGGTATTTTTTGAATATCACTGTTGCTGATTGGATGTTAAAGCTTGTTGCTGATTGGATGTTAAAGCTTGTTGCTGATTGGATGCTAAAGCTTGTTGCTGATTGGATGCTTTTTGAGTCCTATCAAGGGTATAAAAACTGGAAGGGAGGTCAGAAGTCAGAAGTTGATGCTGAGCCTGCTGGCGGAATAAAGGCTGTCCTCCAAACTCTCTGCTTGGTTCTTTCCTTGGTCAAGAGCTGTTACATGGGCTGTTACACTTGCTGTTAACACTTGCTGGAACAGAATGATTATAAAGGCAGACAATTTTATTAGATTCAGGTAACATAAAAATTAACAAATGATAATACCAGTTCTGGACCACCAAACAGACACCATTAGCTTTTTTTTTTTTTTTATGAATATTCAGTTTTGGTCAGTGTTTCCACACTTTATCTTTATCCAACCATTGTGCCAAATTCAATTGTTAAAAAGAATACATTTTTCATCATACATAATAATATGGTGTAGAAATGGTTTGCCTTTATGTTGTGACAGCAAACAAATGCAAGCTTCGAGACGATTTCTCTGCTGACACTCGTTCAATTCATGCAGAACCTATCTATCCAGCTTCTTTACCTTATCAATTTGTTTGAAACGGTCCAATATTATTGGAATAGTAACTTCCAACCTTGCTACTAATTCACGTGTATGTTGAGACGGATTTGCTTCCACTACAGCTTTTAGCTCATTATCCACCTTGATCTCACGTCACCCATGTGACTCATTTTCAAAATTGAAATTCCAAGAATGAAATTTCTCAAACCATTGACGTGCTATGCTTTCATTAGTCACACCCTTCCCAAACACTTCATTGATATTTCAAATTATCTGGCTGCATTTGTTCCATGATGGAACTTATATTCAAAAATAACATGAATTTTCGACTTATCCATGGTTGCACAAAAATTGCCCTAAAAAAATTTGAAAGATAATCACAAACCAAAATATGCATTTGCAAGTCTGAGGAGGTACCTTCACAATAAAAATAAAACAATAAGTGTCAAATGAAATGTCAGAGATAACAACTGTCAAACTTAGTGCTTAAAGAAATCTGACATTTCATACTTAATAACCTAATATTATGGAAGCCAGGGGGGTTAAGGCAGCACATCTATGATTACCTATTTACTTGAAATAAGTAATTTTAATATATATATGTAAACAAAAGTGATTATGTTCTAGCATCACATTTATAGTCTGCCTAAAAATATAAAATATACATTCCCATACTAATGTAATGCTATTTGCAGGCTACATTGGACTATCTCTACTCTAGATTGTTGTAGAATCCTTTATTCTCCTCTGTTATTAAAGTTATGACCATAGAAATGTTTGAGAAACTCTCAGGTAAAAAATAAAAAAAAAATAACTTCAATAAATTATACATTTAATACAGAGTAGGTACTTCCTGAATGCTACTATTATGTTCTGGGCTCTTGGTATTTATTATTATGTTTAACTCCTAAAAGTAGGTGTTGCATGAAGTTTCATTATTCCCAATCTACATGGCAGAAAAGAGAGGCTCAAAGAAGCCAAGAAACCTCTAGGGTGGTACAGTTCGTAAATGGGCTGCCACCATGTGTTTGCTGATGCTAAAGGCTTCACCTTTCATTTAACACCATTTTCCCCTGCAAGAGTGACCTGGGGTTAGGGCTGGCATTGTGGGGAAAGTAGTTCCATTTGAATATAGTGGAAAAGTTTCAGGGTTAAGTTCTGAATTTATTTTGCTTGATATTGAGCTAGGCCATCATACATGATCCCTTTCTAAAACTAACTTCACGAACCAGCAAAATAAAGCCATAAACTGAAAAATGATCTCTACAGACCTTGACAAGCCAGCACTATTAGCAAAAATGATAATAATCCTAGGACACTAATTGTTTGTGATTCTATCACACGGCTACACTGGGAGCGTCACTGCAGACAGAAGAGCACCAGGCTGTTACTCTCTCCAGAAGAGGACATTTCCTGCCAGAGGCTGCAGGGAACAACATGAGTCTCACTCTGGCAACAGTGTTAATTTCAAGCTCTGTTAAATACCTGAAATAAGAAATGTACAATATCTTATGCAGAACAAAATTACACCACCATTGACTATTTCACCGACAGTAAATAAATTACCCTTTAACATGTAGTTTGCATTGATCAAGCAGAAAGAAAAAGAAAAGGAAGACTTTAGATCCACCCTGAGCAAGAACCCCAGGCCTCTGTCTTTTCCGCTGGTTTTCATGCTTCATTCCCTAGCTGGGTGTTATAGACTGCCTTGCTACCCCCTCTTTCTCACTTACTCAAACCAGTTACTACTAATCACCATTTACAGCTGGTGTACTCACTGTGAGGCCAACTTTGCCTCCACGCCAGGGTTCTCTCACTTTGGGGTGCATTGTAATCAACTAGAGAGTTTTCTAAAGTCAAGATTGTGGAGCCCCATGAGAGTTTCTGTTTGGGGATCCCAGAATTTGCATTTCTAATAAGTTTCTAAAGGAGGTTGATGCTGTAGGTTTAGGGCAAACCTAAAAGTCACTGCTCTAACCAAAGAGATCCTGGGTCAGAAGGCTTGTAGGCTCAGGGTCCAGCTGTTTGCTATGGGTAACCTGTTATTAGGTTGGTGCAAAGGTAATTGAGGTTTTAGCATTGTTGTCGTTTGCCATTTGATATTGGAACACATTCTTAAATGTGGTGATGTTATATATCATTTTAGTGCACATTTCTCA
The DNA here is from genome assembly GCA_008086735.1 of Cheirogaleus medius. Taxonomy (NCBI): domain Eukaryota; kingdom Metazoa; phylum Chordata; class Mammalia; order Primates; family Cheirogaleidae; genus Cheirogaleus; species Cheirogaleus medius. Next base: position 9,901,304 of record VBSM01003199.1, on the reverse strand, counting down.
CTTTATTTATTTATTTTTGCTAATGAATTATTACTTGCTGTTTATTTTATATTTATTTTAGACTATGGAAATGATGTTAGACAAAAAGCAAACTCTAGCAATTTTTTTATTCGAGTTCTAAATGGGTCGTAAAGCAGTGGAGGCAACTTGCAACATCAACAACGCATTTGGCCCAGGAACTGCTAGTGAACGTACAGTGCAGTGGTAGTTCAAGAAATTTTGCAAAGGAGATGAGAAAGCCTTAAAGATGAGGAACACAGTGGCTGGCCATTGGAAGTTGACAACGACCAATTGAGAGTAATCATTGAAGCTGATCCTCTTGCAACTACACAAGATGTTGCAGAAGAACTCAACATTGACCATTCTACAGTTGCTTGACATTTGAAGCCAATTGGAAAGGTGAAAAGGCTCGATAAGTGGGTGCCTCAGGAGCTGACCAAAAATAAAAAAAAAACTGTCATTTTGGAGTATTGTCTTCTCTTCTTGTGCACAACAAACCATTTCGATTGAATTGTGACATGCAGGGAAAAGTGGATTTTATATGACAACAGGCAATGATCAGCTCAGTGGTTGGATGGAGAAGAAGCTCTGACGCTCTTCCCAAAGTCAAACTTGCACCCAAAAAAGGTCATGGTCACTGTTTGGTGGTCTGTTGCCGGTCTGATCCACTACAGCTTTCTGAATCCCGGCAAAACCATTCCAATTGAGAAGTCTGCTCAGCAAATGGATGAGATGCACCAAAAACTGCAAAGTCTGCAGCCAGCATTGGTCAACAGAAAGGGCCTAGTTCTCCTCCATGACAACACCCTACTGCATGTCGCACAACCAATGCTTCAAGAGTTGAACGCATTGGGCTATGAAGTTTAGCCTCATCTGCCATATTAACCTGACCTCTTGCCAACCGACTACCACTTCTTCAAGCATCTTGACAACTTTTTGCAGGGAAAACGTTTCCACAACCAGCAGGATGCATAAAATGCTTTCCAAGAATTAGTGGAATCCTGAAGCATGGATTTTTTATACTACAGGAATAAACAAACTTATTTCTTTTTCGCAAAAATGTATTGATTATAATGGTTCTGATTTTGATTAATAAAGATGTGTTTGAACCTAGTTATAATGATTTAAAATTCACGGTCCAAATGCCAATTACTTTTGCACCAACCTGAATATTTTCTGGCTCAGTAATTAGCTATTTGCCATAGATAACCAATTCTAATTGAACCATTTGTCAGAATCTGAAACGTTTGCAGCCACATTCTTCTCAACCTCGCCTAACCCCTATTGCCTATCTACAGAGAACTCATACCTTGCCTGATTGTGTAGACAATGCCCGTCTTCCACCTACGTTCCTACCAGATACCTATAGAGACTACTGGGAAACATTGTCAGAAAAACCAGAAAAGAAGAAAGGTGGGAAGTCAGACAGACCTAGGTGTGAATATCAGTCCTGCTAATATCTCTCACAGGTTTCCTAATCTCTCAGGGTTTGCCTCATTATCTTAAAAGTGAAGCTTCAGAATACTCAGGTTGCAGAGCTGTTGTGAAAATGACATAAATTAACATTGAGATTCTCAAATTTAGGGGCACATCAGAATCTTCTGATGATCTGTTAAAAAGCATATATTTCTGCACCTCACCCCCAGAAGTTCTGATTCTATGCCTGGGGTAGAGTCCAAGAATTTGCACTTATGCTAAGTACTCAGGAAATGCTGATGTGGCTGGTCCACAGACCACATTTTGAAAACCACTGAACCGATTAAAACGAAAGGCTTAGCAGAGGCTCTAGCCAACTGGAGGGAGTCAAAATGTTATTTCCTTCTCTTCCTTTTTTTTTTGGTCCTCAGGGTCTTAATTATTTGAATAGATCCATAAAAACTTTCATGCCTGTGGGGCGCGGTGCTCCGCCATTACAAGATGGCGCCTAGTTCCGGGTGCAGCTTAGTGGTAAACATCTGAGTGCGCTTGCGCGCCAGAGGGGCGTGAGGGTGTCTCAGTACGTGGCCCTATCCGGTCCTTGGCTGCCTTGGCTGGCCTATCCCTGCTGCTTCCTGTTTGTGTGAGTGTATATTAGTGCCTGCTCCCCGCCACGCTGGGTCTTCCGCAGAATGTAAGAGTAAGAGGGAACCCCAATAAAGCACAACAGAAGAACTCCAAGTGTTGCGTGGTCCTTGCTGGCGAGGGGCGCGCGACACATGCCTCAAGATCTACTTAACCTGATTTCTCTAAATCTGACATTCCCATTTACCAATTCAAAAATCCATTCCATTTCCATTCTTTTACCTTCATGGCCAATCTAGTCATATTGTACCCCATTTCTTTGGTAATACAGCATCTTTATCCAGCCTCTTAATGTCCCTTCCAATTCTCTAATATTCAGTTACATTTGGCCACTCCCCAGAAACTCCCTCCCATAATTAGTCACATGCTTTGGCAGCAATGGAAGTGTGAGACTAGATTGTTTTCTGCTCCAGGTAAAGGCAGAAGATCATCTGAACTCTTGCTGTTTGAGAGGCTTTGAATGCAGCGTTCTGTTAAAACAAGCAGATTGTCTCCATGCAGACAGCTGCATCTGCCCCCAGACACTTTCAACTTTTGGAAAGCAACAGGAAGATAAAAGAGCATCAAATCTATTCGGAAGTTTGTCCCTTGGCAATCTGCCTGTTGTTTGTTACTCTAGAAAGAAGCTTTTGAGCCTCCACTTTCTCTTCATCTTTCTGTGCCCACCTCCCTTCCCCACACTTGTGTGCTGGCACCCTCCCACACTCCTCCCATCTTACTGTGCCCAGCTTAAGGGAGGCAAGAGGCAAAGATCACACTGTACTTTTAAGAGAAAAAAACCAGTGTACTCCATTTATAATGCCTTGCTCTTCTGCTACATGTTTCATCTAGGGATCTCCAACCACTACATAAGTGCTTTTAACTTGCTACTGTCCTTAGTTCCCAAAGGAGAAACTGAATGCAAGTCACTTTCTTCATGATATTATATCTCATCAATAAGGATGGACTGCAGAAATAATTTAAAGTGTCCATGTGCTTTCTGGAGCTGTTCCTTTTCCTCTAAAATGTATTCATTGTTTAAAGGACAATGTAATTTCTGGGCAAGAATGTTCTCTCAAAAAGAATTTTGGTGAATTAATATTAAGACCAGCCTCATATGATAAATATTATATGCCAGATCAAGTGTTTACTTAAAAATCAGTTTTAAATAGTACATCATAACAGAATCCACATTATGGAGTTAGTAGACCTGAAATACACTAAAAATCGTAAGCTCACCATAAAATGAAATAGAGAGCTGCACTTTAAATGTGCCTCCCACACACATATTGGACACTTCAGAGAATGAAGAATAACTTTGATAATGACATCCTTCTTGTGTAATGTTTCAGCAGGTATTAAATACTGGGTGTGAAATTCAAGTTACTTTACCATCATAAGGTTGATGGAATGTTACAGAATGAATCTGGAAGGAAATATCTAACTCAAATCCCCAATGAAACTCAAATCTAATGAAACTCAAAAGTTTCTATAATTTTGAAATATTCCCTCCAATTAACCAGTCTTTTTCTTTTTTGCACCAACACAAATCTTAAGTAAAATCTCAAGCAGATTTTACTTCAAGTGATTCTGTTGTTCTATAATCTGTTAGAAGTTGATCAATCAACAAAATTTCTCCTGTACTTAGAGATGAAGCAATGCAAAACTCAATTCCTATAGTCAGAGACTCGAGGTCCATTTGCAAGAATGCCATCCACCTTTGGAAGTGCATTGTCTTTCATCGACCACTTGCTCTGAGGCATGATGGTGCATATATTATTTTATTTGTACTAAATAACAATGCTGTGTAGCAAACATCAATGACCCAGTGTTCCAAGTTGGGTTAGAGGCTTAGGGAGGTTGGGAAACTTGATTAGGTTTATTTAGTACTAGCTAGAAAATCAGGATTGGATCAAAAAACTAGATTTCTCCATTCTTGGCAATTACTGCCTCTGTCGCAGATAATGACAGAGAGGTCCACCTTGGCTTCATCAAATTTAGTCAATTTTGAAAAATGCATATATCATGGTTTTATGTATTTGGTTTAATTTAAATGAGCAATTAGAAGTTGGTATTTGCTCAATATGGATACTAACTGGTTAGTGACTTGTTAGATTAAGATGATTTAAATATATACAAAACAGTAATAATATATTTAGATTTGGTTTCAAGGATCATTTGGCCAAGAGAGTGGGTTTCCACATCCAGAGGATATTTTATTTGTTTAAGGGGGCACTGCTGGTGTTGTGTAGGCAGAGGCAAATATAACAGAGCATGGAAGAATTCCACAAAATTAATTTATCTGCATTCTGCATAATTTTCAAGTATCTTGTTGGACATTCATGCAGGGGGGAAACTTATTCAAAAATTTTGACCCTAGAATCTAATTCCACTTTACATTTAAATAAAAAACATATTTTGGTGGGTTTTAATATTACTGAGTTTTCCAGAAAATGCAACTAACCTTTAATTTGAGGAAAAGTTTTACTCATTTTGTTAAAAATGCTGCCAAGAATTGTTCATTCTATTAGAAAAGCACATGATGAGCAACAATGCTGTAATATTTAAATTGCTAATAAAATACACCTGTTTCAGGTAGCTTCTATAGCTGTTGCTTTCATTATGACTCTACTATGTGCAGATGCAAGCATTTATTTCTTTGTGTCTTCTATTATATACCTGCCTGGTAATTTACATATCGAGAGGCATATTATTTCTTTATAAATTACTTCCTTCTGTTTTCCCTTTATAACTCTTGGAATAATAGTTTTAAAATATTGTATTGATAAATAAGATTATTTATAAATTCCATTTCAAAATAGTGCCATTGATTATCAAAGGGCAAACTAGACATTGTAGGGTTCAGAGCCATTGGTCTAAGCTCTCAGTTGCCTACATGAGTTCTTTGACTTTTACTTTCTTGATTGGTCCAAACCCAACAAAAGCTACATGCAGACTTATCTTCATCTTGACTGGTATAGTCTGTGTTTGCTTTTTTCTAAATGGAAAACATAGGTTTGCAGTGACTTTTAAAGATATAATCCACATAATTCACTTAAAAAGTATTACGACAGTTAAAATAATAATGTCTAAAGTTAAAACACCTATTAAAACACCAGGTTACACCTGTTAATCTAGCAAAGATTAGAAAGCTGAATAAAGCCAAGTGTTCACATGTAATGAAGGATATAGAAAATCATCTTTTAGTGCTGTAGGGATATGAGCTGGAGCAACTCTCCTTGAAGGGGACTGATGGTCACATTAAATATATGCATATATTTTACCTTAGCCATCCCACTCCTGGGCATGTATCTCAAATATATCCTTGTATATATACCACAAATAAGTTCTCACATGGGTCCTTAAAAATCTACAAAAATGTTCATTGTGGTGTTATGTATAGTAACTAAAAATTGAAAGCAACCTGGGTGGCCAGAACCAGGAGAGTGGACAGCAGAAAATTTGAATTTTTATGCAATAGTTGAAAGCATTAGATTCAGTGCAAGTGCAGGACCATGGATGAATGTCAAAACCTAAGTGATTAATAAAAACATCTAAGAAAAAATTGCTATATAATAATATGCAGTGTCATTCACACAAATTTGAAAATATGCAAACAAAATATATATTTTGCAATAATAAATAATAACAATACTTTTTAAGTATATTGAAAGAGTTGCCTATAGCAGACAAGTGGAATGGTAACGTATCAGGCTAAAGATAATAAAAATTAATTTTGATTATTTTTATAGTCTATATAACCAAATGTAATTTTAAAATTATAAGGCTTTTATTTGTATTTCTTCAGAGAAAAGGCACATAATTTCACAGCAACAACAAAGAATCTTTTCTGTAAATCTTTAGAAATCAGATTACTTCTCCCTTAATATAGAGCTGATGCATGCTAAATGTCAAGAAAGTAGTTATTACAGGGAATATAGTTTTTCCAGAGTTGCTTTCCTCAGTGACCCTGTAAAACTCCTCTCCAGCCCTGGTTTTCACACATCCTCACTGACCTGTTTCTTTCTGTATTTTCACTCTCTTTTTCACCATGAAAGTTCAAGAGTCAAGTGAACAAAGTAAGAGCCACCCTACAGGGTGGAGAGAGGGAAGATGAACTATTGCAGGAAAACCTGTGTTCTCTTTAGTGACCTCAAAGATATGAGAGCCAGAAACAGCTTCAACATACACACTCAGACTGTATCACTTTCCCCAAATAACACTGCGGACCCCCACAAACTCGATTCGCACAGAATAAGCTTCAGTCACTTGCAGAGGTAATCTGAAAGGACAGGTCAAAAAGAGGAAGATTTGATTCTCAAAATCAAGTTTTGAAAGAATGTTTAAAAAGGCAGTAAACAGTTCTAACATAGTGTTATCATTACAGAGGAAATGACTTACAAAACAAAGGGGATTGTTCTGACCTGGATACTGGATCGGTATGGTGGGATATCCTATTTGGGGGGAGACTTTTTAAACAAAGCTTGTCTTAGATTCATTCAATCAGCAATACCTGAAGGCTGTACATTCTCTTTTGCTTGGACATTTTGACAATGAATTCAATTTTCAGAGGCCCTGACCTCAAAAAGGAAGGGCCCTGAATGTGGAGGCAAATATCTCAGTCATGGGAAAGGAATAACCACAATCATAAAAGATACCACTGGTATATTGTTTATGCAGCAGAGTGAAGTAAATTTACTTTATGTAGTTATAGTAATCCAGTCATTAGTTACTTTTATAAAGTCATTTTTGAAACTGTAATTGAAAGCCATAGCTGGAATGTGGACACCCAACCCAATGTTGACTGCATGTGAGTCTTTATCTGTATGGTCAATTTCACTTTATGGTTACCATCTCTGTGTTTCTTGTTCCTTCCATGGCCTCTCAAAGGAACATCTAGTAACAAGCATGATTTTTATGAGCACAGTTGATAACTGCTTATATGTCTAAATAGTGACATTTCTTGTGTATCCTATTTTGTACATGAAGGGATTATTTTATTTAACCATGCACTTCACCGCACTGAGCATGCTACTGTGTACTAACAAAAATTTGAAATGAATTAAAACAAGCCTGGCAGCAGACTTTTCAGAAAGAAACCTTACAGGCAAGGAGGGAGTGGGACAATGTAGTCAAAGTGTTGAAGGAAAAAAATAATTGACACAAATAATAGTTGACACAAATAATGCTCTACTCAGTAAAGTTATTCTTCAGAAATAAAGAGGAGATAAAAAATTTCCCAGACAAATGAAAGCTGAGAGAATTTATTGCTACCAGATTTCTCCTACCTGAATTGCTAAAGGGAATTCTTCAAACTGAAAAAAGTCACCAAAGTAATCATTATACTAATATTGTAATCAAGATGTTTACATCACTTACATCTTTAGTAAGAAGACTAAAAGACAAAACAATTTAAAATAATAATAAATATAATAATTTCTTAGGAGATAGACAATATAAGAATGTAAATTGTGACATCAGAAACAAGCACCACAGGTACTGACCATCAAATTGGTATTAACTAATCAACACTTAAATGCACATATAGTAATAACATTCATTGGGTGTTGGACAGATGGGAGTAGGGAGGAGGGGATGGGTAATTCACACTTAATGAGTGCAGTGCACACTATCGGGGGATGGACACTCTTGAAGCTGACTTGGGTGGGGCAAAGGCAATATACATAACCTCAACATTTGTACCGCCATAATATGCTGAAATTTAAAAAAATTTAAAAATTCAAAGTGTCATGTGAGAAGGAAGTTAATGTATATGCTTTTCTTTGGGTTGTTTGTTTCTTTCCACTTTTTGTGATCACAGTTAAGTTGGTATCAGTTTTAAATTCTTGTTATACCGATAGGATTTATTTTGTAAGCCCCTTGGTAACCATAAAAACTAGATACACTAAAATTTAAAAAAAACACTGAATTAAAACACACTATTTTAGAAAATAATTTAACCACAAAGGAAATCAATAAGAAAAGAATAAAGGATAGAGTCATTACACAAGATCTGGAAAACAAATAACAAAGTGGCAATAGTAGGGCCTTACCTAATAATAGTAACATTGAATGTGAATGGACTGCATTCTTCAACTAAAAGACATAGAGGATCTGGAAGGATTAAAAAGCAAGATACAGCTCTATGCTGGATACAATAAACTCACTTCATCTATAAATGTACACATAGACTGAAGGTAAAGGGATGGAAAAAGATAGTCCATGAAAATGGAGACCAAAAAAAGAATAGGAATAGCTATATTTATATTAGATAAAACACACTGTAAGTCAAAAACTGTAAAAGGAGGCAAAATAGGTCATTCTGTAATGATAAATGGGAGAATTCAGCAATAATATGTAGCAATAGTAAATATATATGCACCCAACTATGGAACACACAAATATATAAAGCAGATATTTATAAATCTAAGGTTGAGAGTGACTGCAATACAATAATAGTAGGGGACTTCAACACCTGAATTTTATCAAAGGTTAGATCATTCAGGAAGAAAACCAAGAAAGAAATGTTGGAGTTTAATTAGGACCTAACACATGGACCTAAGAATTAGAGAACATTTCAATCAATTCCTGCAGAATACACATTTTTGTCACTATCACATGGAACATTCTCCAGGATAGACCATAAGTTAAGTCACAAAATAAGTCTCAACAACAAATTCAAAAAAATAAAAATCATATAAAATATCTTTTCTGAATGCAATAGAATGAAACTAGAAATCAATAACAAAAGGAACTTTGGAAGGTGTTCAAATAGATGAAAATTGAACAATATGTTCCTGAATAAACAATGGTTCAAGAAAGAAATAAGATGGAAATTTAAAAAAAAATTGAAACAAATGAAAATGGAAACATAATATATTGCAAACTGTGAGATGCAGAAAAGGTTGTACTTAGTGGAGGGTTCATAACAATAAATGCCTACTTCAAGAAAATAGATTCCAAAAATCAATCTAATTATACGAGTGCTTCTGTGAGGCATACCGAATATATACACCTATTGACCCGGAGGCAGCGGAAAACCAGAGAACGGTGAATGCAGCGTTTGTCAGGCAATCGGCCTCCGATATCTGGAGGAAGCTACAGAAACTCGAAGGATTCTCAGGCATGAGCTTCCTGCAGTTAATGGAGGTGGCCCAGAAAGTGTACATCAACCGGGACTGGACTACTCAGAGGGAGAAAGATCAGAGGATGAAGAAAAAGGTCACCCTCCTGGCTGCTGCGCTCGGTAGACCTGACCCGTCCAAGCGGCCCAGACCCCCACAAAAGGGGGGAACCAGAGGACAGGCACTCCTGGCAAGAAACCAGTGCGCCAATTGCAAGGGGTTTGGCCACTGGAAGAATGAATGCCCCCACAAGAGAAGTCATCTGTTGCAAGGGAGGGCCCCGTTCGGGACTATCCAACAGAAACTGGAAGCCCAAGAACTAGTGGGGCTCACTGGCATTGACTCCAAGTTGGGCTGACCAAGTTCCTTCAATCTTGGCCCTCAGGAATCTACAGTCAAGATGAAGTAAGGGGCCAACAAATGACATTCATAGTGGACACTGGAGAAGAACACTCAGTTTTGACCACCCCCGTGGCCCCGCTTACAAAGCGGGAAACAACTATAGTCGGAGCTGCTGGGACTCAGGTAGCCAGACCCTTCTGCCAGTCCTGGGTATGCCAAATGGGGGGCCATCAGATAAGGCACGAGTTCCTCTACATGCCAGACTGTCCGGTGCCTCTCTTGGTATGGGACTTGCTGAGCAAACTTCGGGCACAGCCCGAAGGAGCTGCGAGTCTCAGGCTCAGCACCCCAGGGACTGCCCTTGTAATGGCAGTCACCCTGCCAGGAGAGGCAGAGTGGAAGTTATATGAAGAGGCCATGGAGGAGCAATATCCCACCAAATTCCAGTGAGGTTTCCCACTGGTCTGGGCAGAAGATAACCGCCCCCTGGCCTTGAGCACCAGCATGCCACTTTAGTAACTGTGGTGAAGCCTGGTGCCTAGCCAGTCAGGAGACGGCAGTAGCCCCTCTCCTAGGAGGCATGAGAAGGGATACGGGAACACATCAAGAGGCCTAAGCGGGAAGGGATCTTGCTAGAGTGCGAGTCTCCTTGGAACACGCCGCTCCTGCCCATCAAGAAGCCAAACAGAGGAAGGTATTGCCCTGTCCAGGACCTGTGACTGGTCAATGAGGCCACAGTGACCCTCCACCCAGTGGTCCCAAACCTGTACACCCTCCTGGGTCTCATCCCACCAGACGCCGCCTGGTTCTCCTGCCTAGACCTAAAAGATGCATTCTTTTGCCTACAACTGGCTCCAAGGAGCCAACCACTGTTCACTTTTGAATGGGAAGACCCCCAGACAGGGCCAACGAAGCAGAGGCAACTGCGGGAGTTCCTCGGGGTGGCAGGATTCTGTCACATATGGATACCAGATTTATCCCTGAAAAGCTAAGCTGTTATATGAAGCATTATGGGGGCCCGATAGTGGGGAACTAGAATGGACCAAAAGCCAGGAGGAGGCTTTTCAAGAATTAAAAGAGTTGCTCAAGAAGGCCCTCACGTTGGGCTTGCCAGACCTCACCAAGAACTTCAACCTGTTCGTGCATGAGAAGAAGCAGATAACTATGGGGGTACTGACGCAGACTGTGGGCCCCTGGCAGAGGCCAGTAGCCTATCTGTCCAAACAGCTGGACTCAGTAGCATCTGGATGGCCGCCTTGCCTGCGAGCACTGACAGCAACTGCCTTGCTAATCAAGGAGGTGGACAAGCTTATGCTTGGGCAAAATATCCACGTGCAGATTCTGCATGCAGTAGTGGCTTTGATGAACACATCGGGGCACTGATGGCTTTCTAGCAGTCAGCTCGCGTAGTACCACGGACTGCTGTGTGAAAACCCACGAGTCACCATTGAGACTGTGCTGACCTTAAACCCTGCCACCGTCCTTCCTACCGGGCCAGGGCTCCTGGACCATGACTGTGCCAAGGCTGTGGAGGAGGTCTATGCAACCGGCCAGACTTGAAAGTTAGTCTGTTGCCGGCGCCCGACCTGGAGCCCTACATGGATGGCAGCAGCTACATCCAGGATGGTAAACTGTTGGCTGGCTACGCAGTCACCACAGAGAGTGAAGTCATCATGTCAGCCCCTCTGCCTCAGGGATGGTCAGCCCAGAGGGCAGAGTTATGGGCGCTCATCCAAGCCCTCAGGTATGCCCAAGACAGAAGGGCCAATGTATATACAGACTCCAAATATACCTTCACTACGGTGCATGTACACAGGTCAATCTGCAAGGAGAGAGGACTATTGACCGCAGGTGGAAAATAAATCAAGAATAAGGAAGAAATTCTTCAACTATTGGAAGCAGTGTGGGCACCGATGGAGATTGCAGTCATCCATTGCAGGGGGCACCAGAAGGGCACAGACTCAGTCACCAACGGTAACCGTCTGGCAGACCAGGCAGCAAGACAGGTGGCCGGTATGGGACAACCAGAGGATCCCACCGCCAAATGCTAGATCCTCCTGGCCCCCGAGTGGCCAGAGAAACCCAGGTACATGCCAGAGGAAGACCGATAGGCAGAGCAGGAACAGACCAGGAAAAATGCAGATGGATGGTGGCAGTTGCCCAACCAAACCATCTTCATCCCAAGAAAGCTGGCCTATCCCATTGTGTCTCAGTATCACAATCTGACTCATCTGGGAAAAACAGCCCTCACCCAGCTGCTTGCCCAATACTATTACATAGCCAAACTCCCCTCAGTGGTAATGACAGTTAGCACCAGTGCCAGACCCGTGCCAGGAACAACGCAGTGGCTAAACCAAGGCCCTCTCCAGGAATTCAGCACACTGGGGTGTCCCCATTCAGCCAGGGATACAAGTACTTGCTGGTTATGATATGTACCTTCTCAGGTTGGGTTGAGGCTCTGAGAAAGGTCATTCCCCGGTGCCATAACGGACCCAGCTTCACTGCAGAAGTTACACAGCTCCTCTCCAAGGCATTAGGTATTCAGTGGAAGTTGCACACAGCCTATAGGCCACAGAGCTCAGGGAAAGTGGAGTGCATGAACCAAACCCTCAAGGTTACGTTGGCCAAACTCTGTCAAGAAACACAACTACCCTGGGTAGATATCTTAAGCATCGCCTTGTGAAACAAGCTGAGACAGATGACGCGACCAGTCATTGGATGACCCGCTGAAGATCTGGCTCAGACACCTGCCCACTAAGTCCCCTGAATCTGGCTGGGCTGAATGGAACCACCAGCCTGGACTCTTATAGGAATACTGACAATATTCTTGGGAATTGGACTCAGGGTCTCCATCCCAAGAGACTGGACTAGCTTGCTTCTTGGTAACCCTTTTCTGAGTCTACATGGGGTGCCTCTGTGTTGTTCTTGGTTAGGATTCTCTGGGGGAAGAATGCTGTTACTATGTAAACCAATCAGGAATTGTAACTACCAAAGTTAAAGGGCTAAAAGAAAAAAACCCACAAGAGAAAACAGGAGTTAGAACAGTCTTGGGGCTTAGCTATTGCCCATAGCCGGGCCTCTATCCTGATGGCAACCATGGGACCCTGCTTGCTCAATGTAGTTATTAGATTCATAGAGAGGTTGATGTCACTGTGTAAACTGATAAGGGCATCAAAAGTGGGGAAGGACAGGGAAAAATCCCCACCCCAGGGCCCCATGGCTGAACTCACTGTTGATTAGATACTTTGTGAATCCCACTGCTGATTGGATGTTAAAGCTTGTTGGTGATTGGATGTTAAAGCTTGTTGCTGATTGGACGCTTTTTGAATCCCACCAAGGGTATAAAAACTGGAGGAGAACAAGAAAGTGGTGCTCAGAATACCCCTCTGAGCCTGCCAGCAGAATAAAGGCTGATTCTCCGACTCTCCGTGTGCTGCTCCTTTTTTTCCCGGTCAATCGCTGTAACACTAGCTGTAACACTTGCTGTTAACACTTGCTGGAACAGAACCACAAAACCTTGAATACCTATAACAACCCTTATCAAAAACTATCTGATTTCAAATTATACAATTAATACAAAGCGTGTGGAGGTGGGGCTGTCTGAGCCCCACAATCTGGCTATCTGGAGCAGGCCTTACTTTTTTCAATCCTCCCCTATTTCTCTATTTCTCCTGTGCCTCTGCCTGCAGGCAGGACCTCAAGTCAGCTGAGCTTCCCCAGTGACTGTGATGCAGGCAAAGCGGATCCCTGCCCAAGATCCTGGTCTGAGCTGGGAGCATGGCCTTCCCATAGGAGGAGGGGTGCCCCACCAGCACACTGCCACTAGGACCCACAATGTGCTCTCCCCCTTGGTATACCCCTGCAGGCCCCCATACTTTCCTAGACTAGTTTACAAATATCTCCTTTCTGCTCCAGGCACTGTAATTGAGACCTAGGTGTATGGAATCTGGCCTGGGGCTCTATCCTTGTGGCCCCAGAGATATATCCTTGACCATGTGAGGGATAGGGATATTGTTCCCTTGGGGTGCCCAAGGTGGTTTGATGTCCCTTTGCCTCAAGGCCTGCCTTGCTCTAATGAGGCTGTCAATCAAGAAGGACCAGGGAGGACTTGCAGGCAGGGAGCTCATAGCCTGAACACCCCTCAGTCTGCTGCAGGACCCCAAAAGGAAATATCTGAGTCTCGCTCCCTGTGGAGGCCTTTATGCGGTGGTTCAATTATCTCTTTTTGCAGCTGTGGGAGGGATAGGAAAAGGGGAGAAAAAGAGTCTGGGGGAAGGAAAGTCCACCCTCTGGTCATCTTCAACACTCTCTCCAGGAGGCAGTCTGCCCAGAATGATCAGTATCTGGAGTCACACAGAACAACCAAGTTCCCACTGGACCCCTGTGGCTTCTACAGTCTGTGTCAGAGTTGAGAAATATCTGTATGGGAATGAGCAAGATGGGACCTGGGTAGTTGAAGCCCCCTGGGGAGGACAAAGGTGCCGGGTAGATGGAGAAGTAATATGGCACCTGCTATGTGCCTTGCATCTGTGGGGTAGAAGGCAAGCTGGGGGTGTTGGGAGGCTGGTGTTCTGTCCACAAGAATCTCCCCACTCACTGGCTGCAGCAGTCTCTGGACTCCTGTGGGTAGAAGGACTCTACAGCTGCTTGGTAACATACAGATGGCAGTCCAACCTGACCTGGAGGCCCGGGTCAGGGCCCGTCAGACAGGAAGAGGCTAGGACCTGGAGGATGGGCTTGGATGAATAGGCTGAATTATGCTTCCTAGGCACAGGGGTCCTGCATATGTATGTTAGTTGCATGGATAACACAGCCCTCCTCACCCCACCCACAGCCCAGTGGGCCACACTGCACTGTAATTGGAGGGCAGAGTCAGAGCCAGAGTTCGGAGGTGGCTGAGACCCAGAGGGTAGGCTCAGCACCAACCAGGCTGCAGGTTGCCTCCCAGACACAGGGTTCTGTGGGTGCCAAACCAGACATGCAGAGGTCACAGCCCTATACCTGGCCCAGAGCCCATGCAGTGGCTGCCCTAGGTCTCTCAGGATGAGGTCTGCTGCACTGAAGTACCAGTGCCCTGCAGAGCCCATGCAGTGGCTGCCCTAGATCTCTCAGGATGGAGTCTTCTGCACTGAAGCACCAGTGCCCTGCAAGCCAGGACTGGGTTGCAGTCAGAAACAGCTTTCAATCAGCTCCTCCAAACAGAGCTCCTGAAGATGGTAACCAATGGTACCTGGAGAGTGGGGTCAGGGCCAGGCAGACAGGAGGTGGCTGTGACCTCAGGGGCAGGCTCAGGGCCCAGCAGCCTGCAGGTTGTCTACTAGGTACAAGAGTTTCCTGTGTGAGTGGGTAGGAGGTCTGCAGGGGTGGTGGATGTCCTCCTGCAGATCAGATCACACTGTACCTGCAAAGTGAGCCCAGCCCTCTCACACTCTTTTCTCTATTGTTCTACTCACACTCTCCAATCTTTGTATAAGTATCTTCCTATCACCCTTCTTTTTCCCCACACTGAGTGTCCCATGTTGCTTCTGTGAAAATTCACAATGCTGTTTTTGGAGTAAGCCATCTGCTTGTGGAAAGCTGTCTGCATTCTTCACCTTATTCTCTGGGAGTGGTGAGCTGGTGGGCCACCTCTAATCTGCCATTTTTTTCCAACAATACTTTTAATAAATGCTTCTGGGAAAACTGGATATCTATATGCAGAAGAATGAAACTATATCCCCGTCTTTAACTATATACAAAAATCAACTCAAAATAAATTTAAGACTTAAATGTAAGACCTGAAACTATAAAACGACTAGGAGAAAATATTGTAGAAGTGGAAGAGGACATTGGTTTGGGAAAGAATTCTTGGATAAAACCTCAAAAGCACAGGCAACAGAAGCAAAAATAGACAAATAGGATTACATCAAGCTGAAAAGTTTCTGCATAGAAAAGGAAACAATTTTCACAAAGTGAAAAGACAACCTACAGAATGGGAGAAAATATTCGGAAATTATTCATCCAATAAGAGATTAATAACCAGAATGTATAAGGAACTCAAGCAACTCAATAACAAAAGAAAAATAATCTGATTTTTTTAAAAATGGGAAAAAGATCTAAATAGACATATCTCAACAGAAGACACATGGCCACAGGTATATAAAAAATGATCAACATCACTAATTATTAGGGAAATGAAAATCAAAACCACAAAGAGATATCATCTCACCCCCATTAGAATGGCTATAATCAGAAAGACAAAAAAATAACAAATGCTAGCAAGGATGCAGAGAAAGGGGAATGCTCACATAACGTTGGTGGGAATGTAAAGTAGTGCAGCAATTTTGGAAAATAGCATGGAAATTTCTATAAAAACTAAGAATAGAACTACCATATGATGCAGTAATACCAATCCTTGGTACATATCCAAAAGAAAGGAAATAAATATATCAAAAAGATATCTGTACTCCTATGTTTATTGCAACACTACTTATAATAGCAAAGATACGGAATCAACTTAAGTGCCTATCAATGGATGAATGAATAAAGAAAAGGTGGTATGCATACATAATGGATATTATGCATCCATAAAAAATAAGAAATCTTGTCATTAACAGCAACATGGGTGGAACTAAAAGTCCTTATGTTAAATGAAATTAGCCAGGCACAGAAAGACAAATACCACATATTCTCATGTGTATATGGGAGCTTAAAAAGTGGATCTCATAAAAAAGTAGAATGTAAGTAGATGTAAGTAGAATGTAAGTAGATCTCATAAAAAAGTAGAAGTAAGAAAGTAGAATGGTGGTTACTAGAGCCTGGAAAGGGATGTGAGAGGAAGGATGAAGAGAAGTTGGTTAATTAATAAAAACGTTCAGTTGGATAGAGGGAATAACTTCTAATATTCAATAGTACAGTAGGAAAATTATAGTTTACAATAATTTATTCTATATTTTAAAATAGCTAGAAGAGAAGAATTATAATGTTTCCAGCACAAAGAAAATATAAATGTCTGAGGTTATGATATCTCAATTACCCTGATTTTATCATTATACATTGTATGCATGTGTCAAAATACCACTTGTATTCCCAAATATGTACAACTATGACATATCAATAAACATGCAAAAAAAAGTTTAAGTACAAAAGTTTTTATAATTGATTCCTTGAAAAAAAGGACTGTGTTTTCTACTTTGTATCATGTTCACCATTCAAGAAAATCCACTTCCTATTGTAGATTAAAAGAATTTTGAAAGTACTCATTTTCAAGAAAAAGAAATAAAATAGGCAGTTACAGGGTATTCTAAAGATGTTCTCCTTAGTACTTTCTCCCTTACACTTTATGCAGTTCTCTACTTCCCTTTTTGAAACTATATGAGATAATCCTGGCTTGGAATTAATTTGATTTAACATATTTCTTTCCTCCAAAGGAAGAATTATAGGTGGGTTGAGAGTAGCAGGAGCTCACCAGAGATTGAATGAGACACACTTTTTGGGACACAGGTTCCCCTCCATGAAATAGTAGGTAATTAAGCTGAATCAAAGTTTGGGTTTAGGTTGTGAATGATTCAGACATGTGACCTTTCTCTAGGAAGCAATGGGAGTTAGTGAAGGGTATTTGATTGGAAAATTATATGACAAACAAAGCAAAAAGGTGTTTTAATATCCATATTATTGCAGTGCCATATGCTGCAAAACTGTGTCTAAGTCACAAAGACCTGAATTTAAAGTCTAGTTCTGCCACTTTCTAGCTGTGTAGTATCTGACGTATTATGTAAACTTTTGAGCCTCAATTTTCTCATCAGGAAATAGACATAATAACCTTTCAGGGTTGTTATAAGGATTGAATATGTTAATGCATATAAATCACTTAACACATCGCCTCTCACAGGGGTATTTTTAGAAATCGTAAGATGTTAAATGGAAACATTGATGTTCAAGGTGTAAGCCGAGTTAAAATGGGTGAAAAATTATAGGCAGGGAGAACATGGCTCGATCGATGCTTTACTCTTCATCCAAATTGTTTTTGAGGTTTGGGGCTTGAAATGGAGATTTGTCTAGTTGAATCTGAGCCAGTATACATAACTTATTTGGATTAGATGAGTAAACCATATTGATGACTGTTTTGTGTCATCAACAACTGTGCAATCATATTCATGTGTGCTTCATTCAAAAAGAAATTGTGCTTTTGAGTGCTTGGTATTCAGGGACAGAATATGAAATCATAGTTAGTTAGAATATAACAGAGAATGTCAGCCAAATAAGCTGTAAGCAAATGTTCTACCTAAGAAATAACAGTATGTGCCAATAATAGTACATCTGCTAATGAAATGAAGATGCTATTTAAAAATGTTAAAATTTGTAAAGATTTTGAAATGTCAATTTATACATCCCTTTTTGAGGCAAAACTTTCCAAATATTTTTCTGCAGTCAATTACAACAGTAGTTGCCACTTATAAGCAATTAGTATATCCCAAGCTCTTTGCATGCATTGTCTCATATCATCCTCACAACCTCTCAGTGCAATAGGTGTTATTACCTATATTGCTACATATGAAACTGCAACACAAAAGATAAGTTTCTTATTCAATCAAGAGAGTCACATAACCATTGAGTGGTAGAATTGCTGTTTGAATTTGAATTCAGTTCAGCTTTTTTTTTCCTCTCCCCAAAGCCCATGCTTTCTCCACCACATGGTGCTGTCACTTATTGCCATTATTTTGGGGGTCAAAATTACTAAACATCATGAAATATAGCAAAGTGTTAAACTGGAGTAATAAAGGAAGCAATGCAGAAAAAAGTTACCTCTTTTAATATTATTCTGAGTCTGTCATTTTTTTCCTAGTAAATGTGAACTCTCAGTCAACACTCAAGAATGCCTGAAACTCCTGCATACATGATGCTTAATGAAATGAAATATGCATTCATGCCTTTCTCTTTGATTATCATAACACAGATCTACAAGCTTGAAAGAAATATTAAAACTATTATACATACTACCACAGGAAAAAGAGCAATAGATAAATATTTAAAATTTCTGGTAAAAATATATTTAATAATTACTCCCCATGGTGTTTATTTATAAGTTGTAATTACACATATTTATTCCATATTGTATGAACAACTACAAATCAAGATAATCTCTAGCATGCAAATATTTTGTAGCCCTCTAACATCTGTGGAAGAGAAGCTACTAACTAGGAAATAATGAGGTCCTGTGACGCTTGCCCATGCTGGTCGCCTTTGCAGACTCCCCCTACTCCTCCCACTCCACACACCTTGCCGATTTCTTTGGAGAGTCCTCTATTCTCATAGCGTCTAATTGCCAGTGCCATCCATGAACACCCACCCAATCCTGCATTTTCCATTTCCACGTAACATTTACTTCTCTACCACCACCTCAAGCCCATTGGATCAGAACCTTGCACGTCCCTTCTTTCTTCTCTGTCAATATTAGCTTGTCTCCTAAATCCTATTTTGTTTTAAAAAAAATAAGTGAAGGGGGCTATGTACTCACTTGAATACATGCATTCTAAATTTACCAGCTCGATGAGGATCGACACATTTCAGTGCCTAGAGATGGGTTTGACAGCCTTGCCTTTGAGTTTGGAAGGCTACTTTGGCTCCACACTGGGAATGGTGGAGGGAAATTAAAGACTTGCTAAGAAAATGAACTGGATTTCAGGGGGAATGAATATCAAAAGCTTGTATTCTCTTTGTGTGTGTGTTTTCAAAATTATTTTACAACAAACATATCATTTTAATAAAAATTTAGACAATATAGTTTTGTTAAGGTGACCTCTGCCTCCTTATTTAAAAATACTTTAAAACTATTGAAAAGTACAAAAAGAGAGAGAAAAAAACTCTTCATCTACTATAAATCTATCAGTATTTCAAATTTTTTAATAAATCCTGAAAGAGAAATTTGCATAAATTGCTTCATAAGCATTTAGAAATAATTTTATAAAATAGAATCAAATTATACCACTCAGTACAAGTCATCTTGTTTAATTTAACTTAAATAAATATAACAACAGGAAAATAAATATAAAATTCAAAAAATGAGAAAACATCAGATAAGTATTTAATCAAAGCTAGAGATACTTATTTTTAAAATATCCTTTGGTTAAAGAAAATTATTGTGAAAAACATTAATGTTTTATATAACTACCTGTTTCAATTTAACGTATAGCAATTTTCTCTCTACTTCAAAACTTGGAGAAATAAATCAATGTAAGCTTTCTCACTTTCCTATGCTCTAACCTCCATATTTTTTATTTTAGTTAATTAAAAAAATATTAACCCTGTTAGCGTTTAGCACATTTGTATTCTTTTCTGTTACTGTTATTACCAGGTGGATTTTAGTCTTATTTCAATATCTCAGAGGATTGACTCTTCACTCTTAGTTTTTCTTTTTTTTTTTTTTTTTTTTTTGGACATGGTTTTTATAATCCCTCTGTCATTTATTATAGTTTAAGTATTTCCTAGTTCAATTCATCACAATATTGTTGAAATGAGTTTCATGTGGAGTATTCCCTGAGCTCTTGTATTATTGGTATTGTCTATAGATTGCTTTTATGTTTAAAGGAAAACTTGGCTGGAGATAAATGTCTTGAGCCACTTAAAATTGCACAGATACTTGAAAATGTGGCTTCACATAGTTTGTAGTTATGAGAGTACTTTGACTACAGCCATTTAGGTTCTTCGAATTTGGTCGGTTTTCTTTCTTTTCCTCCCTTCCTCCCTTCCTCCCTTCCTTCCTTCCTTCCTTCCTTCTTTCTTTGTCATTCTCAAAGACAGGGCATGCATGCAGTCTACATTTCCACGTCACATAGTCGATCATATATGCTATGTCCCTTGTCAATGCAAGATTGACTGGAGGTGTTATTTGCCCACAATTATTTTTCTTGCATCCTTGTCACTTTCTTCTGGCAAAGCATACGTGTATTTTCTCAGGTAAGTGTGATTTGAACATTCATCTATTATTTTGGAAGTTCAACAACTCATAAACATTGCCTGGCACTTGCTGTTTTCACTTCTTATCCTTTCACGATTGCCTTTCAGCCAGGCGTCCTCTGCACCCTGTTCCATGGAACAGCTCCAATCCTTTGGAACTACCACCATCACTTCCAAGGGTTCATCCTCAGTGCTTATTTTATTAAAATTTCCAGAAACTCAGCATATAGTTGATTGTTCTTCCTTGCCCTCCACATCTATTATATACTGCTTATTTCCATTAATCTCTTTGTCTCTTTCGTATGCATTTACTTTATTATCTCAAGCTTCTTTTCTACCACAACTTTTCCATTTTTAGTACACTTATTTTTCCCTTACTGTTTTTCACTTGTATTCTTGTTATAATAATATATGTATTTTTTTACTTTCTATCACCTCCACTAAAAGGAAGCTACTTTTTAAAACTTATCATGCATTTTTTAATGTTAAGTTCTTTTTTACTGAATTTATGTTACCAATTTCTTCTAAAGCACACACACGCAAACAAATGTAAAAAAAAGATAAAGCAGGACAATAATGTAGCATCAAAATACACAAAGCAAAATGTGACATAATTTGAAGTAGAAATTAACAATCCAATAATTAATATCACTGTCAGTAATATTAATTTTAATGTGACAATAACCTAGTAAGGCTATAGAAGATTAGAAAAAATCCTATGATAAAACTTAATATATCAAAGCTAGAGGCCTATAACCAACTGCTATATATCACACATTCTTTTCAAGTGAAGAAAGAACATTAATCACGTACTAGATCACAAATAAAATGCCAAAAATAACAGAATCAGTATCATACAGATCTTATTTTCTTATCGTGATGAAATAAAATTAGAAACCAATACTAAGTTTTCCCAAATATCTAAAAACTTAAAGCCACACTAAATACTTCTGGATAAAATGAAGTATTTAATTTAACACTTTCAACTAATGCTGTACATTTTCCTCTAAGTACTATTTTAGCTGTTTATCATAAGCACAGTTCATAGTGTGTGCCTCATCGTTGAGATCTATGAAGGTTTTCTAAGTTCTCTTTAGTAGGAGAACAAAAAATGGTATTTTAGTCTGATAACCAAATCAAGCTTTCAAATCTCAGTGGGAAAAGGAATTAAGAAGAGCAGAGGCTCTCAAACATGACCATGCCTTGATATCACTGGGAGGGTTTATCAAACACAGAGGACTAGGCCCTACTCCAGAAGTAATAATCCATTCGTTCTTGGGTGAGGACCAAAAATTTGCATTTTAACCAGTCTGTGCTGGATGTCAATGACGTCCATCTTGGAACCACACTCTGAGAATCACTGGAGTAGAATGAAAAATTATAGGTGATAAGTCAGGCAACAAATACAACTTGTTTTCCCAAGAAATGAAGGACGTTTTAAATTATTATCAGAGTCAAGAAAAATGTAAGCATATTCGTAGCTCAAATTAAAAAAAATAAAAGATTGTAGGAGAGGGGATATTCAACAGAAAGGCAGTAAATAATTTATTCAGCAAGATCCTGGGAAAAAAGAGGGAGGGATCAGAAACACAGTGTGAAAGTGTGTGTGTGTGTGTGTGTGTGTGTGCGTGTTCAGTGACTGCAAAAATATTTATTAAGAACTTGCTATATGCCTAACACTATGCAAAGCACCAGAATGACCAAAGGCAGCCATTTTCTTCAAAGAGGTGAGTGGGGAGTGAAGTCAGCAGCAGGACATTAATGGCAATGACTCCCACTGGAGACTGCTAAGAGGAGAGGTCAGCACCTGGCCTCAGATTGCACAGAAAGGAGAATCCAAGTCACCCTGGGGAGTTCAGAGAGCACTTATCAGAAGAAATGACACCTGTTTTGAGCCTTTAAGTCTCACCTTAGGGAGAAGAGAGGCACTTCCTCTGAGACAAGAGGAAACTTGCATTAGATTTTAAACCATCTGGATTGATAAGCAGAGTAGGTGCTCTTTAAATTTAAATTTAAAATGGAGGGAAGCAAAAAGGGAAAACAGAGAAGGGGGAGAAAAAATAAGGATGGAAAGAAGGATAGAATGAATAAAAATGATTTTGAAATAGAAAAGTTATTTAAAAAGGTCTAAATAATGTTAGGGAAGACTAGATAATGTCATCTGCTTAGACTAAGAGGATTTCAGCATTGGGAGAGGGAAACACCTTTGCCAGAGGTACGTTGAGAAGCCAATTGGTAATGAATAAAAGGGGTACTGAAGCTCAGAGGGGCCCAGCTGTGGTTAGTGCACTTTATGGGATACCAGTTGTGGATGACATTGTCCAGAATAATCCAATAGCCTGAGGTTCTCAGTGAACTTTTCATGGCAGCCAATCCTGCTTAGTGGTTGCCAAATGAAAGCCTTGTAAATGATGTTGGATGCTTTTATGAGGTCAGTGGGCAATGCATGATGTTGCTCATTAAACTTCAGTATCTCAAATGGAACAACCATCTAGTCTCCTGATAAATTTGGCAGCTCTGACAGCACTGGGATTCTGTGTCTCTAACATTGTTTAGAGGATAGAGGATTCTGGTCACAGAAGGCAACATCAAGAGTGAAAGTAGGTGAAAAAGGAAATATTGTTGCCATTTCTCCAAAGTATTTCTAATTCCTAATACCTAGGAAGAGACAGAGCATTTCTTGAATGGACAGAAACAGCTGCTTAGCTTAGCTCAAATGCTAAAGTTAACCTAAGTAAAGCGAGGATATATCTATAGCAGCAAGAAACATTAAAAACAAGGCAACAAAGAGATCAAAAGCAGCACAATGTTCGATGTCCAAGAGAGATGCTAAATATGACAGATATGAACATTCAAATCAAGAGACAGGCATTTCCTAAACGGTTTCCATGCTCCCTCAGACAACAGCTTGTATGAAATTATCCTGAACACTAACAATTTCTTCCTCTCCCAGGAGGTATAGTCTTAGACAGAGGCAGAGCGATTTGGAAACTCATCATACATATGCAAGGCAAATGTACTAGGGCTGTCCAGAAAAGACACATATATTATTATTTAATAACAACAATGGCTGGATACTTTCCGGACAGCCCTCGTATATTTTTCTTTTGCCTGTATTGTTGGGAAAGGCACACTAAGCATAGACTCAGAGCAGAATTGTTTTCCTTTGTCTAATATGCAGAGTTACCCAACCTCTTAACCCTCCAGGATAACCTCACCAGCACATAGCAGTACGAAATGGACACCTCTCTAATCCATGGCCCCTGCACTACTGGGGTCAGCTTCTTGCCCTCTGTTAGCAGCACAGGCTGATGTGTAAACTTCCTCCATCTATCCCAAGCCTGAATTACAAAAAAGTGTAGTTTTTTGCTCTCCTATCCACTTCTTCTTTCTCTTCATCTCCAGTGCTCTCAGTGACACCCCAAAGAGTTATCCCAATTTAGCTTCAGTGATGTGGAAGCATGGCCCTGAGTCTGAACCAACTTTAACTCAGATCCGCTATTAAATGTCTAACATGTACATTCACACTCACACTTCAATTAGCAGCAGGATAACCAAGTCAGTTGGCCCCCTTTCTAACAAAGTGACGGAACCTCCAGGAAGGTAGAAAGTTACACTAGATAGTGTGGAACAATAAAATGTGCAGGGGTGTCTCTGTATACTAAGCACTAAAATCGAATTTGTTGTAGGAATTATGATGTGTGTGAGGCCAACTGCATTTAAGAAATGGAAAATATATTTCATACTAAGACATCCATTTACAGCAAAGCTAGTTATAACTTTATGTGTCACTCTCTGTTTAATTTCAGCAACTTCTATCCCAAAATAAAGCAAAACATTTTATGGATAATGAACAAGAGATTTAATATTATATGAGTGACTAGTTTGGTTACTTAAGAAAAAAATGAACTGAATGTTCTTAACTGGATTAGTGTTTCTGACATAAGGATGCAGCATTAGTTTGACAACGATTGAAACTCAGCTCATTATTTTTTGTATGGCTTCTCCATTAGCTATAGTTCTTAGAGTTTCACTGCTGCGTTAGAATTGTTCATTTCTGCTTCTTGAAAAAATTTTGCTTATTAAAGCCTGTTATGGGAAGCCCAAATAAAACACAACTGAAGCAATTATGTGAATCATTCTGGACCCAAATTCCTCTCTCTATCTTCTTTCAAATTTACCTCAAATTTCATATCAACTATAAAAGAGGGATAAAAGAGGGACAGTTTAAAAAATAAGAGAGTTCATTAATACACTTTAGAAAATGCTAGGCAGGCAGGTAGTTTCTGCCACCCTCACCTATGAAATTCTTTATTACCATTATCATTGCCAGAAAGGTTCTCATTAAGATGCAATGCCTATTGGTGCATCAAGTGAGTTATGAGTCATTCACATCTTAACATAAACAAGTTTAATCATCTATATTTTTTATCCCCATACCAAAGAAATCAGCACCTGAAACAGGAAAGGGGGAAGAGAATTTTTAAAACATTCACATTAATGAAGATAAGATACCTGAGTAGACCCTCTCCCATCAAAGTGGAGGATAGCCACCCCCTCCCCCACCCTGCTGTGGGCAGCCGGCATAGCAACAGGAAGAGAGAATGACCCAAACATGTTCCTCTTGATGTCGGTTTTGGCAACTTAGCAAACAGACTTCTCCAGTCGCCACTATGTGTTGACATGGTAACATGCCATGAACAAAGACAACTGGGGGTGCATAGAAAGATCTTCTGTCCCCTGCTTTGATGAAAGCAGAACAATTTACCAAAACTAAGCTGGTTGACAAGAATTCCTCAAATGACTAGTTACCATATAATCTCTTTACTGTACAGTGTGTATCAAGGGCAGTTTGGGTCAGTTTGCCACTTGACAAACACAGGATTCTACCCAAAGGACCAGCAACAGACTCCTAGTTTGGCTTTAAAGAGTGTGTGTGTGTGTGTGCATGTGTGTGTGTCTGTGTGCATGTGTGTGCATATGAATGTATGCGTGTGTGTGCATGTGTGTGTATGTGTGCCTGTGTGTGTGCATATGAATGTATGCGTGTGTGTCTGTGTGTGTGTGCATGTGTGTGTGTGTATGTGAGTGGCCAGGACTCTAGGGAGGAAGAGCAGTGACCAGCCCCCCATCTTCACCTTTGCCATCCTCACATCGGGCTTAAATTCTAAAAGTTTAGGGCCCGTTGTTCTGTACTCAGTTTGACTTTCTCCTTTCTTCTGACATGTTGCCAGACATCAACCATGGGGCCAATTGATATGTTTGTCAAATCAATCTCAGCAAACTGACTTTGGGGTATTGACCTAGAACTTTCTGAGTCTACTTTTGTCCCCTACTTCAAGTTCTGCCCCAGGCATGAGGCTAACGTCATGTGACTCCTTTGGGGAGAGTAGTCAATAACCAGGGTCTTCACATTGGGTGAGCCCCTGTGGATCACACACTGATCATCTTCTTCACTCATTTCAGTAAATAAACAACTGCTTTTCCTAGCTCTGAAACCCATGAACATTGCTACATTTTTACAAAATCACTTCTCTATTTTCATTTACCAATTTCCCTAACTTGGGGTCACAGCTCTGTAGGACTGAGGGTGTGAACTGGGGATCATGCAGCTTCCTTCCTGCTCCTAAACTGCCACCTGCAGTCCTCTTTGGGACTACACCTTCCTGCTCATGTCTTTGCTCTTGAAGCTGCTTGTTACCTACCTCACACCCACCTCTGGACTTGGGTTCCTCTCTGCTTGTTTCCATAGACAGATGTCTGGGGGTTGGTGCTAAGCTCTCAGCAAGGCACGCCCTTGATGTCCACTGTCACCTGTTCATTGCTGCCTCACATGTACTTCCCAGTATTGAGGGCAGTAGAAAGGGGAGGAAATGATTGTGGAGCTTACATCGACTGCCAGGCCCTGACCCGTGGTCTTTACATGCATTATTTAAATTAAACCTCATCACAACTTCAGCTGTTAACTGTTTGTGTCTCCTGATTGTTGAGAGTCGCTGAGAGATTATATTCTCTGCAGTGTCCTCAGTGTCTACCAACATGCATGGAACATAGTAGGATCGATGAGTCCAGGAAGTGTGATAAGTTTATAAAACTCATAGTTCTTGAGAAAAAAATACTTGAGTAACCCCTGAAAGTGTGAACTGGCATGGCAGTTGTGTATACTCAAGCAAACCTACTGACACAGTCAGAGTTACTGTAAACTAAGCTAGGAACAACAGTGTTTCCCAGGTGTGGTTTATGATACCCAGTTTCACTTCAGTGTTGGTGACCAAATGGTCCCATGGTATAATAATATTGGTATCATCAGGTTAAACAAAATCAAACACATTTTTTTACTGCAGGATGTCTCAGACATATTATTTTGCTAAAGTATACGGTATAATCAAAGACAGAACATGTTCCCTATACTCTCCTGAGCTCAGAGCATCATCGGGAACTGGTGTCTTTCAGAACACACCTTGGAAAAGTCTACCTTCGGAAATACAGGAACGTCTGGCTCAGTGGAAACTACGATGCAGAGGGAAGTACTTAAATCTTTCTTGAAACTTGATCCTGATCTAGACGAGACCACAGGCACAAACTGCACTCAAAATTTCTATATTAGACTGCCATTAAAGGATTTTCATGAAACTCCTAACTTTATCAAAACTATCTGGATTGTTTGCAGTGCTAAATCTGCAGCCAGAGTAGGCCTGTGTTTTTCTAATTCAAACAATGAGTGAGCATGGTGGGTGATAGACAGGGAGTGATTAACAAAACTGAATAAAAGAAATAAATATAGTTCCTCTATTTTTATTTTATTTTAGTAATAATTACCTTCTGTTTCTTTATTATGAATTCTCTTTTTTCCAAAAGTTAGTTCTGATGTAATTTAAAATGAAAATACATCCCTGCTCTTGGGTTGAAATTAGTGATAAGTTTTAGTTGTTTCAAATTTGTATAAAACTACTAATTTTACCATATTAAGTACTGGTTAATATAGAATGATATCAATAACAGATATTACTTGTGGGCTTAAACATTTTTCTTTCAAAAGAAGAATTTATTATCTGGTAAGCCAATTAATTTTCTCATCTGTAGAAGTGTGATTTGAATGCTTTGCGTATATAATGCTCTCAACAAGCCTATTATATACTATTCCTACTTATTTGGAGAGAAATTGGACTTACCTATATTGAAACAGTTTGTCAGGGATGAAGTAAGGAGCTATATGCAGATCTGTCACATAGACTTATATATTTAAATATTAATAAAATAATGGCTAGCACTATAGCAATAATGGGAGGCAATTACAGTCACAATGAGGATATGTCGAGTCTATCATTTTCTTCCTTTTCAATTTTCAATCTGTTAACCAGATATACTTTGGAGTAATCACTCTAAAATTTTGGTATACATTAGAAACATCAGATATCCTTGTTAAAAATTCAGATTCCTAGGATTCGAAATAAGAAATTCTGATTCTATATCTCTGAGGTACATTTTAATAACAGCATCATGTGCTTTGGATGCCAGAGATCATGGACAATTTTATTGGAAAGTGTAGACAGGCTACTCAGAGTCTTGAGTTTTTCCTAATAATAAAACCATTTAAAAACATTAAATGAAATAATCCATGTGAAGTGCCTCACATAACACAGTGTGTTGACACAGACAGTCTATAACAAGGTTAGTTGCTTTTCTGTTCGAGTATTTATTGGCTGCTGCAGCAAGAGACTAGCAGCTCTTTGTGGACCTGTGGGAGAGACGAGAGGAACGGAGACGTGGCACGGCCTTTGTTGAACTCACCACTCTCTTGGGGATGCGTGAGGCTGTGGAAGGGCACGGTTGCTCCTTCCACTGTGTTCTGTGTGCTTCCTCCAGCAACTCCATTCTCGCGGTGGTGCAGGCCGCAGACCTTTCATCGTTCTTACTGCTGCTCTTTTTTCCACACTCCGTGTCCGATATGTCTGCCACGGGTCCAGAGCCCAACCCCGTTCAGTCAATCCACCGCCACACCCAGGTCCTGACTGCTCCTGCTCCCATGTGACCTCTTTTTAGGGCTGCCACCACTAACTTATTACAAAGAAATGTCAGCTGTCAGATCACATCATCTCTCTGCTCAATTCCCTCCATTTTTCTCATATTACTCAGAAATAAAGCCAAAGTCATTTCCTGTTTTAGTGGCTGCCCCCTTCCCCCCTGAGTCCATCTTCAGGTGGATTCCTGGCCTCCAAGCCTGAGCTTCCCCAGCTGGCCTCAGACCAGACCCGGCCAGCTCCACCGCAGGGCTGTGCTGCTTGCTCTATCCTATGATGGGAATGCGCTCAGACATGTAAGTGGCTCACTTCTTCATCTTCTTACAAGTTTGGGCACAGTGTCACCATTCATTGAATCTTTTCTTCACTGCCTCACTGAAAATTGTAACTCCTCTGCCTCTGACATGCCCCGTTGCTGTCCTTGTTTTGTGACTCTCCCCAGCAGTTATCATTTATACTAGACAGTATAGAGTTTACCTCTTTATTTAACTGACTGTTTTTCTTCTCTCTCTCTCTCTCCGTAGCAGAATATAAATACATTAGAGTAGGGTTTTTTTGTTTGTTTAATTCACTGATGTATCACAGCACACACAATAGAACCAAACACTTATAGTTATTACAAAAGGAATATTGAAATAAATAAATGAATGAATGCCAATAAATAAATAAAAATATAACAAATAATAACATCTAATGGTGTTCAATGTATTTCAGATACTATACTCAAAATTTTATGTAAATTATTTCTTCTAAACTCAATCTTAGCAGCAATCCTTTGAGATAGGTATTGCAAGGTAGGTATTTACAGATGAAAAATCAGGCTCAAAAATGTTAAATATCTTCTGTGATAATAAGTTATCAAGCAGATATTTGACAGGAGACTCATCTGGTTCCAAGGCAGGTGTTGGTTTTCTGGAGGGAGTTTCTCCTCATATCCTTAGAGACATCGAGTCAAATAGCATAGTCATGGATAGGCAAGATCTGAATCTTCTAGTTTAATACATTTATTTAATTGACTTTAACAGAAGTTATATGTTGGGCTAAAATGCCAGTGATTAATTAAGTCATGTTCACAAGACCTTATGTATTTTTAGATATTGCCAGAGAAATTTATAAACTGCTATTTTTGTACACAGCTAAGTCTTGTTGAGTGTGAAAGCTCCATCATTAATGAATCTGTGTCTCCATTTAGCATTAATTAGAAAAGTAAAACATTCACATCATATGAAAATTGTCGTAGAAGCTTGCCATTGCTTCATAGGCAATAAGTGCACTGGACTGACTGAAGTCGTGATATTAATCAGTGTTCACTCGATATTTCTTGTGATATGCCTTCAAAAGCCTGTAAGTTATGACTTGTGAATCTTGTGCAGGTTTGACTGGACTCCCCCACCCTCATGGCAATATTCTTATCAAACTCTCCTCAAACATGCTAGATGTATTCTTATTAATATGTCTTTAATACCCTGAATTACCTTTTATTCTAAGCTTCTGCCCCTTTCTTTTCTCTGTATCGAAAATTCAATCTTCCAAGGCCTAGCTGACACCTTCTCATTATCTACAAATTTACTTTCTTTCTTTTTCTTTATTTTAGTTAACACTAATATCTTCCTTTTTTTACTATTAGTCACATGTAATGTTTTCCCCTCAATTTACCTTATATTCATGCACGTTTACTGATTGAGTTCCTACACCATGCTATGCTCAGAACTCTCTTGGATGTGCACATGAATATGGCCTAATCCCACCCAAATGAAACGTACAGATGGTTGAATGTGTTTAATTTTCTTCATTTCCATATTGCTCAGGCATCCTCAATGTCCTATATTCTTTATTTAGAATGCGAAGATAAATAAAGCATGGCCAGTAACCTTCAAAAGTCTGTAATGTGATGGGGCAGAAAGGCACGTAAGCCTATGCTCATAGCATGAAGTTTCAGTGCTGTAGCTATAACAACTGCAGAGAAATGTCACAGCAAAGAGGAAAAGCACATGGCCCATGTGGGGAAGGTTGGGGCCAGGAAAGAGAAGATGACACCTGAGCTAAACTGTAAAGGAGTCGTAAGACAGGGCTGACCAGTGTGGGAGGACTGACAAGAGGCTGTTTTCTTTATTTTTTCTCTCTTCAACCTTAAGAGCTGTGAAGTTCTCAATGAACAAGAACCACGGTCTCTCTCAAATGGTAGCATGATGTAAAACACTTACAGTAATTACTCAATTATTATTTTCTGAGAGAATGCATTAACTGATTAATAGAAGTGCTTTTTAGGTAAGGGATCATTGTACTATTTAAAGAACTTGCCTTAGCTAGTTTGAAGACAGCTAACAAAGTAAAGACTGTAGTTCCAGTTCTTATGTGAGCCCCTTAGGTACAAACTAGAAAGGGGGGGGGAAGCAATTTTCTTTCATGTTTCTCTATTGTGCTAACATACACTATGGACAGAATGACAGAAGAAACTAGCAAGTGAAGATAAAATATTTGTGGCCTAAGTTTCTGGCCTTTTAAAAAATCTTTCAACCTTGATTTAAAGTTTTGTTCCCTCTATTGAGAAACTCTGTAGGTGAGCTGACATCTTTGCAGTGATCCGTTCCTGCACCTGTGGGTTTTTCCTAGTGGGGTCAATTGCAGCATAACCTTCTGAGGATACATGGGGACACAGAACTGAATCTATTTCTAAACACATTTGGCAGCACAAAGTCTTAAAACGACTCCAGTATGAGAGCATGTCCCTAAAATACCTCCCCGTTATGTCACGGCACTTTCGCTTTTGCTGTGCGGCTCTGGTTCCTGCCACATTCTGCCGCGCTGGGAGGCAGAGGACCTCGCTCTGGCTGAGGAACTAATTAGTTGTGCATCCCGTGGCAAGTCACTTGGCTTCTCCCACTCTCAGCAAACCCTTAGACAGCAAATGAAGAACTAGTCACTATCTAGCTCTGAGACTATGATTGTGAAATTACATAAAAATTTCTCTAAAAGATATCCCTGGTCTCCTCGTTTTCATGTATTCTCAGCCTGCCTTTCTTGCTTAGGAGTTACATGTGTCAAGAATCTCAGGGGGAGTAATTCCATTTAATTCTTTAAGGTTGCTTGCAAGTGTCTTTTCCTTTAGAGAAAGCCTACTGGCACTCTTCTCGTGGGATGTAATTTCCCTGTTGGTGTCTCCTCAAAGATCCTCACGTGCAGCTGTCCCCGTGTTGCTGCCATGCATCTCTTTGGGCTGCAGATGGGCTGCAGCGCCCCCAGCTGTGCCGCACAGCCACCGGCATAGGGAATCTGACTCTTCATTGCATCTTGTGGATGGACGTACGGCTTAGTAGATGCTCAGTAAATGTTTCGTAGATGAATGAACAGATGAATATGGTGCAATCGGAGCACTGAACATATGTGGCATGCATTGTAATGTCTCTTCAGTATGTTAGAAGAGGAAGTATTTTATTCTATTTTCAGTTAGTTCCATCTTAGTATCATAATATGGTATTATCACTAATTTAGATATTTTTGTTTTAGAACATATTTAACATGGGTTATAGGCTGAAAATTGGTATAAATGTGCCTTTGCTATCAAATAATGTCATATCAAAACTATACCATTTGAGGAGAGTTCTGAGGGCTTTTTAAAAATATACATGTTCTATATTTTTGCAGAAGACTATGGGTGATGAGAGAGTCAACAAAGCTCCTTGCTGCTTTCCAGGCTGCTGTCTACCCAGGACAGTGAGGTTCCCTCTCCCCCCACTAGACTCCTTTTCTCCCTTCAGATCTCAGCTCAGGTGTCACCTCCAGGGAAGCTCTCCTTGACCCACCAAACTATGTCAAAAATCCTTGTTATATAGCTAATGAGTCTTTTTGGTAGTCATTTTCACAGATGTCAGTTTAGATATTGTTCGGTACTAACGAAATACTTATCCAGCTTAGAGTTAAATTTAGTAAATAGCGTACGTGCCCTGCCCAGAAGTTTAAGAGTAATGTGTAACAAACAAGGTCCATGTAACAAACAAAATTGCTGCTTAGAGGCATAACAAAGGGTCTGAGTTTCTACAAATAGGCAAGAGCTGCCCAGCCCCACGTTAATAGGGGCCTGGAGGCCACACGATAATCACATTGTTCCTATTATTGTTGCTTGGCCCTGTATGATGGCTGGATAGTCAGTGACGGGTAAGATTCCTCAAGGAGGAACAACTTAAGACAGGCACAGCCGTCAGGGGGCCAGCCAAGAGGAACTGGGGACAGAAAGTGCCCACTGTGGCTGCCTTGCTTAACCTTTGCTTATCTCAGCCTATGACCTATGCTTTGAGCAACCGCCTGGAAACCTTGAGTCAGGGGACATCTGTGTCTTTAGGATACATGTTCTGGAATTTAAGGCCATTGCTGCAATGTCTGGATGGTCACGTATAAGGAAGTAACTTTGATTTTTTAGGGTATAAAAATAAAACGACTGGTGTGTTCTGCACTGCAGTCTTGTACCGTCTTTGTGTGTGTCTATGTCTTTCTTTTGTGTTTTAGTGTTCATCCTTTGTCCTGCAAATGGGCCACAACAGATATATTTGTCTGATTATTTGATATTGTTTATTTTCTCACTGATTTTTGAGTTACATGAGAGCCAGTGTCCTTATTACATCTTCAAAAATAATAAATATAACAATAGTAAGCTCCAACAAGAAACCAAATATTGACATTTTTTCACAAATAAACCATGTAAATATAGATCAATCTAATCCCTTTTCATAAATCTAGCTAAGAGAAAAGGTAAGATTAGACCAATTGGCTTAACGGCAAAGCAAGAATCAGATGCTTCCATCAACACCTCCCTGAATTATGCTGTTTGTTTAAAATGTGGTGCATTAACAGAAAATACGAAGTATAGGAATGTCAACAGGTCAGGAGACAACTCACATCTAAAAGATGGTTTGTTACAGTTCCCAAGAAGAGGGGTCACAGCACACCACACATGGCCCATAGGGGGAGTACCAGGGTGGTCCAAGAGGCAGAGGGTGGGTGGGAAGCTGGGCAGCAGCTTTCATTATGTTTGTTACATGAAGGGACAGGTGAGGCTGGGTCTGCTGTCTTGGCACTGGCTCCCGTGAACAACTGTGGTGGGCTCTGGAGTACAGAGACGGTCTCTAGTTTTCTGGTACCTGGGCCTGGGGAAACAGGAGGATGGTGGCTGTGATGTGACAGACTGATAAGAGAGGTGGTTGGGGGTGTGGACTTGGGAATTTGTTGATTCATATTTGAAAAGTGTGCCCCTGGAAGGACAACTGTTCCCAAGGAGGGCAAAGAGGTGATGAAGGAGGCGAGAGATCGAGGCACCATGAGTTAGGCATGTTATTAGTTTGTCCCAGAACGAGGTGTGTCTGGAGTGTGCATGCAGGGCAGATGTTCAAGCAACACGTTTACAGAGGCTAAACACATGGCAATACCTTGTGGTCCACTGGACATGAAGCCAAGTAGGTCGAAGGACAAATGAGACCCAACACCCAGACTCTTAGTCAACTGAAAGTTCACCTTTCTTCTCATTGGAATCATGGGCATGGAGAACACTTAAAACTTTTTATTCTGTACTTTTATGTTCTTTATGTACTCAAAAGACTGTATACTGTGAAGAGGAGGGAGAAACATAATTGTATTTTGATTTCTTACCTCATTTAATTCTCACAACATTCCTGTGATATGCGAAATCAGTTTGGCAGATGAAGACACTGAAGCTCAGAATAGTTGAATGATTTACCCCAAATCCATATAGTAAGCGGCTGGCTATAAAGCCTGTTTTTCCATAAAATACTACCTCCTACATTCTGCTGTTTCAACAAAAGCGACAACATATGCTCACTTAGCATGTGGAACATTCTCTGCCTTCTATGAGTAGTGTGTTTGGAGTACTATATTAAATGAAATAGGAGATCAAGAAGAGCTTAAAGTATGCATCTCATTCACAAGGACTCTAGAGTCCATCTGGGAGACAAGGTATTAATATACATATGACTTCCATTATTGAATCATCTGTTCATTCTCATATGGTAGAAGAGTGAAACCATATATCATCTTGAAATTAGTGCCCAGAATTCCTGTTTCTTTTAGAAATATGACTCTTGGGAGAAGGGACGAAACTTTAGGTGCCCAAATTATCTCCTGCCTATCCAAGGAACCAAGGAAAGTTTAGTGTGTAAATAAATGGTCTGTATTAGAAATAAATAAATACTGGAGCATGGGCATTAAGTGAGAAGATCATGATATAGAAGAGAGAGGAGACCATGAACGAATCTGACTTCTGCATTTAGGAAAGGAGAATAACTTTTAACTGTAGAATGTCTAATATTGAATTTGAAGTCATTTGAACTGCTTCACCTTAATCTTTCTACATCTCCAAATATTCTGTGGAATTTGGTGGCAGTTAAGAGAAAGAGCTGAAGAGCAGTGCTGATTGGAAAGGGGCCCATTGGGAAGATAGCACTAAGATGATGCATAAGCTATGGAATCAGCAGAAACACTAACTATTCTAATCCAGGAATGACTATGGAACCATAACATTGCTGAGCATATATGGAAATTAGGAACAGAGTGTGACAATGCTATCTAGACTATAACATTGGGGACACTAGTATCATAGTTACCCTATTTCTCTATAATTGCGGCAAAATATTCCACGAAGTCTACAGTGTATTGTAAGTGCTTATCAGAGAAGTCAAGTTTCTCAGTTGCCATCTGTTATGCCAAATCTGTCTAAGACCTAAGTATAAGACCCAAGCACAGGAGGAAAGTTAATATTAATATTACAACACAGAATGCTAGGTCCTCTCAGCAGCCTACTCTGACTCCAGAGCTGTTCTATAAGTATGTCTATCTTCCTTCACTTAAGCAAGTATGAGGCTTCCGAAGGAAAATCTTCATACTCATTTCTACCATACTGACCAGGTTGTCTGCTTCTTGAGGACAGTAATTATGTCTTATTCATTGCTGCATCCTCACTGCTGAGCAGAACAGCAGGTGGTGGACAGAAGAGCCAATCGTGGATGGTGGTTGGACTGAATTCTATTGCTGTTGGGTAGACTTGATAAGCTGAACAAATTTAAAGGGGACAGGGTTTCAGAGAATTACATAGACAAAATTACTACAGAATTTTTGGAAAATACTTCTGATTTTTGTAAGTATACATATCCAAAACTTGATCTTTTCCCCTGGCACTTTTATTCAAAGGACTATCAAAGACAAGGCAAAGTCTCTGTTCTTAGAAAAGGCTGTTTTGTAATTTTATTTAATTGTATTTATTTTTAATGAAAGATTACAATTGTTTTCAGGCATCATTTACAACTATAATTTTTAAATTTCACTACCTAGCCATTCCTAGTATATGAATTAAGTTAGTAATTTATATACCACTCATTCTCATGATGGATTTCATTATTTGAAAGAAAAAGATATGCATGCTGCTATTTTCTTCAATATCTCAGACATTTAAAGCAGTAGAAAGGCCCAGTCCAAGGTCCTTATTTAACTGGTCAGCAGGTTTAATTTTCTTTGAGTTGATCATCATCTCATAATCATCAACCAGTTTGTTTTGTTTTTAAAAAGTGGCTGTTGCAGAGATAATTACCAGCCAGGGTTATTCCATAGCCCTTTCCCAGTCACCATTTCATTAAAGAGGCTAATTTCTTCCCTAGGTATTCTGCTTGTATTTCAGAATAGAATTTATCTCCATTTTAATATTTAATACTCTCAATATTTAAGAACAATTTAGAGAGAGCATCTGTGGAGCCTGAAAATGAATATAGAATTTATAAAAACCTACATGTCCATAACATTTGCTTTAATTTTGGGGTAGGTGTCAGTGCCTGCCATGCGTTATCCGTGTGGTCTGTGTGTGGGTTAGTTCACTGTTTGAGCCTTGGTTTCCCCATCAGAAAAGCAGAAGTAATAATTATTACAGAATAATAGGTTTCTAGGACTCTACCAAGATGATGTGCTGTGCAGTGAGAAGCTGTTCAGGTTTATCAAAAGCTATTCAATATTAGAAGCCCACCACTGAGATAAGATTTTTATCTACATTATCTCATGAACTCCTTATCCTGCCTTCTTGTGTCTTGCAGATCATAAAACTGAGGCTATATGCAGTTAAATAAGTAGGTAGTAGATTTGGGATTTGTACCAAGTGTGCCTGATTCCAAACTATATTTGATTTCCATAGCTAAAATTTACCTACTGCTTATTTTGTGTCAAGTGCCCTTGACACAAACTATTTTATGCAAATTAACTCATTAATCTCTTATAACAAATGATTTTATTGTAATGACTTGTATTAACTGATCAGCACCTAAGTGGACATATAGGAATAACATTTATCGGGTGTTGGGCAGGTGGGAGGGGGGAGGAGGGGATGGGTATATACAAACATAATAAGCAAGATGTGCACTGTCTGGGGGATGGTCACGCTTGAAGCTCTGACTTCAAGAGGGGGAGGGGGGGCAAGGGCAATATGAGTAACCTTAACATTTGTATCCCCATAATATGCTGAAATAAAAAAAATAAAAAAATAAAAGTTTCTTCAAGTGGAAGATCATATATTATGTGCATATAGACATATACAATAAAAATATATAACTTTAGTAACATCCTACAAAAAAATAAAGAAAGAAAAGAAGGCACAGAGAAGACAAGCAGCATTCCCAAAGTCACACAGCTAGAAATATTAACTCTGGGATAATACAAACAATCTGACTCCAAAATTATTATTCAAACCACACTGACTTCTGGGGGAAAGAGGCCAACTTTCATGTTTTCTTGCGAAGACTTTTCCGCTTTAAATCTCTCCAAATACATGCTGTTATCTCAAATGCCAAGTGACTAGATTCTGCATATTTTCTCTTCTTAAAATATGAATACCTTTTGAGAATTATATATTAGTAAAAACTATTTGTATGAATTAAAAAAATTAGACATCCAGAGTGCAGGCAGGGTGGTAGATGGTATTATAATAAAAACCTGTCTAAGAACTCAGTGCAAAGCAAAGCAGTGTCTTCAGGCTCAAGCCACCTTTTGTTTGCTGCAGAATCCTGACACATGTGATGGAGTAAGTGAGCATAGTGTTGAGAGAAGAGGGACTTTTTCCAT
This sequence comes from Cheirogaleus medius, assembly GCA_008086735.1. NCBI lineage: Eukaryota > Metazoa > Chordata > Mammalia > Primates > Cheirogaleidae > Cheirogaleus > Cheirogaleus medius. Next base: position 9,863,737 of record VBSM01003199.1, on the reverse strand, counting down.
AAATGAGCCATGCAAAAGACCCCAGAAAGATATGGATATAATCAAGAAATATTAATACCTAATCCTGAAATGCATTTTGTGTTAATTCTGGTGGGTAAAGTGCAGTGGGGAGGAGTGGCAAGCATACTGTTTCTCTAAAATGATCATAAATAAGCAATGGCAGAAAGCGATTACATGCACCTCTTGGAAATCACCGCAAACTGCCATGCTGGCAAACTTGACATTTTTTTCTGAAAAAAAATAGAGGCAGGATTGCTAAGGTCTTTTCCACAATGGCCTAATCAGCACATTTCAAGTGGCATTGTAGTTTAATATCAATCGCAGATGGAGTTCTACAATTTTCTTTATTGATAGACAAAGAAATAGGCAGGGTAAGTCTAAAATCTCTGCTTAAAAGATGATAGAACTGAATGAATAATGGTACAACTCTGCTCATGACTGAATTTTACCCCTACAAGTTTAATTTTACTGCTTTTACACAATGACCCTTTAAACCATAAACACTGGAAAATAACATCTCTTTATGTCACATATTATTAACCCCACAGAGCTGCCCGTGTGAGTCCAGAATAGAGCACGACAGAGAGTTTTGCTGGGCCTTTCTCACATTAAAAGATTTTGGAACGATTTGGGGAATTGTCAATTTAGAGCTTAGGCCTTTAGCTGCTAAGAAGCAGGATGAGCTGTTAGGGATTGAATCAGGCATGCATGCCAAAAAGTGATTGTGCAGAGAGCATTCAATACATACACCCAGTATGTATCACCCGGCCACCTAGCAGAAGACTGCTCTTCATGGACTGGATGCACAGGGCAGCAGGACCGGACAGTTCTGCACAACAGTGTGGGGGAGCCCGGCCTGGCTGGAGCACCTTGCTGTACTCCCCAGAGGAGCTCCCACCCCTCGCCTGACTCTCTTCAGCACTGGCATTGTAAGCTACATAGCTACAAATTTTCTTCTGCAACTAATCACACACACATTTTTAATCTCTCTTTCTTTTTCTCTCCTGTCTTTTTTTACATTTACTCTACACGAGGGACTTTAAACTTAAGACTTATGGGTTAAATATAGTGGAGTGATTTATTTGGCTTAGCTAATATAGTGTGTATCTGTTTCAGTTTGAATGCTGTTAGGTGAGAAACCCATTCTCCGCTCCTAACATCATCCTTAGTATTCTATTGTCTCCCATCACCCAGTCCCTGAAGAAGGTGAAGTTCAGGAAATGCCTTCCTCCATCTAAAATATACCAGTTTGGTATGTTGATTACTCCAAACTGAGGGCCTTTGAGAGAAAGCAAAGGCAGCAGGGTCTTTCTTTGAGTTCCCTTATCTGCCTAAAGAAGGACTCTCCAAAAGGAACTCGTCATGAATCCCCTCCCAGGGAATCTTGTCAACCTGGGAAGATCGCAGGAGGAGAGACTGAAGGTGGACACCACACCCAGACAGACTATCACCTATGCTTCTCAGAGCCCATTCATCTTTCCCCAAATTCACCCACTCTCCCCTACATTGCCTGTATCCCATCTCCCCTCTCCCCTATGAAGAGTGTGTATAAGCACGTAGATCTCACTGGGTTTTTAGGTGTTCACTTTTCTTTCATGGAATGTCTGTATGCACGTAATAAATTTGTATATCTTTTTTCTGTTAAATTGCCTGCTGTCGGCTTATTTCATAGACTCAATTATCAAACCCTCAGAGGGTAGAGAGATAGTTTTCCCTCTCCTACAAAGGTGTGAGAGTTTATAACTCTTGTTAGATTATGATGCTCCTTTATAGTAGTTACACTTTTGGGTTATGGGATTTTTTGGTAAAATATACAGAACATAAAAGGTATCATTTCAACTGGTTTTAAGTGTACAGTTTAAGGGCATTAAGTAATTTCATATTGTTGTGTAGCCATCATCAGCGACCTTTCCCAGATCATTTTCATTTTCCCTAACTGATACACTGTACGTATTAACAAACAAAAAAATAACAACTCACTCCTCTCTTTGCCTAACTCCTGGCAAACATCACTCCATTTTCTGTCTATATGATTTTTACTATAAATCCCTCGTAGAAGAGGAATCATACAATATTTTTCTCTCTGTGACTAGCTTATTTCACTTAGTGTAATTTCCCCAAGGTTCATTCCTTTTGTAGCATGTATCAGAATTTTATTACAGTTTAAAGATGAATAAAATTCCATTGTTTGTATTTTGTATTTTACTTATTTATTAATGGGCACTAGAGTTGCTCCCATCTTTTGGATATTAAGAATAATGCTGAGGCCAGGCGCGGTGGCTCACGCCTGTAATCCTAGCATTCTGGGAGGCCAAGGAAGGCGGATCGCTCAAGGTCAGGAGTTCGAGACCAGCCTGAGCAAGAGCGAGACCCTGTCTCTACAAAAAAATAGAAAGAAATTAATTGGCCAACTAAAAATATATAGAATAAATTATCCAGGCATGGTGGCACATGCCTGTAGTCCCAGCTACTCGGGAGGCTGAGGCAATAGGATTGCTTGAGCCCAGGAGTTTGAGGTGGCTGTGAGCTAAGCTGATGCCACGGCACTCTAGCCCGGGCAACAAAGCAAGACTGTCTCAAAAAAAAAAAAAAAAGAATAATACTGAAATAAACATGGGTGAACAAATATTTTGGAATTGCTGGATCATATAGTAATTTGTTGAGGAATGACCATACAGTTTTTCAGCAGCTACACCATTTTACATGTCCATTAGCAATGCACAGGGGTTCTGATTTCTCCACATTTCTGTCAAAACTTGTAATTTTCTGTGTTTTGTTTCATAATTGCAATACATCCTACTAAATATGATGTGATATCTCATTGTAGTTTTGATTTACATTTCTCTAATTATAAGTTATATTGAACATCTTTTATGTGCTTATTAGCTATTTGTATTTTTTTTGGAGAAATGCTTATTCATGCCTTTTGCTCATTTTTGAATTCATTTATTTGAGTTTTTTATTCTTGAGTTTTAGTTCTCTATATAATATGTATATCAATCCATTATTAGACATATGATTTGCAAATATTTTCTCAAGTTTTATTGGTTGCCTTTTTATTCTGTTGAGAGTGTCCTCTGGTGCACACACATTTTTAATTTTAATAAAGTATGGTTCGCCTATTTTTATTTTTGTTGAATGTGACTTTGGTGTCACATTCAAGAAACCATTGCCAAATTTAGTGTCATGCAGTTTTCTCCTGTGTTTCTTTTCTAAGGATTTTATAGTTTTAGCCCTTATATTTAGGTCTTTGGTCCATTTTGGGTTAATTTTGTTTATAAAATAAAGATCCAACCTTTTTCTTTGCATATGGATATTCCAGTACCATTTATTAAAAATATTTTTCTTCCCCCGTTGAATGGTCTTGGAACTCTTGATGAGAATCACTTGTCCATACTTGTGAAAGTTTATGTTTGGACTATTTACTCCATTCGTCTGCATGTGTCTTTATATCACTATCACCCTACTTGATAACCGTAGCTTTGTAGTAAGTTTAGAAATCAGGAATCATGAAGACTCTAACTCTTTTCTTTTTTTTTTGCAACATTACTTTGGGTATTCAAGGTTCCTTGAAATTTTATATGAATTTTATGATGAATTTTTCTATTCCTGTAAGAAAGTTGAGATTTTGACAAGTTTAGCATTCAATCTGTATATTGTTTTGGGTAGTATTGGCATTTTAACAATATAAAGTATATTGGTCCTTGAACATGAGATATTTATTGTTCCATTTATTGATGTTTTCTTTCATTTTTTTCAGCAATTTTTTTTTTTTACTTTTGGCATATAAGCCTTTTGCCTTATAAAGTTTTTTTCCAAAGTATTTTATTCATTTTAATGCTGTTATAAATGAAATTGTTTTTGTTTTTTTTATTTTTAAATTGTTCATTATTAGCAAATAGAAAGACAACTGATTTTGGTATGTTGATTTTTTATCTTTTATTATTTCTGAATTCATTTATTAATTATAATGGTTTCCTTTTCATGTGAAATCTTTCAGATTTTCTACATATAAGATCACATCACTTTCAAACAGAGATAATTTTACTTCTTAACTCAAAAATAGATTTTTAAAAAATTTGTCTTGCCTAATTGTTTTTACTAGTCCTCCTATTACTATGTAACATGGGAACAGCAGGCACCTTTGTCTTGTTCATGATCTTAGAGGAAAAGCTATCATCTTTTAATATTAAGTATGGTACTAGCTGTGGATTTTTTAAACATGATCTTTACCTTATTGAGAAACTTTTTTTTATTACTATTGCATTGAGTGCTTTTTTTTTTTTAATCAGGGAAGAGTGTTTTATTATGTCCAATGCTTTTAGCTCCAATTGATTATAACGTTGTTAAATTCATCTATTTTCTTACTGATAGTCTTTCTGGTTGTTCCAGCCATTTTTAAAAGTAGGATATTGAGATTCCCTTCTATTATTTTTTATTCTTTCTTTCTTTTTTCTTTTCTTCTTCTTTTACATCTGTCCTCCAAGGCCAGGAAAAAGACTCCATATTCATTTATCTCCCTCTTTCTCTGTGTAATAAAGTCTCATTGATGTGAATGAATAAAAAGAAATCTAAATGTTTACAATGAAGCAATTTTACTACAAAAGCAATAGGAAATCTAATTCTACAAAAGCATGCTAACAAATTTAATTTGTTATAGAGGATATATCCTCATCATTATAGAGGATTGATTTTCTTTTCAAAGAACCAATTATTTGTTTCATCTTCCTTTGTATTTTTTTTTATTTCCATTTCACTTAGCTCTGCTCTGAACTTTATTTCTTTTCTTCTCCTGGCTTGGGATTTGGTTTGTTCTTCTTTTTCTAGTTCTTTGAGATGTGACATTAGATTGTTAATTTGTGATCTTTTTATCTTTTTGGTTTAAGTACTTAAGGCTATGAACATTCCCCTTACAATTACTTTTAATGTATCTCATGGATTTTAAAAACTTGGGTCTCCCTTATCATTTAGTTCAAGGAATCATTTAATTTACATTTTAATTTCATCCTTGACCCAAGGATAATTAAGTCACAGTTGTTTTTTTTAATTTTCATGACTTTGTGTAGATTGTTTATCTTGGAATTGATATCTAGTTTTATTACACTGTGGTCTGAGAAGATACATGGTATGATTTTGAGTTTTAAAAATTTGTTGAGATTTATTTTGTGGCCTGAGATATGACCAATATTGGAAAATTTCCAATGTGCTGGTGAGAAGAACGTATATCCATCAGTTTGGGGATAGAATGCTGTGTAAATGTCTGCTAGATCCCTTTGCTATAAAACTTCATTTAAGTCCAATGTTTATTCATTTTCTGCTTCAATGATATGTCCAGTTATGTCCGTGGGGTGTTCAACTCCCCAACAATTAAGATGCTACTGTTCATTTCTTTGCTTACATCTAGTATAATTTGCTATATGAACCTGGGAGCTCCTGTGTTAGGTACATATATATTTAATATTATTATATCTTCTTACTGAGTTGTTCTCTTTACCATTATCTAACTATCAAGCTTGTCTTTTTTTTTTTTT
>VBSM01003199.1:9810010-9853318 GCA_008086735.1 Cheirogaleus medius | reverse complement strand
TCTCAGCCTCAGGGTCTGCCCCATTCTCCCGGAATCACTGGGCCAGCAGCACCTAGGAGAGCTGGCGGGTAGGGAGCTCCCGGTCTAAGTACCCCTGAGTCAGCTGTAGGGCCCCCAAAGGGAAGGTCCCGTTCCCTGGAGATGCCTCCGGCTGGTGGCTATATTGTCTCTCTCAGCAGTCACGGTAGGGACGGGGGAGGGGAGAGTTCAGTAATATGGCACCTGCTGCGCGGTCAGGTCTGTGCACATGGAGGGGCCCCGAGGGGTTTGGAGCCTGGTGCCGCGTCCACTACAGGCTTACCGCTCACTGGTGGCGACTGTCTCTGGACTGGTGTCCGCAGGTCTCTCCAACCTCTGGGGAGCCCACCAGCAGTCTGAGATGCAAGGGAGGGGAAGTTAACCGCTCCACCTACCCTTGCCACTGGTCTCCAAGCCGCTGGATCAGGAGGTCTCTTCTCCCAATTCTCCTCTGCGACCTCCTACCGTGGAGTCTCCTGTAGTCTCCAGTGCCCCTCTTTCCGACCCCGGTCCGATGTATGGTCGTCTGCTTGCTTCTTTCTTCTAATATCTTCTAGAAGCTATCTTATCTGGAGAGACACTCTGTCTGGCGGTGTTTCTCGTCCGCCATCTTGGTCCACCCTCCTGGTTGTGTTTTTTTCATGCATTCATCCAGTTTATGTCTTATAAGTGGGTCATTCAGACCATTCAAGTTGAGTGTTAATGTTAATATGTGGGATGCTGCTATGTTCACCATGTTGGATGGTACCTTATTGTTTTGTTTTCCTTCTTATGCTATTGTTTTATAAGAACTGTGAGGTTTAACTTTTGTGTTTACATTGACTGTTATCTATTGCACTGTTTCATGTATAATGCACTTTTGAACATTTCCTATAGGGCAGTTGTGGTAGTGACAAATTATGCTAGTGCTTGCTTGTCTGGAAAAGTCTTATTTCTCCATCACCTATGAAACCTAATTTTGCAGGGTATAAAATTCTTGTCTGGTAGTTCTGTTCAAGAAGAAGACTAAAAATGGAGCCCTATCCCTTCTGGCCTGAAAGGTCTCTGCTCAGAAGTTAGCCTGATGATTTTTCCTTTTTAGGTTAGTTGTTGCTTTTATCTTTCAGCTTACAGAGTTTTATCCTTCACCTTGACTTTGTCCAGGTTTATAACTATGTGTCTTGAAGATGTCCTATTTGCTATGAATCTTTCCTGTGTTCAATGACCATTTTATATCGGGAAATCTGAATTTCTGGTAATATCAGGAAGTTCTGTTCAATAATTCCCTTGCACAGGTTTTCTATGTTTTTTGCTCTTTCTTCTTCTTCTAAGATACCTATCATTTATACTGTGACTCATTTCACATAGGATAAAACCAGCTATTTCCAAAAAAAGAAAAAAAAAACCCAAAACATTAGCCCAAGGTTTCTCAAACTGGGCATTGTAGTCACTACTTTTGAGATATACTAATGAATGCTCCAAGGACAACAGGATGACTGTCATGTTGGGACTCAGAAAACAATTTCCCAAAATGGAGGGCTTGGAAGCATTCTCACAAGAAAGTTTTTCTCTGACCTTCTGCTGTCCTGTCTCTCAGTCTATTCTTCCCTGAGGCTAGCCATAAGAACTAGAATTACTCTTCCCCAAGGCAAGTCACAGAAACCAGAACCTTTTCCCCAACTAAACTATAAAAACCTATAAATATTACTCCTAACTTTCCCTCTGCCTTTCTGTGTAAAAACTGGCCATAAATAAATGATCTTACCTATCCTGTTTGACTCTTGGTTATAAAATCCCTAATCCAGAGAGTATCCTGCCTCATACCCAGAAGGATCGAGAAGGAAGGAATGCATGCTCAGAGAGGCAAAGAAAAATCAAAGCAACAGGCCTTGCTGGTTTTCTCCACTGTATATTATCATTAGATCATACCCTTTTTTGTTCAATCATATTTCTGTCTGGCTGTCTATATTTTGTTGACTCTAAGCATAAAAATGGACAATTTCCTCTGTATCTTTGTGTTTTCCTTCTGAAGGATCCCATATACACAGTAATAAAATCTGTATGCCTTTTCTCCCATTAATTTGCTTCTTGTCAGTGATTTTCAGCAATCCTTCAGAGGATGAAGAGAAAATGTCCCTTCACTCCTACAGTCATTTTATCAGGGGAAAATGCTGTCTTTTATTCCCTATTCACATGGCCTATTAGTGTATCAAAAGCTCTGAGAAGCAGCTTCAATAAGACATAAAAGAAACCTGAATATATTTATTCAACCCAGAATGTCTCAAACTGACTTAAAACTAACTTAAACATTTTTTGTAAACTCTTGAAATATTTCTTTGAATGGTGTCCCTATGTATATCAACTTGGGTCAGTTGTTTTAGGTTAATCACTGTTTCTTTTTTAGCAGCATTTCCTCTTCCTTCTAACTGGTAATCTAAGTAAAGTATCACTTTCTGTTTATTTTCTTCAAAACTACATTATTCCAGACACAGGTATTTTCTGTTCTATGCTCATATTATCACTCAAATCTTTCACCCCCCATGTCAATTATTGTTACCATATCAAACCAATGGGAGAACTGCAGATTCTATAAGCACTGAAAAAATTATGATGCCCTACTCCCTCCTGCCAAAAATAAATAAATAAATAAGAATAAGACTAACTCAACTCAAAATAACATTTTTCTGTGTCTTCTAATTATAAAATTCTCACCATTTTGGTGTACTTGCTTGGCAGGTATCCTGACCATGTACTTTGTCTACCTATTAAAAATTCACACTGCTCCATTTCTCAAGTCCTTGGTATTTCTCACTTGGATTCACAGTAAAACAAATGCCAGTCCAGGACTTCCATCCAAGAATTTAGTTAGTGTCAATCTAGTTAGATGATGCAGTTAGAGATTAGTTTTGAAGCTAAAAATTATATAGCAAAAACACTATTATTACTTAAGGCTTTATCTACAGAAGAGAATGTTTTAGAGTGGTCATAGAGATTTTGGGAGTCTAAAGCTCTTATTTCAAGTTATCTTTCAGTGTCGCCACTTTGTGTGGATATATACACACATATATACACTTATATGTATATGTTTATTTGTGTGGGCATGTGTGTGTGTGTGTGTGTGTGTGTCCATATATTGCTGGCTGATCTACTTGCTTCTAGATATACTCATTCCATGTGATGTTTCTAAGCATAAAATATCTTCTTGATATTTCCACAAAAAATTCAGAATAGCTTCCAGCTGTCCACTCATTGTCATCTAGGCTTTATTTAACTCTCTACTCGTTTGCTCACACCAATTCTTTATTCAATTCTGTAGTCCTATGACACTATTGTTGTCTACTTCCAAACGTACAATGAAAAATCTGACCGTGGCCAAACATAAAAATGTTACATGATACCCTTACTTCAATGACTTCATTTCCTCCCACATTCCCACTACTCAGGCACACTGAAATTTTTATTGTTTATTTAATTAGCCAACTATCCATCACCAACAAAATTGTCACAATTGTGGTACCCTAAGTTTAATAATCTTCTCCTAGATATTCATTCAGCTTTCTTCCTCACTTTTCTGAATATTTTCAGATATACTTCCCCAGCAAACCTTTTCTGATTAGCAAATGATAATCTCAAGATTCACTTTTATCTACTATTAAAATGAAGTTTGGATTTTATAAGGTTGGGAACTTTTCACTTTTTACTACTGTGTTCCCCAAACTTAGAACAGTGCCTGAAACTTAGTAACTACTCAAGACACACTTGTTGAATGATTTGGGTTCAACAAGGTGTTCCCACATATGCATCTTTATAATGGTTGACTTTTTCTGGGATTTTTGGTTTGTTTGTTTTTTGTCCTGAAGACTGTATGGCTATTCACAGTTCAAAAACAATTATTTATATTCCAGACTTGGCCAAGGTATGTATCCTCTGAAAATATTTCTTGATATCCCATATATAATGACATATACAAGGAAGGATATAACAACCTCCTTATAATTCTACACCTCTATCTCCAGTATATTTTTATTGCATAGAAACTTTTAAACCATTATAAATTGTAATGATCTAGCTGCATCACTATAATATTGCAACAGCTTTTAAATACTAATTTTGTCCTATTTAATTTATGTACTGTATCCTCAGCACAACAGCTAGCCACCTATCTTGTACTCAGTAAATTGTTGTTAAACCAACTGATCTTACAATATTGCAACAAAGAGAAGCAAAAAGGATCACAGTACTTTCCATTCATAGGTATAATTTGGTGAAACTCAACATATACTTTTAATAGTAACACAGACACATACATGCATGAATGCCTCACACACACAAACACACATCATTAGCAGCAATATATTTTTGGACAATGTTTTTCTTGTAATTATTGTGAAAATATACATGTTACCAAGATGGCTGACTAGGAAGCCCCAAGCCCTTTCTCCTACAAAGACATAAAAAATGACCCCAAACTGGATGAACTAACCTTATAAGAACTTTGAAAAATAATCAAACATTTACAGTAACCAAGAAAATTACCAATAAATAAAAGGGCACCTTAATAATGATAGGAAATTGCATAGTATTTCTACTCACCCTTTTTTCACCCCTCCCCTGTGTGGTACAGTGTGGACTTGATTTGGAGGAGCCAACGGCTAAGTTCCATTCTCTTTCTTGAACTGCAGAAAGCAGATAAGACATTATTTGTGAAATTCTAACCTATCTAGGAGATGTCTGAAGAACAGATCTCTGTCACATCTAACTCAGATCTCAACCAGGGAAAATCAGTGACCAATGGTCATAAAAGCTGCAGGGTAACTATAGACGCATAGACATTTAGGGCATGAGATAATGGTGGAGTCATACTATTGATTATCTAAGGCCCTGAGGAAAATATGGGGTAAAACTCTTTGAACAATTAAAAAGATAAAATAAACTAAAACCAGTCATATATTAGGGAGAATTGAGAAAGATACATGCAGGCCAAATCAAGAAACATGCTCAGAAAACACCAGAGAAATATTCACACTTTCACCTTGGTCTGATGTCTAGGCTCAGAGGATGCCCAACTGATCAGATATGAACTGTTCTGGCAAAAAGCCAGTTGGAAAAGACTGAAAGAGGTGGCTGTTTTCTCAAATGTCCAAGTTTCTTAAAAAAATTATAAGATATACAAAGAAACATGAAAACATGGTTCACTCATGGAATAAAATAAATAGGCAGAAACTATCCCTGATGAAGCACAAATATCAAATGTACTAGAAAAATATTGTAAAATAAGTATCTTAAATGTGCTCGAAGAGCTAATGAAACACATCAGTAAAGAACTAAAAATAAAAAAAGGAAAGCAATATATGATAAAAAAATAAGAATATCAACAAAAAATATTAAAGATTAAAAAACAGAAATTCCAGAGATGAAAAGTACACCTAAATTGAAAAATTCACTAAAAGGCTTCAATATTATATTTGTGCAAGCAGGAAAAAAATTAGTGAAACTGAGGACAGAATAATTGAAATTATTGAGATAGAAAGCAGAAAGAAAAAGATAATGAAGAAAAGTGAACAGATCTTAGAATGTTGGGCACTATCAATTGGACTTATACATGCATTATAGAAGTCCCAGAGGGAGATAAAAGAGAGAAATGGGATAAGAGATTACTTGAAGAAATAATGGCTGAAAACATTCCCAATTTGATGAAAGACATGAATCTACAGATATAAGAAGCTCCATAAATTAAAGAAGGAAAACTCCAAAGAATCCACATTAAGACACATTATAATCAAACAATTGAAAGCTAAAGACAAAGAAAGAACCTTGAATGCAGCAAGAGAGAAGTGACTTGTCAAGAGAAAGCAATCCTCAATAAAATAATAAGCAGATTTTTGAGCAAAATGCTCAAGACCACAAGATAGTAGGATGATAGATTTAAAGTGCTGGGAAAAAAGTCTCCAAGAATTCTATATGCCCAAAAATGTATGAATAAATGAGAAAGAAATTTAAACATTTTCTGATAAATAAAACATGATGGAATTTATGACTCTAGACCTGCTCTGCAAGAAATGCTAAAATCAAAGTATTCTAGAAAGTAATATAAACCTCTATGAATGTGTAGAAATCTCTCTAGTAAAGTTAAATATGTAGGAAATATTAAAGCCACTATTATTGTAATTTTGATTTGGTTTCTAATTTCACTTTTTATTTACTATAGGATTTAAAATAAAAATCCATAAAATAATTATAAATATATGTTAGTGAGTACACAATGTATAAAGATGTAATTTATGTCACTAATACTATAATGGGAGAAAGAACTGTATATTAGTTTATCTATTCAGTTGAAGTTATTATCAATTAAAATTAGTTATAATTTTAGGAAAAGTATGTGCAATCTCTATGGTAAATGCAAATAAATTATCTATACAATATACACAAAGGAAAATGAGAAGGAATAAAAATATGTCACTACAAAAATCAACTGTATAACACAAAAAAGCATTAGAACAAGAAGTGAGAATAAAAATTCCATAAGACAAACATAAAAATAACAAAATGATCAATAACTTCTTCTTTATGAGTAATTACTTTGAATGAAAATGGATGAAATTCCTCAGTCAAAAGTCTCATGTTGGTATTGGTAGAATGGATTGGTAGAATGGATTTAAAAGAAAATCTGTGATCTCACTCTATGCTTTCTATAAGAAACTCACTTTAGATCTAAGACACATGGGTTAAAATTGAAAAAAAAATTCATGCAAATATTAAGAAAAACAGTACACATGGACATTTGCATGTTTATACTGAGATCAGGTAAAATGGACATGGTCAAGAATTATTACAAGAGACAAAGAAAGACATTACATATTTATAAAAGAGCTATTATCCAAGAAAATATAAGGATTATAAACATATATAAATCCAACATCAGAATGTGAAAATATATGAAACAAAGATTGATAGAATTGAAGGGAGAAATTGATAGCTCTGCAATAATTCTTGCAGAATTTAATGTGTCACTTTCAATAAAAGATAGAATAACTAGACAGAAGGTCGATAAGAAAATAGAAAACTTGAACCGCAGTATAAACCAAATGGATCTATTAGACACATACAGAACACAATGGTAAACAATAACAAAAAGCACATTTTTCTCAAGTGAGCAAGAATCTTTGTCCAAGATAGACCACGTATTATGCCAAAAAAGTCTAAATGAATTTTAACAGATTAATTGTTTACAAACTATCATTTTACATTACAATGGCATAAAACTAGGAATTAGTAAATATAAGAACACAGGAAAAATTTTTTTAATGTGGAAATTAAACAGCAATAAGCACATGGAAAAAATGCTCAATATCACTAATCATTAGGGAAATGCAAATCAATACCTTAAGGTTCCATTTCTTACCCATTAAGGTATCTATTATCAAAAAAATCAAAATAAGATAGGAAATAGGAAATGTTGGTAAGTATGCAGAGATATTAGAACCCTAGTGCATTGCTGGTTGGAATGTAAAATGGTGCAGCCACTCTGGAAAACAGTTTGACAGTTCTTCAAATATTAAACAGAATTATCATTTAATTCAGCAATTCCACTTCTAGATAGTTATTCAATATAATTCAAAATAGAAATTCAAACAAATAATGGGATACCAATGTTCATAACAGCATTGTTTACAATATCTAAAAGTGGAAACAATACAGATAGCTATCAACAGAAGAATGAATAATCAAAAATACTGTATACATGCAAAAAAAAATTACTCAGCTTTAAGAAGAAATGAAATTCTGATGCATGTTACAACATGGATGAATCTTGAAGATATTTTGCTAAGTGAAATAAGTCAGACACAAAAGGACAAATATTGATTGATTCGATTTACGTGAGGTACCTAGAGGGGTCCAATTCATAGAGACAGAAAATAGTATAGTGGTTACCAGGAGCTGGAGAAGGGAGTAATTGGAAGGCAAATTGTATAGTTTCAATTTTGGATGATGAAAAATTCTGGAAATATATGGTAGTGGTAATTGCACAACAATGTGAATGACTTAATGCCATTGAACTGTACAGTTAAGATAGTTAATATGGTAAATTTTATGTCATGTATAATTTACCACAATAAAAGAAGGTCAATAGGGCACATATCTGAAAATAGCAATCATTGATGACTTTGGTGTTTGTTTCTGTCTTTCCTTATTATTGCTTCTCTGTAACCGTCACCAAATTTCAGCAGTGTTTGTCATAGTTGACCATGTCTGTAACTTGAAAATGTCTTCTTTTGACTGTCTTGATACTGATTTAGCCATTTACTCAGTCTTTCTTGGTGCTTGTCTTTCAATTCTCTTCTTATCTTTGTTTACACCCTCAAACATTACAAGGTTTTCCACACCAGGCTGATGACACTTAAATTGCATGTAACTGCAGATATCTGTTTAAAGCTCCACACTCATACTCAGTTGAAACCTGCATTGTATGTCATATAATATCATATAGGCATGCTATATTTAACATGTCCAACAATTATTAACCCAAATTTTTCCAGTTTTCAGTATCTTCCCTTTCCTACCTCCACTACTCTTTCTGCTCATGATTGAGCTCATTAGATTTTTATTTCCAAACAAAATTTGCAATCTCTCTACTTCTCTTTACACCCACCACCAACAGTTCAGTCTAAGTTCTGCACTGTTTCCAGCTCCATCTCATGGGTTTCTCCTGATGGCTCTGACACTACGTGACCTTTCTTTGGCTCAAATATACTAAGATATTTTCTTCTCCTGGACTTAGAAGTATGCTTTTCTGTTGCTATGAGACTTTTTTTCTCTTCTTTTAACTAGTTCCTTATCTCTCACCTATCCACTTCAAAGCTACTTTCTCAGAGATGCTTTCCATGCCAATTCCTCACATCTTCTCATTTATGTTCAACTTTGTCTCATCTTATGCATTATTATTTTTCTCTACAGTATTTATTACAGCTATAATTATAGTACTTACTAAATTTATTATTTTTTACTTTTTAAATGCCAATTTCTCCCAATATATTTTGATTTCCATGAGGACAGGAATCATGTCTATTTTAAATATCAAATGTCTGGCATCTAGCACAGTGTTAGCAATAACCTATACTCAACAAGTCTTGCTTTTTGTTTATTTGCTTTAATGAATAGTTTAAAGACTTGGGTAGAACTTTTGCATACATATTTTTTAAGCTTCATGAAGATTTTTAATACATTTTAATCAATTTTTTACCAAAATTGATGAATTTTCATGAGACTATGAGACTATCATCTAGAATACATCCCATTAAAATCAATCACATGGCCCAGTGTGGTGGCTCATGTCTATAACCCCAGCAATTTGGGAGACCAAGGCAGAAGGATCACTTGAGGCCAGGAGTTCAAGAACAGCCTGAGCAACATAGCAAGACCCTGTCTCTACAAAAAATAAACATTAAAAAATTAGCAAGGTATGTTGGTATATGCCTATAATTCCAGCTACTTGGGAGGTTGAGGCATGAGGATCACTTAAGCCCAGGAGTTTGAGGCTGCAGTGAGCTATGATGGGGCCACTGCACTCCAGCCTGGGTGAAAGAGTGAGACCTCGTCTGTAAAATTGTAAAAATATATATCTGGAAGAGAACAAGATGGTGTATTAGAGACATTGCTTGTCAGAATGTCATGGCTAGAAGGTAGAATAGTGGACTAAGGAGAGCAGACAACAGTTGCAGCTCAGGCATGGATCACAGGAATAGACAACAGAGACCTCTGGTGACTCCACCAAGAAAAACTGAGAAACTGAGAAAGAAGATAGAGAGGAGAAGATAGCGGCAAAGACCACACCCAGAGAGGCTCAGAACCCAGTGAAAGGGTAAGAGGGATTTTCCCCTGGCCCACCTAGGTGTCCTCAGTGATCAGCAGGACACAAAATATTTTAGAGGCATTCCCACTCTCCATGAGCCCATGCCCAGTGGCTAAATAATAATAGTGGAATGAACCAGCAAACCCCAGGAGTTTGGGCATCCAAAAGGGACACTCTATGAGAAAGTGCCACTAAAGAACAGAGTTCTGGGTTTCTTACACCTAGACACTTCCTTGTCTGCACCTCCTCTGTTCACATTAGTTTGGGCCAGCAGGTAGTTGTGACCCCTCCCCACCCTTGCAACTGTGTGAGTACTCTGAATTGGGAAGCTCATGGTTGGCTGTTTCCCTATGGAGGACATGCATTCCTGGCTGAACTTGCCATGAAGAGTGGAACCAACTTATCTTGATAGCTTCCTACCTGCTGGCATTTTGCAGGATCTCATGCTGTCAGCTTAGACAGGTGGTGCCCCCAGATATGAGAGCAGTGCAGGGGAGAGGTCTTGATCCCAGACTCAGGTGGTGAGGAAGTTCCCACAGATAGACCCAATGGGAGAGTGAGGAGGGGTACTGAGGAACAGGGATCTGTGAGTAGCCCACACCATGCCCACACTGGAGAACTACCATATTTGATAGGGGTGCAGCTCTCATAGTGAATTAGACTAGACCCTGGTTCTCATAACAACCAAATACCTTGGGCATGCTGGCCAAATGGGAACATCGGCCCCTCTCCCCAATCATTACATTAGGGAGTGCAACTTGAGCCAAGAGACTCACAAATGGCTGCCTCTCCCTGGTGGGAGCATGCCCTTTGCCAAGGTCCCTGTGTATAGGGGCCTACCTCTTTCCCATTGGGGTTTTATAGTGGAACAGGAGTGCACAAGTGGGGAACACCTTACCTCTCAGCGTTCCACAGAGACACATGCTAGTGAGTCAGACATACACACTGAAGGGAAGTTCTCAGGCCAGTCTTTGGTGGTGAGGGAATTCATGTGGACTGATCTGACTGGAGACTGCTGAGTGGTGCTCGGGGGCAACAATTAGGGAGGGCACTCACCCTACACTGCAAAGAAACTGTACTAGTGGACAAGGGCAGAAAGAGCCTGGCCTGGGCCTCAGGATTCAAGCGTTTAGTCCCCTCCCTCAGGAACAGCCTTCCCAACTTGGAAAGATTGCTCTGAAATTCATACCAGCAGCTCCCCTTAGCAGTTGAAAAAGCAACCTCTGAGCCTTCCAGGCACTTGTAATCCAGTCATGATCTGTCTTGCCCCTCACCACCTGAAGGAGAGTAGAGATCATGCAAGCCCCTGGAAGTTACAGGGCACTTCAAAGCTTGGGGCATTTGTGTGCCCCACCTGGGAGACCAGAGCTTACAATGGCACAAAGGAATATCTTGTCAGCTTGCTCTTCCACACAACACAAACTTCAATCAATGACAGGGGAAACAGTCCCACAGCTATGCATACCACCTTCCAACTCATGCAAATAGGGAGCAAGTGAATTATACTTACAAGAACTACCCACCATCTTGAAGATTAAGCTGGGAGAACTCATTACATACTGTTGGAAAAAAGTGAAGATGGCAGGTCAGAGGTAACCTGAGAGGTTTATCAAAGCTTCTAAAACACTCCATAGGCAACTCAGGACCAGCACTCCTCTCCTTGGCATGGTCAGGGATCAATCTTCAGGGAACTGAACTGGAGACAGGCCCATGAGCCAGGCCTAGCACCCCCAGGTCTCCATCTAGAGGACAGATGAGAAAAAAATCAGTGAAAGAAATCTAGACACATGAAAAATCAGAGTGAAAGGACACACCCAAAAGAAAATGATGACTCCTCACCAATGGATATCAACAAAAAAGAGAGTATTGAAATGACTGGTGAAGAATTTCAATGTCAATAAGGAAGCTCAATGAAATACAAGAGAAAACAAAAACCCAACACAAAGAAACCACAAAAACAATGCAGAAAATTAATAAAGAAATTCACTAAAGAAATCAAATAATTTTTAAAAAGTCAAACAGCACTAGAAATGAAAAATTCATTCAGTTAAATAAAAAACACAGTGGAAAGCCTTAAGAATAGGCTAGATCAGGCAGAAAAAGGATCTCAGAGCTTGAAGACAACATCTGTAAATTAAACAAGTGAGCCAAAATAAAGAACTGGGAAATAAGAGAAATGAACAGAACCTACAAGAAATATGGGATTATATAAAGAGGCCTAACATAATAATTATAGGCATTCCTGAGGCTGAAGAAGAAAATACACAAGGGTTGGAAAACCTATTTGAGGGAATAATGAAGGAAAATTTCCCTGGTCTTGCTAGAATCTAGATATCCAGATACAAGAAACTGAACAAAGATCTGGAAGATTCATCACAAAGAATCAATCACCACAACATTTTAAGACAAGTAAATGATGAAGAATTTTGTCCAGACAAGACCTGCTCTGCAGGAAGTAATCATATGAACATTATACACTGACCAGCATAATAAACACACAGCAGTGTAAAATCACCCAAAAGTTGAAGTTCAGAGCCCAGATACCACAATGGCTCAAAAAGTAAAACAAAGCAATAATGTTCTACTCAATGGATGAACAGAAATTGACTGCACTTATCAATTCTTTTGATAAACATGAATGGCTTGATTTCCCCTCTCAAGATACATAAGCTGGCTGAATGGATAGAAAAATACAAGCCAAATATCTGCTGTCTCCAGGAAACATATCTAACCCACAAGGAATAATTCAGAGTTAAGTTGAAGGGATGGAAAACAATATTCCATGCAAATGGAAACCAAAAGAAAGCTGGCATAGCAGTTCTCATATCAGATAACTTAGTCTTCAAATCAACAAATATTTTTTCTTGTCTTATTCCTAGAATTTCCAGTATGATGTTGAATAGGAATTATGAGATAAGACATTAAGCCTTATTCTTGATTTCTTTAATAAATAAAGGCCTATTTAGGTTATTCACTTATTTTAATATGAGTTTGGAGGATTTGTATCTTTCAAGGAATTTGCCCATTCCATCTAAGTTGTCAAATTTATACATTGATTTATAGTATTAATTTGTTATTCTTTTAATATACATGGAATCAGTAGTGATTTCCCCTATTTCATGTCTGATAATGGTAATTTGAATATTTTCTTTCTTCCTCTCTCTCTCTTTTTCCCCCTTCTTTGTTAACTAAGGTAGAGGTTTATCAATTTTAACAATCTTTTCGAAGAATAGACTTTTTGTTTGGTTGCTTTTAAATATTATTTGTGTGTTTTCAATTTCTTTGTTTTTTTACTTTAATTTTTATAATTTCTTCTCTTCTCTTTGCTTTCAGCTTGAGTTTCTTTTCTATTTTCAGTTTCCTAAACTAAAAACTTAGATTCTTTATTTTAAATTTTCTTCTTTGCTAATATATGCACTAATAAGTTTCCTCTTTAAAGACTACTCATTGAATCTCACAATTTTTGATGTTGTATTTTCATGTTCATTGACTTCAAATTATTTTTTACTATATTTGGAATATTTCTTTTTAACCCATGTGCAATTTGAATTGTGTTATTTAATCTCCAAATTTCTTGGACTTCTATTCTTCAGAACTATGATGAAATTTATTTCTGTTGTTTTAGCCACCCAGTCTTAGATATTTTGTTATGGTAGCTCTAACAAATTAATAAACATGATAGCTATACTCGTTTAATGTATTTTTGCTATTATTACTCTGTTAAATTTATCTCAAATTAAGAATATGAAAATATATATTTTTTTCATTTATTCTGCCTTTGATGCTTTTATTTTATTCATGTAGATTGATTTTCTAACATGTTTTTCTTTTTTTCCAAGAAATTTCTATTAACATTTCTTGAGAGGTAGGTCTAACATTGATGAATTTCCCTAGGTCTTTGTCTTTTTTTATTTTGGTCAGAGAATGTATTTATTTCTCATTTAATTTTTAAATATACTTTGCTGAATATAGAATACTAAGTGCTTTTGTTTGTTTTTACTTCAACTCTTCAATATTCTACTACTCTCTCTTCTTTTTGTTATCATTGTTTTTTTCTAAGTAAGGTGTCCCTTTCACCTAGACTTTTTTCAAGATTTTCCTTTTATTTTTTCTGCAGTTTAAATATGATATAACTAAGTGGTTTTCTTTGTGTATATGTTTTCATTTGTTTGTGGTATTTGTCCTGGTTGGTGTTCTCTGAATTTCCTGGATCTAGTCAGTTGATGTCTGTCATTGTCTTTAGAAAGTTTTGAGATACTATTACTTTCAATATTTCTTCTGTTTTGCTTTTCCTTTCTTATCTTTCTGTTATCTAATTATGTACTTATTGAACTTTTTGGAATTTCAACAGAGTTATTAGATGTTCTGATTTCTTTTTTTTTTTTTTTAATTAGCTTTAGGGTTGTTCATTTAAGATTCATTTTGGGATGTTTCTATTCACCTATCTTCAAGTCTACTGATTTTTGCATTGGCCATCAAATGTGTTCATAACTTCTAAAACACTGTCTTTCTCTTTTTCTTAAATTTCTAACATTTGGTTTTGATTTTTTCTTAGAATTTCCATCTCTCTGCTTACATTAACCATTTATTCTTTTTGGTGTATACTTTTTCCATTTGAATCTTTTGGAAATTAATCATAATTATTTTAAACTCCCTGTTTGGTAATTCTAACATATATGTCATATAAGGATCTGGTCTTGTTGCCTGTGTTTTCTCTTTACTCTGTATCTTTCTTGCCTTTTGATCTGCCTTCTAAGTTTTTGTTAAAAGTCAGACATGTTTTACCATGTAATCTCAACTGAGGCCTTTAGTGATAATCAGGCTTGGAGTTGGGCTGTGTTTAATGTTTATTGTAGCTGTAGGTGCCAGAGGCTTTCAACTCCTCTAGTGTCCTTATTTTTAATCTCCCCTCTTAACTTTGATCTTCCCTAAGTACTCCTTCTCAGAGAAATTCTGCTTCATCTTTTTCTGTTGTAACCCATCGTTATTTTACTGCAGCTCTGTCATGGGATTTGGTAAGATGTGGGGAGGAAGGCATTTTATAATATTATGCTTAAATCTTAGTCTTTAGTCTGCTTTTGTTTCAGGTCTTTAAACTTGACATGCTTTTCTCCAGTGTTAAAATGTTCTTCCCATGTCCTGTATTCCTTGACTTGACTGCATTATTCTTAATCTATTTTTTCTTAAATCCATAACCTCTCTTGACTATGTCCTCCCACCATTTGAGGTAAAGCAGGAAAGGTTAGAGGGGCTGACATGGGATGAATGGCCTTCTACTAAGTTGGGTGAGGCTCTAACGTTGTTGTTTTTTTTTCCCCTGAAGACAATGTCTTTGTAATGGAGAAGGCTATGGGTATATTTCACAATAATTATCCCTCCTTTTCCTACTCCCCACCCAGCCTGGAGGAAATATTTCTCCGATTGTCACTGTGAGAACTTGAGGGTTGTTTGGAGGTAAACCCCAGGAAAAGTGTGAGGTCCCCTTAAGATTGCAGACCCCAGGAATTTCTCATTCTCACACCAGTCCACACTCAGCCTAGAGCAATTCATCAAAATTACGATTAAAGTGCTCTTATCAGTTTATGGCTATTCAGCAGCTTCTGTTCACAGTAAGCAGATCTCAGCTGTGCCTCTCTGGATTGACCTGGATTTAGATTTTTAGGTGGAAGTTCATTCTGCAACATCAGTTCTCTTACAAGTCCAGGAAATGTCAGTGGTGTTCACTTTGTCCAGATTTTTGTTTTCAGCACATGAGTGATAACCTCCACTCCGATAGAGCTGAGGCCCTCAATTAGATTTTAAGCTTTGTGAGAATAAAGAAGATGGCTCTTAATTACTGCTGCATATCCAGTGGCTAGCACAATGCCTAGCACATAGAAACTATTTAGTAAATGTGTTAAAGAAATAATGTATTACTGTGAATGAATGGAAATACCTAAACCTTTGTGATGTAAAATATAGCCATGTATCAACAGCAGAAATGTTCAACTTCTGAAAACATCTGCTATTGGATAGGATAGCAGGCAATCAATCAAGAACTATATTATTAAACAATAATATGGAGACTAAAGAGAAATGTGAGACTGCTCTCCTATCAGAACTAATGGAAAGAGATATTTTCATTTTCTTGAAATTTATCTTTTAAATTAACTTTTGTAGGGGAATAAAAAATGGCTTCCCTCCAACATTCTAGGTTCCTTGGCTGGACTACACACTAAATTGGTGTAAGACAGATTACAGGAGAAAAGCCATACTTAATTATGTATGTATGCATAGGAGTTCCACAAAATATGAAACTCAAAGAAAGGTCAGATGATTGAAGCTTGTATAGAATCTTGAGAAACAGAAAGGAAGGCTTAGGTCTTCTGAGGATTGGTAGAGACTCAAGTTATGGCAGGGTAAGGAGAGGATATATGGGGAACAAAGGATGTCTTGTTATGCAAATAAAAATTCTCTCAGGTAATAATAGTTGTCTTGGAGCAGCCCTCAGAAGAATAGGTGCGTCTGTCTGGTATGGTGTTGTTTCATGAATTACTTCACTTAGATCTGGGAGGAACCTTAACACAGGCAATATAGCCACACTGAGCCCCTGGACATACTGCGATGCTTGAATTAGTATGCACATTTTTTGCATGTTAAATGAATAAGTGTGCATCCAAGGCATACCATTAATGCTTTTGCTTCTGATAAATTATTTTGCATAAATTGTAGCTAGGGACTCACATTCTGAGATCCACAGGACAATATGACTTGGAGCACCACCTGAGGACAATATTTTAGAATAATTTGTAGAAAAACATCATAATGTCATCTTTTTCTGCCACAACCTCACACATAGCAGGATTACCAATAGCAGGGAATTTAGCCATGTCTAGTATGCAGAAAATAAAAGGAAATCTCAGGATTCACATTTTCTAAAAATTTAATTGTAGATGTATTTTACTATCCAAGTTCTTCAGGAGTGGAGCATTTTGGACCAAGCAAGATAGAAACAGAGATAGGGTTTTCTATTCCAGAAGACTGACACTGAGATAAGTTACCTACCACATCCAAATTAGGGAGAGGAAATAGTGAGTGAAATCTCAAATTGCTGGGGAAGCCAAGAATCAACCTGGGAAACTAATAGTTTGTAGTTAGCAGAAGTTGGTTCTAGTTAAGGTTGTATGATGTGACATCATGCAAGTTACTTTTTTTTTCTCATCTAGAAAATGAGATATGTCTCAAAAAAACTTTAAAATTAGGAAGCATATATATATTATTCAAGTACCAAGTAGAGTGGTACTCAGTGGTTGGTAAGTGAATAATAATCCCCTTCAAATGCAGAGTGGGACTAGTTCAGAGAAGAAAAAATGAGAAGCAAAGTTGGAAGTGTTAGGACAAATACTTGCCTAGGAATGTGTCCTGAATAAGCTTTATTGCCCCTCAATTATATACTCTGTGAACTGCTAGGTGAGATTAATTGTGGGCATAAGTTGCAAATCATTTAAACTGATGTGGTCCTAGAAAGCTGCATTCCAATCCAATGGCACATGTGTATCAGGGAGCTTTTCATTTCAATGAATATTTAATGAAAACTTTTGTAAAATGAATATCTTCCCCAAATGCTGCTTAGCTTCTTTGTATTGTTTCACAGCAGGATTATATAAAAAGTAGACACACACACACTCACATATACACATACATGTGTACACAGAAATACACAAATATTTGGCCAAAGTTATCAGACTATGAAAAATGTTGTTTTGTACATGCCCCATTCTGAAACTTTCAGCTAATTTCTATCAAATTTATGTTTTCTGTCACCAAGCATATCCAATGATGCAAATCACTAATTTCAGACAACTTAACCTTGTATCTGCCTAAGCGACGTTGCCTTCAAGATGGAGAAAAGCATTATTAAAAGCTTGGCTCCCACCTTACAAATATCTTACGAAAGAATGTCATGGTTAGATTGTACAATCCTAGTTGTGTGCTGGCGGTGCTGAGTTATTGTGTCCACCTTGTGGAAGATGGTGTGTACCCCATTGAGAAATCCTACCTACAGAAGAAAATTCTCCTTTCTGGGTTTAGAAGGAAGTTTGTTTAGAGTTGGCATGTGTTTGAGGCATCTAAATCCATCCTTTTAAATCGCTTAGGGGAATACCTCCCAGTGGAGTTCATTTCCAGAATAATTTCAGAAAGCTGGTGCTGAAAGGGCAAGCTACTGTTAGTGGTCATTTACAGTAGAAGCTCTCTGAACTGACTTCCACTTAATAATGCACTGAATTAACCTACACTCCATAAACCTCACAGACTGCTGCTAATAGCATCCTGAATACTCCCTGCTAGTAAATTCCTGTCTAATATGGCTACACAATTCTGTCCCCACCATATGTGCTTGTTTCCAGAATTTTTGCACTTTACACAATTTAATTAAATATTATATGAATAAATTTGAAATGAGTGCAGTAAGGAAAAGAGATCTTTATTTTCTTCTCTTTCACTGTCGTTTTCTTTTTCTTACCATTTTAAATTACAAAAACTGTTGAATTATTTGGAAATGCTTCATGACATTTAATTTAGGGAGAAGTTATGGTAGTGCATCTTCTTTACTGGGGTCCTCAATACAGATTTCTAGAATTAATTTTGGATTCAAAATGATACCTGAGCCTTTATGTTCTGTCCATCATCATAACAACACTTACTAATGTACTTAATTTTAGAGGTTTTTTTCCCTTTAATTTCATCCTGTTTTCTCTTATTTTCCCTTCTCCCCTTTATACCCTCATCCTACTTTCTCTCTCCCTTCCTCCCAGTTCACTTCTTTGTTTAATATAAAATTTTCTCCCCTCCCCACTCTGTTTGGCAATGGGTTCTGATCTTCAGGTTTCATTATGATAAACTAGTGTGGTTCCGAAGACAGTCCTGGACTGTGAGAAAGAATATTCTGGGGTTTAGTCCCAGTTCTTTCACCAATTTGCTGTGGCTCTAAGCCAGCCACACAGTCTCTAATGTGTGTCAGTATACTCAGCTCTAAAATATGAAAGATTCATTATTAATGTTACCAGCTACTACATACATTTGATATGCTAGTACTTTAAAAACTGTTTAAATAAAAAGGCATCACTATAATCAACTCCTTTTCAGCCACAGGGGAGCAATTTTGGTTAGAAACTGAATTTAAAGACAGACAGCCTAGATTCATTTCAAATAAATTTAAAAAATCTTGTGTTTTTTAGCTATTTCAAGAATCATAGAACTTTGAACTTAATTTTGGTGAGTGGAAAATGACCACATGCTGCCTAAGACAATAGGATTCTGAGGCTCCCTACCTTCTTTCTCCTTTGCATGGTGTTTTAGATTTATCGAATTTGAACTCCTGGATGGCCGCCTGCCACACACTTACCTGATGATTCAGGTAGAATTTTCCTTGGCTAGTAATGTCTGCATTTCATTGTTCCATCAACACTGAGCAGACTGAAATGGAGCCAGGGTCCAATTTTAAGGCCTATGGAAAATATTTCCAGGGATGTCAGGATTAGGCTGGTTCTATCTATATTTTATTATTTCTTGCCATCCTTCACAATTACGACATTTCTGGCAAGAAAATGAAACTCTTAAATTCAATACATATACCTAGGGAGAGCTGTTGGTAGTCAATCTTACAAGCACAGAGTAAAAGGCCTTCGAGGAAAAAAATATACACATTTAATGGGGACAGAGGGATTTCAGTTTTTCCAAAATGATCAAAAGCTCTCCTTGCAATTGTTACAAATCTTTGGGAAGCATCTTTCCTTTGTTGTTTAATATCCACAATTTATGTTGCAAATAAATATCACCAGGCCTCAAGCAATAGTAAGGTGGAGAGACACAGGTCAAAGAGGTAATGCTTTGAGATTCTGCCTAATCAATACCTTAATACAACAAGTGATAAATAAGCAACATATCTTTTTAGGTCTCTGGTTCTTACCTTCGTCTCTCTCTCACACACACACACACACACACTCATTCACAGACAAATTCTGGATTTTCACGCACAAATTTCTGATAAAATGCCAGGGCACAGGCAAAAAGAAACTTATGGAAACTCCTCTATGGCTATTTAATAACCACAATAACCAGCGATGGCTTAAAGACTGTTTGCATAGCACAGGACTTCCAGAGATAATTTCCCCTCAGCTCCTTACCTTTCTGGGGACTTCTTTTCTACTAGTTTGGGATCTCTTCTGATATGCTTATCATTAGGTAGTATTGATTTGTCATTATTGAGCTTTTCCATTTTAATCACAGAACTAATACATGCTTACATGAAGAATTTTAAATGAGACAGAAGAATGTAGGGGAAAGCAAGAAGTTCCTTTCAGCCCCTTTTCTATTTTCTTGTATCTAGTCCCTCTTCCCAAATGATAATTTTATACATAACTACTGCTAATAATTAAGACTTCATCTTAACAAGCATTTTTTGTTCTAGGCCCATATGAGGTCTTTGCATTTGCATTGCACTACCATTGATTTTTTTTCTTTACAGTAAATTTCTATAACATTCTGTGTCAATGCATACACATTTCATACATTCTTTTTAATAACTCCATATAATTCCTAACAATAACTATGTTGTAGTTTATTTTACTATGCTTGGTTTGCTCTCACTTAGATTGTTTTTAATTTCACTGTTACAAACAGTGAAACATTCATGTTCATCTGCAAACGTATTTCCAGAATGAAATGTGAAAAATATAATTTCTGAATCAAAGGCTATGCATATTTAAAATCCGGAATGGTTGAACTAATATTCCCTCTACACCTACAATTTATGAAAATAGCCATTCTATCCCCCCCTTCCTATGGAAAACTCAAATTATCAAACTCTGAAAAATTTTGCCAATCTGGAGAAATTTTATTATTTTAATTTATTTGTCTTTAATTGCTAGTGAAATTGGACATCTTTTTTACATATTCATTGACTATATATATGTTTTATTTTATCAATTCTTAGTCTTTATTTTTTGTCCATTTATTTTTTGTTTTTCTTTGTTATTTGCATAACTTCTTTATAAATTTTAGATATTAATTTCCTGTTAGTTATACAAGGAGTATCTTTTTTTTTAAAATATGTGACTTCTCTTTTTATTATATTTATGGTATCTTTTGCTGTTCAACTTTTATAGTCTTTATATAGTCAAATCTCCTAATATTTTCTTTATGGCTCTTGGAGTCTTTTCTTGCTTGCTAAGGTCTTACTTGATCCAAAATCAATGCAATATACTAATTTTTTATGCCTTTATAATTCTGTTTCTAATATTAAATTTTTAACCTATCTGCCATTTATTTTGTCTATAGTGTAAGGCAGGAACTTAGGTATATGTCCCAATGATAGATATTGAAAATTTCATCTATTTGCATTAATTAGAAATGCTACTATTATTATGTAACTAAATATACATATTTTGGACTCTCTAGTCTGTTCCATTAATATATTTGTCAATTTAGTAATACCCCATAATTTTAATGTAGCTTTAAACTGTGTGTTAATATTTAGAAAAACCATTTTGTATTATTCTTCCACTAAGAAAACCTGGATATTCTGATATAGATAATCATACAAATTTCATAAATGATTACTATGAAGATTTTAATGTGAATTGCATAAATTTATCGATTATTTTGAAATACTTAATATTTTAATATTGAGTCTTTTCATATAGAAACATTATTCTATTTATTAAGTTTATTTTTTTTAGTGTTTAGTAGTTACTTAGAATTTCTTTTCAATTTTTTCCTAGGAAATTTGTAACATTCAGTTAAAAATTATCTTATAATTGATTATTTCAATAAGAGACCTTTTGGTTTTCATTTGTCTTACATCCTGGTAATTTATTAAATACTCATTAGTTCTAATAGCTTATTATAGTTTACTGTCTTAAGTATTATAGATGACAATTATTACAATGGTTATTAATAATTAATGATAATTAATCAATAATATTAACATTTAGACCTCATTTCCTTTCTTCTCCAATTACATAGGTTAGTGCTGCCAAACAATGTTGAATATCCATGTTAATCTATACATTCTTCTTTATTATTCTTTGGGGTTTCTAATGTCTTCCGGTTTAGTATGAATTTAGTGCGAGTTCAGAATAATAAGCTTTGTCAAGTCAAATGAGTTTTAAAATATTCACTTTACTCACTGAAGGGCAAGGAACTGATAACCCCCACAATGTTAAATTTAAAAATGCAGTTCAACTCTGCCACAGTAAAGTAAGGGTGCTTGTCACATGCAAACACTGACCTTCATGCAGCAAATCTTTCCTGAGCACCTAGGGAGCGCTAGGCGCTCTTCTAGGTTGGGGGCTTGTGATGTTAAAAGAAACATTGCATGAAACTGACCACACAAAACTTTCATTTTAGAGGAGATGACAATAATAAACACATAAACAGATAAATATACAAGAAAGGACCTGTGTGAGAAACAAAAATAATGCAGAGTAAGGGCAGATGTGTCCATGGAGCATATATGTTATCATTGTATAGAGAATTTTCAAGGAATGTCTTCCTGATAAGATAGCAGTTATGCAGAGATGTGAACAAATTCAAAAGTGAGGAAAGAGAAAAATGACAGATTAGGGATCTCCAACTTCTCATTCCCCCACAGAAACATCATAAACAACAAAAAAATTCAGACAGGCAGAGACATTGTCCTAAGTAACTGTTTTATAACTCTGGAGCCTATTTGAATGCTTGCTGCTTCTAAGGGAACAGCTTGGCTGAAAAATTGTTTGATATCAGTCAATTTCAGCCTGCAGGATAGTAGCAGCTATCCATCCCCCACCCTGTGGCCTTATGATAGGCAGCTATGGGGATAGGAACTATACTTCTGGTGTGGTTTGCTAGAGCCAGTGTGAGCAGGAAGGACTTTGTCTTCCACATATCAGGGTTCTAGGTTAGGATTGCAGATTCCTGCTTCTGATCATGGATGTGAAGACACAGAAGTTGGCTGTCACTACATCAAACCACACTAGCTGAAGTGGATTCTGGGGGATTTCAAAGAGCCATACTTGTTTTAGTACCTATTTTTTCAAAAAGACAAACATGCATGCAGAGGGTTTAGAAAGCCATTGTGTGTGCTGAGGAAAACACACAGCCTCATGAAAAGACCTGAGAAGATCTTAAACTTTCACCCCAGGCTGGTCCTGAACAGAGACACCTTAAAACAAAACAGCAAACCCTGGGAAACAGGGAGAATATAATCTCCAGTGTTACAGTATATGATTCAAATGTCCAGTTTTCAACAACAGGAAAGAAAATTATAATGTATGCAAAGAAAAAAGAAAGTTTGGTTTATTCCTAGGGAAAAAAATAATTAACAGTAAATGTACCTGAGGAAGGTGAAATGTTGGCTTTACTAAACAAAAACTTTTAAACAACTAAATCAAAGATGTTCTTAGAACTAAAGGAATATTTGAACAAAAAGAAAATTTCAATAATGAGAAAAAAAATTATAAAAAAGGAGCCAAAAAAGAAATTTTGGAGCTTAAAGATATAATAACTATTAATGTAAAGAAAAATATACAACTGGAATTTAAAAGAAGATTTGAGCAAACAGAAAAAGAATGCACGAACATGAAGATAGGACATTTGAAATGACCAAGTCTGATAAACAGAAAGAAAAAGGAATAAAGAAAAGTGGAGAGACCCTAACGGATTTATGGGATTCCATAAAGCAGACTGATATATACACATTGTGGGAATCCTAGAAGGAAAAGTGAGTGATAAAGAAACAGAACATTTGAAGAAATAATGAATAAAAAAATCCCAAATTTTATGAAAAACATGAATCTATAAATTCAAAAAGCTCAACAAACTCCAAATAGAATTAATTCAGAGCTATATCAAAAGATATTATAATAAAATTCTTGAGTGCCAAAAAACAAAGAAGATCATCAATAATACCTTGGAGTCAAGAAGGTAGTGGGATGATATATTTAAATTACTGAGAGGAAAAAATTTGGCCCTGAGAATTCTATATCCAGCAAAATTGCCCTTCAAAATTAGGAGAGAAATAATAGCATTCTGAAATAAATATAAGCTGAAGGAGTTCATTACCACTATATCTGCCCTATAGAAATACTAAAGAAAGTCTATTAGCTTGAGATAAATTGATTCTAGATGGTAACTCAAAGCTGTAAGAAGATATAGAGATTATGGTCAAGGTAAGTACATTAGCATATAAAAAGTAAATATTATTGCAATTTTTGTTTTGTAAATCTATTTTTTTAATTTTATGATATTTACCATACAAAGATATAAAAACAATTATAAATGTATGTTATTGGGCACATATAAAGATGTAATTGTGACATAAATAACATAAAGAGGTAGGAGACATATGTTTATAGAAGTAAAGTTTTTTTCTATATAATTGAAGTTAATTTAGAATCAATCTGAATTAGATTGTTATAATATTGGAATGTTATATGTAAACCCTATAGTAGCTGGAATAAAATATTTAGAATATCCACAAAATGAAATAAGAAAGAAATCAAAATATATTATTATAAAATTTCAACTGAACCCCAAAAATAAGGAGTAAAAGAGGAAACGTAGAACAAAAATGCTACAATATATACAGAAAAAAATTAGCAAAATAACAAAGGTAATTCCTTCTTTGTCAGTAATTGCTTTAAATATGAATGAATTAAAGCTTTTAGTAAAAATGCAAAGATTTGTAGAATAGACAAATACTCATATCTGTCTACTAAAGACTGCTTTAAATCTCTAGACACATATAGACTAAAAGAAACAGAGAAGCAAACACTGAGGGAATTTGTCAAAACAAACCAGCCCTGCAGGAAGTACTCAAGACTGCATTACATATGGATCAGTACAATAGACACTCACCAGTATAAAATCATCCAAAAACTAAAAGTCAAAGGCCAGATACCACAATGGCTCAAGATATAAAAAAAGCAACAAAGTTCAACTCAATAGGATGAACAGAAATGTGCCACACTTATCAATTCTTTCAATAAATGTGAATGACTTGAACTGCCCACTGAAGAGACATAAGCTGGCCAAATGGATAACTATAAATAAGCCAAGTATCTGCTATCTTCAGGAAACACATCTAACCCATAAGGACTCATTCAGACTCAAGGTGAAAGGACGGAAAAACAATATTCCATGCAAATGGAAACCAAATAAAGCTGGTTCAACAGTTCTTATATCAGATAACTTAGTCTTCAAATCGACAAAAGTAATTCTAAATATTTACACACCCAACACATGTGCACCCAGATTCATAAAGCAAATCCTACTCAATTTAAATAAAATGATAAGCAACAGTACTGTAATAACTGAGGACTGAAACACCCCACTGATAGAATAGGACAGATCTTCCAAACAGAAAATAAAAAAAGAAATAATGGACTTAAACAGAATTGTAGAACAAATGGGACTGACAGACATTTACAGAACATTCCACCCAAAAACCCATGAATATACATTCTTCTCATCAGCTCATGGGGCATTTTCTAAGACTGACCACATCCTAGGCCACAAAACATGTCTCAACAAATTAAAAAAAAAATAGAAAGTATACCATGCATCTTCTCAGATAATAGTGGAACAAAATTAGAAAGCAACTCCAACAGAAACACTCATCTCTACACAAAGTCATGGAAACTAAACAACCTATTGCGGAATGATTATTGGGTCAAGGAAGAAATTAAAATAGAAGTGAAAAGATTCTTTGAGCTAAATAATAAAGGGGACACAGTTATCAAAATCTGTGGGACACAGCTAAAGCAGTCCTGAGAGGAAAATTAATAGCTTTAAATGTCTAGATCCAAAAGGTAGAAAGATCACAAATCAACAATCTAATTAATTGACTCAAAAAACTGAAAAATAAGAGTAAACCAATCCAAACCTATCAGAAAAAAAGAAATAACCAAAATCAAAGTAGAACTAAATGAAATTGATAACAAAATAACTATATGAAAGATTAATGAAATAAAAAGCTGGTTATTTGAAAAGATAAACAAAATTGGCATGCCTCTTATTAGATTAACCAGAAGCAGAAAAGAAAAGACTCTAACAGACTCAATGAGAAATGAAAAAGGATAGATTACAACTGATACCACAGAAAAACAAAATATAATCTCTTAATACCATAAAAATCTCTATGCACATAAACTTGAAAACATGGAGGAGATAAACAAATTCTTAACAACACAGCCTCCCTAGGCTCAATAAGGAAGAAATATAGCATCCGAACAGACCAATATCAAGTATCAAAATTGAAGCAGAAATAATAAAACCTTCCTAAAAAAAAGTTCCGGACCAGATGTTTTCACACCCAAATTATATAAGACCTACAAAAAAGAATTGGCACCTATCTTAGAGAAATTATTTCACAATATCAAGAAGAAGGCATCCTCCAGAACACGTTTTACAAAGCCAACATGACCCTGATACAAAAATCAGTAAAGGACTCAACAAAAAAATAAAACTATAAACCAATATCCCTTATGAATATAGATGCAAAAATTCTCAATAAAATCCTAGCAAATTTAATTCAGCTGCTCATGTAAAAATAATCCATCACAACCAAGTGTGTTCCATCCCAGAGATGTAGGGATGGTTCAACATATACAAATCTATAAACATAATTTACCACAAAAATAGAAGTGAAAAAAAAAGACCATATGATTCTCTCTATAGACGTAGAAAAAATGTTCAACAAAATTCAATATACTTTTATGATAAAAACACTTAACAAAATAGGCATAGACAGGCTTACCTGAAAATGGTACAAGCCATATATGACAACCTCACAGCTAACATCATACTGAACAGGGAAAAATGGAAAGCATTCCTGTTTAGAACTGAAACTAAACAAGGTTACCCTCTATCACCACTTCTATTCAACATAGTGCTAGAAGTCCTAGCCAGAGCAATCAGACAAGGGAAGGAAATCAAGGGCATCCAAATGGGGGCAGAAGAGGTCAAACTATCTAGCTCTTTTCTGACAATATGATCTTTTACATTGACAGAACTTAAGGAAAAATAGTTCTACAATAATAGAATCTTCAACACACCACTTAAAATTATAGATAAAACACCCAGACAGAAGATTGGTAAGGCAATAGAGGACTTAACAAGACTATAATCAAAGTAGACCTGGCAGACATTTACATAACTCTCCATCCAACAACAACGGAATGCACCTCATTTTTCTTAAGGGCACAATGTATATTCTTCATATGGACATTTCAGGCCACAAAAAATGTCTCAAAAATTTTTAAAAGTTTGAAGTTTTACAACATATCTTTTTTGTCCATAGTAGAATGAAAGTAGAAATCAATAACAGAAGGAAAGTGAATGATTCACAAATATATGGAAAGTAAACAACATAATTTAAACCACCAATTATGTTATTTCTCACAAACTTAAACATAGAATTACCATGATTCAGCGATTTCATGTGTAGGTATATTTCAAAGGAACTGAAAATAAGGACTCAACCAGATACTTGTATGCCCATGTTTATAGCAGCTTTACTCACAATAGCCAAATGTTGGGGAAAAACTGCCTATCCACTGACAGATAAATGAATAAACACAATGTGGCATGTACGTGTACAGTGAAATGTTATTCGGCCTTAAAATAAAATTTTTGTATGCATAATTGCAGGGATGAACCCTGAAAATGTTTTGCTAAGAGAAATATGCTAGGCATAGAAGTTTAACTTTGGTATGATTCCACTTATATGAGGCACCTACCTGGGAGAGGTAGAGTCATAGAGACAGAAAGTAGAATAGAGATTATGAGGTCCTGAGGAGGAGAGAGTGACAGGTATTGTTTAATTGGTGCAAAGTTTCTGGTTGGGATGATAGAAAGTTCTGGAAATAGATAATAGTGACAGTTGCACAACATCATAAATCTGTTTTATGCCACTTATTTCTAAATGGTTAAAATGGTAAAGTTTGTATTATATGTATTTTACCAAAATAAAGAAATTCAGTTCACTGCAACAGACAAAGTGATCCAAGAAGATATCCCTTGTGAGGCAGTTCTCAGACAGAGGGAAGGGAATATGCAAATGCCCTGAGGTGGGAGGGTGTTTGGCACAGGAGGCCAGACTGAGAAAGACGAAAAGGAAGAATGAGAACCCCAGGAGTGAGGTTGCAAAGGGAGGCAGGAGATAGACATTTTAGGGTCTTTTAGACCATTATAGGGTCTTTGTGTTTACTCTAAATAATATAGATCAAATTTCTTAGAAGGTTTTAAGCAAATGAATCACATTCCTATTTTAAAGAGTAGTGTGAAATACTATGTTGAGAATAGATTGTAGGATGGCAAGGCTGGAGACAGAGAGATGCACTTGTACGCTGCTGCCAACAGTCTGGGCAAGGGTCAATGGAGGTTTGAACTGGGATGATAACAGAGAATATTGTGAAGAGTTGGCAGATGGAGGACACATTTTAAAGGTAAAGCTGATAAGACTTGTTGATGGTTTACATGTTGTCAGAGAGAAGAAGAGGACTCAAAAATTATTCCAGGGTTTATGGTTTGAACAACTGGTGAAATAGAGTTGTCCTTTACTGAAATAGGGAAGATAATAAAGATGAACTTTTGGAAAATCCCATCAACTTGTAAAACATTATCTCCCAATGCTTACAGACTCCAAATATTCATCTTAACCACAGCTTCTTCTGCTAAGAAGCTCGCATACAGGTAGAACAGGAGGAGTAGGACATGGTCATTAGGATACATCTTGGTTAGCCTCTCTGTAGTTCACTGTGATCTCCACAGCTTTGCAATTATGTATCAATTTCTCAGCAGCTTATAAAAGCTGTCCAGGTGGGTAGGGGCCAGAGCCTTTTCCAAAAGAAAATCATCCACAATTCAGAACATATCTAGAAGCTGTGGCAATTGTCAGTAACAGATGGGACAGGAAGCTTTCTTTAGCATATAAGGTGCTAATTTAAGTCCTGAAGGTGTTTTGTTTTATCAGAACATGAGAACTTTGCTGTATATGCAGATTAGGCAAAGCAAGCATGAAGGCTGTCAGTGTCAGGACTCAGAGAATTCTGCCTGCAAGTAACCAGAGTTCAATCAACTAGACAAAGGCTTAAGGATAGGACTCAACACTGTAGCAGATTCAGGATGTATGGCAGTCCATCATTACAAGAAAAGAGCACAGATTTGATTGCACCTGCCCCCTCCTCCCCTCTCCCAGCTGCATGATTTCCATTGAATTTTACTTCCATCTGTGCACACGAGTGCTGATTGGTTAGTTCCAATTTAATAGTGAGTACATGTGGTCTTTGTTTTTCCATTCATTAGATATTTAACTTAGGAGAATGGTCTCCAGTTCCATTCAGATTGTTGCAAAAGGTATAGATTCATTTTTTTATAGCTGAGCAGTACTCCATGGTGTACATATACTACATTTTATTAATACACTTATGAATTGATGGGCACTTGGGTTGATTCCATATCTTTGCTCAAATCATACCTAATGGGTACAATGTACACTATCTGGGTGATGGGCACACTTATAACTTTGACTCAAGCAGTACAAAAGCAATCCATGTGACCAAAACATTTGTACCTACATAGTATTCTGAAATAAACAAAGAAAAAAGAAAAGGGCACAGAAACACACAAGGGTAAGGCTTAGGATCCTTTAACTTTCCAAAGATCCCTAACCTCACATGAGAAGGAATTCCCATGTCGCTCTCCATTTCACTGTCCTCATTGCTCAGTTCATGAAAATCAGTGACTAAATAAAGTTGATAACTGACCTGAAAGAAAAGGCAGATGAGTTGTGTGTCTATGGGCAGGGGAATCACAGTTGTCTTTGGATAAGAGAGAGTGCAAGGGAGGTTTGGGGTATAGAAAATGAGAGAGCAGAATAATCCCTTCATCCCTCAGAAGGAAAGCAATCAGAGGTACAAATAAGAGATGACCTTGCATATTAGTCCATTTTATGTGTTTTATATTTAGCTAAGAATAATTCTGGTAATGAATCACAGGCTCTTTATCTATTTGACCCATTGAAATAGTAAGTTCCTTCTTAAATATTCATTGCCATTTAGACTTCTCAATTACAGTGGTAATGCTTTGTGGCTTTGTATGTATGGTGTGCATACATATGGTAATCTAACTGCCTTCATCTGTTTTATTTATATTTTATTTGTAATTGGGTATTTATATTCTTATCTGTAGAATGCAGATGGTGTGTGCAGAGCTAGGGAACTCCCTCCCTTGCAGATGCATCTTAACTCCTTTCCCTAGAAATAAAGAGCTTGGTGTTATTAATGACAACAGCATGCACCTGCCATTTCTTGCATAGAGCCACATGTTTAGGAGAAGGAGTGCTATCTTGCAATGGCTGATAGGGCTTAAGTCCAGGGTCACCATGCAACTATCCTCTAGGGTAGCATACCCTAGCATAGCATGCCCGCTATGTCACATGCCAGCATGTCTGTGAAAATTCCATAGCTGATCTTCCTAATGACAAGGGAAATAAGCCAGTGGACACAGCAGTTGCGATTATGCAGCTGTTTCTGATATTACATAGCTTTGAACTGCTGTCTCTTATCTGATGCCTGGCTGTGTCACTATATTAACCAATGAAACATCAATTGATTTAATTTTTACCTATCCCACGACTGGCTTTGTTTCTATCTCATCTGCCTCAACAATTATTCTCTTTTTGCCAGACATGAAGTTATTCAGCACCATTTATTGAGTTTCCACAGTATGTATAGACACTTGAAGTGATATATGAGTATTAGTCACAACAGGCTTCTTTGAAGGAGATACTGAATAAATTATTATTTAATTAAAGCTCAAATCAAGGCTGATAATAAAACAAATGTCTGAGCAGTTGGACACTCACTGACTGAACCAATTGGACTATAATTATACACAGCAATGGACAAATCATTCCACTGGAACATCGATGTCCCTACTAATGGCTATTATAAATCAAGGGATGGAGATAGCTAATCAGATACAGGTCTCCCCAAAGTGGGATGTTAAAGTGGTATGCAAACAATTCCCAGCACTGGCCCAAGTGAAGACAGGTTGTCTTCTTGCCAAAGGCTTGGGCAATGCCACCTTGGGTTTCCTCATTTTTACCATGCAGACACTGGCTTTTTCATGAGTGGATGACATTGAAGTAGGATTCCAGATGGAGAGGAAATTGAACTTGGAGTTACATAGATATAGACTGGAATCCATGCTTTACTACTTATTTGGGATATGATCTTGAGTAGTTACTTAAGTTTTCCAACTCTTAGTTTCCACAATTGTAAAGAATATATAATAACATATATCAGCATGACTTTATGAGTCTGAAGATAAAATACATAAAAAAATTATAATATGTTGGGCTCTGAATACATGATGGTGTTGATTGCTATCATCACTATAAATAATCTTATTTGTTGCTGAAAATAATCTAATAGTCTAAAGTTGCAACAAAGTTTTATTATGTTAAAACCCTGGGATTTGGGGGGTTGTATGGAAAAACTACTGTTACTTTAACTATTGTGTTTCAATGAAACCCGTATTAACATTTGTTATATTGTTTAATTACTATTACATGTTTTATTAAGTAAATTTGTTAGTAAAATTGGATAAGTACCCTAAAACAAATAAAAATATTAGTTTAATATCTAAACACAACCACTTTAATTGTATGAACTTTAAATTATATGCCATAATTATGTTCATTATCACGTGTAAACATAGCTTGTATCACAGTCTAATAGTTCATTGATTATATATGCTATAATATATTTTTATTGTTTTTAATTTATTTTTTTTAACTTTATTATCATCCAAGACCAAGGATAGGGATGGGGTGGAAGGGGTCAGGATTTGGGAACAAGTGGGGGGCACATCTCACTCAGGAAACATGGGTTCTTATGCAGCTTCAAGGTGGAAGAATATATTTTCATTGTTAGATATTTAGTTTATCTGTGATTTTGTACTATTACCAATAAATCACAAATAGTCATGAGATTTATAAAAAATTAAATATATCTTGATAGAACTATGTATGTGTTTATATGTATGGAAAAGTACCATACGAGTAACCCACTCTTCTGGGCATATGCTAAGTTGCAGACTTATTGTTGGAACAAGTGAAAATGCTTAGGGTGGGCTCTCTCCTCTCTTTCAGATGATCATTTTGCTACTTACATGTACATCAGAAGTCCACTCCTGCAATTTCCTGGTTTTCTTCCCCTTCTTCACATCTAACTCATGGTTAAATGTCCAGGGATATGCCCAACTTAATAATTATGGTCAACTTCAAGGGTATTTTCAACGTTGATTTTTCAATCAACATTTTAGCAATGATTTTGGTGATTTTTCTATATTTAATAATTAACTGCTACTTTTGATACTTAAGTATTTTATCTATATTCTTAAGTTCTCACGGGTACTCTAAATCCCTTTGGTTCGTAAGGTGATGAATATATGCTCCTATCTATTCTCTCTCTGAAAGGATCCGGTAATGTAAAAGAGCAAATATATTTTCCCAATATTTTAAAATTTTCATTTTTCTGCAAAGAGAAGGTCAGATAAACCTCAATTATTTTTGTGTGTTAGTACACCGCAACCTCAGTTCGGGCACATTGCAGAAATCGGGACAGGCACGGACTGCATTCGAGTTGCACTGGCGCTGTCTGACATGGGACAGCCTGTCAGCTGTGGCTGCTCATGGTTCTGCCTCTTCCGTGTTGCATTCCAGGCTCCTTTCAGTGAAAATACAACAAGAAACACTCCACAGAGTCTAGGCAGACTTGTCTGAGGTTTACAATAAACCTCATGTTAATTTACCAAGCCAACTTTAAGATTAAGAGTAATAATCAGCCAGAATGCACTTATTTTTCCTTAAAGTCAAAAAATTGGAGCATTTCTTAAACTGCCTTCCCAAGTTGTGATATTTCTTTACATTCTTCCAAATGTGACCAAGAATTAAAAGTAGATTTTTTAAAAAGATTAATTCTGGATACTTCTATTTATGGGAGAAGACTTCTGCCAAAGTAGAAATGATATTTTGGTTCTCATGGATAAGAGGTTATTAGAATAAGAACATCTTATACTTTTCCAAAATGTAAGCAGATGCTGAATGGAGATCTCATTGGACAATTTTATTAAGAGTGATTAGGCCAAAATATTGAATCATTGGAATTTACCCCATTTTGCAGCAAAAAGCAACTACTGACTTTGGTTTCTCATGGTCATTATTGTGCTCTATCCAGATAAAAAATATGTTCATGTTTATTTTTTAAAGTAATTTTTGCTCAGAGAAAGATTTTGTGCAATCCAAAACCAACCAACCCCTATCATTTATATACAATTGAGACACTATGACAACAGTTTCAATATAAGAGCCTGGTTTTGATTTTGTACCAAGTTACTTCAAATAAAGTAATGAATTCACTAGAGGCATGACCTGTTAAGAAATCACAGTAAAAGTCAGATGAGTAGCAACACACAGAACAGAATCTAGAAACTATAGAGCTCTAGAACAAATTAGTGCTGCTAGAAGCTGCATACACTAGTAAAAGAAAGCTCTGTAAGTAAAACTGTGAAGTCATTAGCATTTTGTTTCATGATGAGACAATTAAAGTTACATTAGGAAGATTTTTAGAAAACTCTATTACACTCTACCCAAAGCTGTTAATAACCCAAAGTTATCATTTCACTAATCACTCAAGAAGTGAAATGAAGAAAGGCAATAATAGTGATGTATGGAAACATAATGTTTGGAAGGAGGAGTGGCTTGACCCGACTCTGCGTTTGTCACTCATATGTTTAGTCCATTCATCAGGAAGTGAGACAGACATCTAGAAAGCCTGCAAAGGAATGCACAAAGAGATAGGTTGCTTCAAAAATCAGAGTGAGCTGTAAGAGCAGATGTAAGCCAACCCAGTGGATTACTTTGAATTATAATGAAGTACATCACTAAGAAAGTAATTTGTCTTGTTAGTATGAAAATTAGATGAGATACAGAAAAATAAAAAAAAATTAAAAAACTATATAAAACTTATAAAATCAGTAAACCAATGCAGACTTGGGGAAAGCTTGGGTCAAAGTGTATGACTCCCCTTCCTTCCATTCCTGCAGCATCAATAAAGAGAATTTGAACATAAAGATCCCTGCTCACTACCACCACCTTTGAAGAAGGGCAGGACTAATTACTTACTTTATATAAAGGCAACTTAGTCCTGTAGGAAGGAATTTAAAGCAATCCTAGATTCCATGAGGTCTCTCACGTTTGGGATAGAGAAAGGAGGTAGAGGCATCTGGAGAATGTGCCATTTGGATCCAGTGGACGGAAGAGCTATAAGGATGGTGCGTATAGACCAGAGCATTTTCCTGCAATAGAAATGTGCTTCCATGATGAGCAGGCTGCAGCACTTGGACCAAGGTCAGTTAGATTTGAGGGGTTTGTACTTGGGATGCCCTAGGAGTGGTGGCTACACTTAGAAGGAAAACACCAGCCATGGCTCATGAAGGAGAAAAAGTGAGATGTCTTTATTTATACGTCATTTGTAAGTGTCAGAAATGGAGTTAGAAAACTTCATAAAAATAACCCACGAGTCCCTGGATTCAAGAAGTCACACCATGGAGTGGTCCTACATGGCATCATTGGAGGCATGAGAGCGATCTTCCCCATTGAGACAGACGGTAGCATGGGGAAGAATCCACCAACGAAGTTGGTGACAAGGGTGGAGAGATGACAGGAGTTTCTTCATAAAAAGTGAATGTCATTCCCTGACACAGAAGGTGACAGTAGCAAGAAAGCAGATAAGCCTCATGAGATTGGGTGCCTAGCAGGGTCATGAATTTCCTCTACTGAATTCCCCATGACCCTGGCCCTTTGCACATGTGTTGTATCAACCCTCCAGCTACAAATTCAAGAGAATACATCTAAATGTAAATGTGATGGATCGAAGACAATCATCCTCACTTTCTTTTAAGAATAAACACTAAAATTTACAGTTGTCTCATTTTAAATGGCAAAAGAAGGGGGAAAACAATATTAAAGCCAAGGAAACCTATCATGTCAAAGAAACAAAACATAACAAAGCAGAAGGACATATTTTTTAGCAGATTCACTGTAGGGAAGAGAAGTAAACTTTGAACAGCATCTGCTATTATCTTAGCCAAATTTATGGAGCATGGATTGTATAAAATGAGATAAGATAGAATAACAGTGTGAAGTAAAATGTTAATTGGGAGGCAAGTGGAAATTTAAAACAAAGAAGCTGGATAGCATAAAGGAAGAATGTTATAAAATCAAATATGCGTTAACATAATTACAAAAAATGCACATTAAACAAAGAAAAAGGATAATTCAAAAAGCATATTCTTAAGGTAGTGGACATTTGTTGTGTGCATTTGGTGTCTAACCAAAAAGCACCCTTTAAATATGAGAGCCTCTCAAAATAAACAGGAGGCAAAGCGTTTGTCCCTATGAAAAAGCTAGAGAAGTGTGCATATTTGCCCCTTTTTCTTCCTAACAAGTAGTATGGTAATGTAGCCTGAGGTTTGCCAAGTAGATAGCACAGCACAAGGATTTGAATCTTGAGACACAGAAAAGTAAGGGAAATTTAAAGAAATGTCTAGTAGATTCAGCATTCAGCAGTGTAGCAGCAAGGATTCTAGAGAATAAAGCCCCAAGGACCCTGCCAAGTATCCAGTAGTGGTGGCAACAGTAACACAAGTGAGTTCCAGTAGCTGTGGTGCCCATATAGTGTCCAAGGTAGACAGTTCCTGATGTTGCTCTTGCCTGTGCCTTGCTACCATCTGGTCCTGCCAACTCCTGGAGTCTAGTGCTAAAGACTACTCACTCCTTTAGGGGTGATTTGAGTATTTGATTATGCTGTCTGCAAATACATTTTCTGCTTACTTCAGTAAAAGTTGGTCTTTGTTTTCTAAAACCAGAAAATTTGACTGAATCAAATGATTTGAGGAATAAACTTTCTCAGAAAGTTATGGAAACATATGAATATAAAGTGATGTTGTAAATAAAGGAGAGGAAATACATATCATCTGTTTCTAAAGAGATAGGAAAAACAGAAATAGAAGCAATAATCAATAATACAATGGAACAAAGCTTTTCTGGACTGAAAAATGATATAAGAATATACATACTGGAAAGGCTTACTAGTTACCAGAATAAAACTACTTAGAAGATCTCAATATTTAATTTACAAAATTCCTAAAAGCTTGGTTCACACATAGATGTGGCTAGCAGTGACAGGAAGCAAGTATTTGAATATTCAAATGAGTCTGGAAAGCTTTGGAGAAGGAGAATTCAACAGGCTTCTTGAGTACAAGCCTTGTCAGATTTGTGATATACTAGTGTGCCTGGTGATTCCTCAAGGATGATATAGATATTCCACTTACCAAATTATTGGACCATAGAGACTTTTTAAAAAAATATGTAACTTGAGTCTACTCTTTCACCTAACACATCAGCAAATGCTAAAACAGATATATCCTTGTGAAAATCATGACCTTCAAAGTAAAATAATGAATTCTTTAAGCACCAGACACAGAATAATTAATACCGCACAGAAAAAAAAATCACAGTGGTATTAGACTTATCCATAACATCACTGTCATGAAAGCAATTAAACCATTTGTAAATTTTGAGAGGAAAATGATATGTCTCAAAAATCTTCTCCCTAGCCAAGTTGTCACTCCTATGAGAAAGTTACATAAGGACCTTCTCAGATCCCAGTGGCTTCCGAAAATATAATACTCGACTACTGTCCCATATTTTACCTAACTGTGAAAGGTATGTATAAATCATTCTAGATGATCAAAGAAAGTGTTTATGTAATTGAATAAAATCACAGGATGTTGTAGGAATCAATATAGACCATGTTGATAAGGAAATTGGGGAAGTCATGAAACAAGCAGAGAGGGGGAGCCACATGTACCTTCTGTTACACTTTGTGTTTCAGTGGCCTTGGAAAACCTGGACAATGGTTTGATCACATGGTCATGGCTAAGAGATGAATAATGTGAACATATATTATTAGCAGGCTTTGCATAACTTTAAACATCCTTAGGAAACACAGAAGAGAACTCCTGAGGACTAATACACGCATTAGGGTTTTGCCTGTGCCAAGCATGTAAGCAACACTGTGCTAGGAGCTAAGGAAAATATAAAATAAATTGAAGGTAATTCAGGTCCATCCTCCTGAAACCTTTTAAATTTGGCAGGAATCAACATCTCCATACAATCATTTAAGATACTTTCTTATGTTAATGCCATTTTTGAACAATTTAAAATGATATGAAAATACATAGGGATCCTTTAAATTAATAAAATAACAAGCTTGCAAGCTGGGGCCTGCCAGTTTGTAAGCAGATGGTTCAAGCACAATGTTGTGGGCTGTTCTCGTTTCTAGTTAGCGCTTGCTTTGACAATCTCCTGACCATATTGCAGTGGTATCCCCAACTCTCTGTTTTTATCTTCCTTTAACAAGATATGACAGTCATAACAGACTTGTTTATTCAAACTGTTTCATCAGAGTCATGATCGATTATAACAAGGTTAGGCAGAATTTGGTGTTGTCAACCAAATTAAAAGTTAACAATAATCTGGTGCTAGATTGTAAAGTATAGATATATAATTCTTTTTCTCAGATTGAAGTGCATTTAATTAGATATTTTGATTTCATCCTTTGCTCTGACTTGGATAGTAATGTTATTAAATTCTCATAATTAACCAGGTGAAGGACACACTTAAAACTGTGACTCAGATTGTACAAAGGCAAATTATGCAACCAAAATGTGTATATCCCCACAAAATTCTGAAATAAAAATAAAAAAATAAATTATTGCATAGAGCACAGCAAAACAGTCTTTTATATGAAACTCCTAGGCCAAGAAGTATTTTGGAATTCACAAATATGTATTTGAATTAAAAGTGGTCACCATTATACAATATATCTATGTAACAAAACTTCACTTGTAACCCCTAAATTTATAGAATAAAAAGAGTAGTAATGTAGTATATATATACATATATATGATTTTTTAATAATATATCTCCTTGTGTTAAAAAATAAAACACACATATATGAATATTACCTAAATGGGAAAACTTAAAATGATAAATACCGCACATCAGTTCCAGTCAATTTTTGGTATAAATGAGTTCAGGTGGGGTGAACTTTTTCCATTCCTTCCCACCCCCACCAAAAAAAAAAAAAGGAAGAAAAGGAAAGCTTTTATTTTATTTTCTGAGTTTCATAGACTT
Source organism: Cheirogaleus medius (assembly GCA_008086735.1). Taxonomy (NCBI): domain Eukaryota; kingdom Metazoa; phylum Chordata; class Mammalia; order Primates; family Cheirogaleidae; genus Cheirogaleus; species Cheirogaleus medius. Next base: position 9,815,177 of record VBSM01003199.1, on the reverse strand, counting down.
TAGAATTTTGTATAAATGGTTGTGGGCCAGTAGTACATTTTAGACAACTCTTTCATATTCATGAGTATATACATATACCTCATTTTATGCAGCAGCTATGTTACTAAGGAATAGCATCTATATAAAAAATATTTTATTATACATTAAAACGCCAAGTCTTTGTTCTCAATTGCAACCAGCACCATCCAACCAGTTGCCAGGATATAGAGAGTCTCTTTCTGAGGGTCTTTTAAAACTCCTGTAATTGTGTCGACAGTGTTTTTGTAAAACACAAATCTATGCATGGCATCAAACTACATAAAATACGTCAATTGCTCCCCATAAATTCCCCTCAAGCACAATATACCTTTTCCCTTTGCCTTCCTTTCTGATCCTCCCCTGTTAGTGGACCATGACCCTCCTGCCTCAGTTTCCATTGTGGTTTTCTTTCTATAATCCATGGAAACACTTATTTTTCCAACTATTCCTACTCATCCTTTTAGAGTCATTTTCTCAATCTTGTTAGCATGCTTCATTTCTGAACTTCCACAGAATCCAGAAAATGCATTTATCTGAACATTTAAACATTCATCTGGAATTCTGTTTTTGCTCTTTCTCATCTACCTCCAGTTTCATCCATAATGTTATACAAGCATAGCTAGTGAAGGTTACTACATACCAGAAACTATCCTACAGACTTTTTCATTTAATCTGTGAGGTTGGTTTCTGTTATTACCTTCCCCATCCCATTGTGCAAATAAGAATTTGAGACTTAAAGAGTAATACTCCAAGTCATGCAGCAAGCAAATAGCCAACCCCAAACCGGAATCCAGGTCTTCCATCTCTAAAGCCTGTGACTCTAATTACCCTGCTGCATTTCTCCACAGATATTCTATAAGTGCTTAGGACATTTAAAACTATGTATGCTTCCTAAAGAACTATAAAATAATTCTTAGTTACTAAAGAACTAAAAAATAAAAGAAAACTCTGTAAGAACAGGATCACAGCATGACATCCGACAGCAACACCTTTGCTCTAGGGCAATGCAATGGATTGTTACAAAACTGGCGTCAATGAATCCCACGGTGCTAAATTTATCCCCTTGTGTGGTTTCTTCCATACGGAGTCTAGGCTGACCTTATCACTTATTTAGATGAGTGTAATGCAAGAGCTTCATGGTGAAAGTTGTAACTCTTGGCCCTAAGAGGCATTGCACCCTCTGTTTGGGTCTCTTGCTGCTCTGAAATCCCATTTAAAGGTGTTTAGGCTAGTGCCCTGGAGGATGAGAGGCCACATGAACAGACAGGCCCTGGAGAAGAAAAAGGCAAAACAATAAAGAAGGGCATAGCTAGATCCAAGCCATTCCAGTCGTACCACTGAAACAGTAGATTTGCCAATGAGGCCGTTCCGGATGTTCCAGGTGGTGATGAGAATGGGTGGGTGAGCCCAGTGAGGCAGAGGTAAGAACCCAGTTGAGCCCAGGACTGAATGCAACCTTGCGAAGACACAAATGGTGGCTGCGGTCTTAAGCCACTGCATTTTGAAGTGGTTTGTATGTACTATTACAGTAATTGGTACCAAGAAATGGGGTTCTGTCTTAATAGAAACCTAAGGTGTGGCACTGGCTTAAGGACCAGGAGGTAGGTAAAGGAGGGAAGAATGGTGAGGAGACTGTTAGAGACTTATAAAGGGGCCACCGGTGTAGCATGACAACTGGCAAATTGTCTCGTGTGGTAGCTTAATAGGTGGAATTGATGTGTGAAATGTGCTAAAAAGATTTCCAGACAGTATACTAAAATTGGCAGTTTTTTGGGTTTTTTTGGCTGCGTATGCACATGTGGAACAGAAATGAACTTATGAAGAAACTTTTCAGTTTTCTAAATCTCTTCTATATTTCTGAAATATGGGGGGAAAAATTCCCAAAGTTCTAGGATCTATTAAGTTGGAAATACAACTGTTTCTCTTCTCTAGTCTTTCAGAAAATATTCCCAAAGTAAGAAATAGACCATAGGTAAAAAATAAATAAATAAATAAAAAGTAGCAGACAACTATTTTTAAGATCTCTGAAAGATGTAAGAAATGGTCTTTAGACCTTTACAGCTAAAAAATAAAAAAAAAATAAAAGAAGGCTTTGTAAGAGCAGGATCATAGCACGCCAACCCACAGCAACAACACACGTGACCCAAAGCAGAGAGTCGACTATCTCCAAAACAATTACAGCTGTGTCTATGGAGGAATGGAGGAAACATCAATCAGATTCCTAGGAAACCCACATACTTCAAAAGAGAGTTGCATTAGTAGAAACAGTGTCAGTTTAGATTTTAAAAACTGAGAGCATTTAGAATGAAAAAAATACCTCTTTTCACCAAACACATATGGTTAGAAAGCAGGCTAAGAAAACAATGCAGCAATCAATTTAGACCATTTTTCATGTTGTTTTTTTTTAATGGAGTTAGAAAGTAGAACCAAAATTTAAGAGGTCAGAGCCAAGAGCCATTTACACTAAGGGTTTAGAAAAACACAAGGAACAAAAATAAGTCTTCTCAGGACTATACCCTACTTTCCAGGTCGGGGCATCTGGCAGTGCATGCCTGGCTGAATTTCAGAATGGCTGCAAATTAGTTATTTTTACGTACTCCCACTTTCCCCCTTTTGAATGGGAGTCTCATGATTATCTTGTCCCTGTCCCACTGTTGTGTGTTGTATGGAGAGATGGCTTGTTTTTCTAAACCACAGGTCTCTGGATTAAGAGGACCTCTACTCACAAAGCTTCATGTGTATGTGGATTAGACTCAGATCATGAGGTACTGATTTTGAGCCTGATGCCATAATTTAATAAAACTTTTAGGGTCCTTGGAGTGGGTGAGTTTTTCATGAAGGAGGAACGTATTTAATAAATAATTATACTTAGAGAGGGTTTAAGGTATATTTCAAAAGTTGGTCTCAAATTCTTCCCAATTTGATATGCATGCCTTTGCATTGTGAATTCGCCATGCCTTCAATCCAGAGATGGAATCTGTTGTTACCCTACTCCTTGGATGAGGGCTGGCTTTTGTGACTTATTTTGACCACCACAATTTAACAGAAGTCGTATTATGAAACTTCTGAGACTAGACCTTAAAGGGTCTTACATATTCAGTTCTCAGTTTCTTGGACTACTAAGGTCCTAAGACCGAAGACCTTCACTTCTGGCCTATTGACGTATGAAAGGTCTCACAAAGGAGAAACCCAGGCTCAGCAGTTGTGTGAGTAACTGTTTCTTCCAACTGACCTTCCAGCAGTGCATGAGTGAGCACGGTAGAAACCAACAGGGTATCTGTCCAGCCAACTGACAGAACTGAAAGAGTTTTGTTTTTGCTTTTAGGTTTTGTTTGTTTGTTTATTTTTCGTGGGAGGGCGATATTATGAAGAAGAGCATATTACCTAAAAAAGGTGGTATCATTTTCTGGCTAAGAATCACTGAGAGTTACCAGAGATCTTGCTGGTGGGAAAATGATAGAAATGTGAGCCAATTGTCAAGGTAGAGAAAGAAAGTTGATGACCATTGAATTTTGGTGTCTGTGTCAAAGCAGCATACACTGTCTTCTAACTAATACTGTTTCAAAATTATTTTAAAACTTAAATGTGATAAGTTCTGCAAAATTCTTGACAAATAGGCACTCAACTGATTTAATCCCATTATCATGTATCCTACAATTTTTCAGGATTTAGCTAGTTCTTTTATTGTTATATAGGATTTCATATAAGAAGTATCAGTATTATCAAAAATGTCAGAAAATTGCTTACATATGAGGAAACAAAACAAGTAACACCTGAAATCAGAAGTATTAGCTTTATTTTCCTGGTTACTTTTGAAAGAAAATGAACATACCAACCAGAATATGGAGAACAGATATGAGGGAATTCCCCCACTAAAGGACCAGATTTGGACTCTCAGAGATAGACAGTTACATTGTCACATGATAGAAAGTTCTAAAACAAGGTGTTTAGAATGTATTGGGCACAAAACGTATCAAAAGGTTGACAATATTCTTCCAAGAAGGTGGACATTAAAAACATGCTTTGGTGCTGGTGATGATTTCCTTAAAAGGACATCCTCATAATTGAGGAAATCTAAGATCAAAAATTACTTCACAAAACAATTTTTAATATATAACAAGGTCTAACATTCCATAATTTAAAATTTTGATTTTGACCTTTATAAATCTGCTTTTAGATCATTTCAATTTTGGGGAAATATTGTTTTCTGCCTTATTTGCAAACATGTCTGTTACAATGTTAGATATAATAGGAAAAAAATCAGATCCAATACAAATCCCAAAAGCAGTAGAATGGCTACTTCAAACATGGTGTACTAGTATCAGTAAATTCTATGCAAACATTACAAATTATGTTCACAAGCATTTTTTTCATATTATACCCTACTTTTAAAAGGATATATTTAATTTTTAATATAAATTAAACTATATTGTATTTGCACAGGAGAAAGGAACTCTAAAGACATGCCTGCAAACATTAACAGGACAGATGTTCTGAATTCTGAAATCACTGAGGATTACTCTTCTTCTTTATACAAATTTAACTACAATTAACACATATCCCTTCCATAATCAGGTTTTTATTGAATTAACTTAGTTGAAAAAAGTAAATCATTTCTAAAAATAAGAAAATGTGCTTAAAAACAGCACACTCCTAAGAATCTGAATAAATGGCCAAACATAAGGAAACTTATAACCAAAAATTTTATGGGAAATATAATTCCTCTTTTGAAGAAGGAGTATATCATGTAAGGAAGTAAGCATAAAAATTTCAGAAAAATAACTAATATCCTAGTTTGGAGGTACAAGAACTGTGGTCAAAGATGATGTGTTGGGGAAATCTAATGTCAATGGAGAAATCTTATGGATCCAGAAAATAATTTAGTGGGAACAATTTTTGTAACCATAGAGTAAGAGCAGCAAGGTTTACTATGTGCAAAACTATATATGCCATCCTCAAAGCAGAAAGGCCAGAGGTTATCTGATTTTTCTCTGACTCAACTTCTCAGCAATATGACTGTCTCATACTAATGTAGGGAATCAATATCTGGGGTATTTGTTGTTTTGTTTTGTTTTTTATTTATCTTCCCCATACCTTTATTTTATTTTATTTCATCATATAATGGGGGTACAAATATTGTTAGGGTTAC
>VBSM01003199.1:9772062-9809910 GCA_008086735.1 Cheirogaleus medius | reverse complement strand
CACTCATGAATTGACGGGCACTTGGGTTGTTTCCATGACCGTGCAATAGGGAATGGTGCTGCCATAAACATACGGGTGCAGATGTCTTTATAATACAATGACTTTCAAATTAAAAAGCTTCTGCACAGCCAAGGAAACTATCAGTAGAGCAAATAGACATCCTACAGAGTGGGAGAAAATATTTGCTCTCTTCACCACTGATAAAAGCCTAATAACAAGAATCTATCTAGAACTTAAAAGAATTAACAAGAAAAAATCAAACAATCCCATCAAGAAATGGGCAACGGAAATGAACAGAAATTTCTCCAAAGAAGACAGAATAACAGCAAGCAAAAATATAAAAAAAAGGCTCATCATCTCTAATCATCAGAGAAATGCAAATCAAAACCACAATGAGATACCACCTAACCCCAGTGAGAATAGCCTATATCAAGAAATCCCAAAACAACAAATGCTGGCGAGGATGTGGAGAGACAGGAACTCTCTTACACTGCTGGTGGGACTGCAAATTAGTGCAACCTTTGTGGAAAAGAATTTGGAGATACCTCAAGCAGCTAGCAGTAGAAATACCATTCGACCCAGCAACAGCACTGTGGGGCATCTACCCAAAAGAATATCTGGGGTATTTGGATGATCCTTAATATCAGCAAAACTGCCCCTCAGGGTGTATAGCAGGACAATCATATATAAGGATTTCTAAATCTTCGATTCCTCTCAACTCCCACCCAAACTGACGAATGTATGGATAGCATGAAAAGTAGCAGAAATGGTTGATTCTACCAAAATTCCACATTTGGATCCAATGGCAGGGCATTTATTGAGACATGACTGCCCAGCCAGAACTACATTTTCCTGTTCCCTTCCTATCTGAATGTTACCATGTGACTAGCATTTGCTAGTGTTGTATGAACAGAAATGCTGTGTTAATATCAGCTGTGACAATTATTAATTTATTGCCTTTAAACTATAAATTCACATTTTTGTCTGCTTTGTCAAAATGAGATGGCTCCTGAAAATATTTCTTCCTGCCAGTGGTATGATGTCAAGCCTTCGGTAGAAAGTGCAAGAGGAACACTGAAGGAGAGAACGGTTTTCTTTTCGTCGTTCTAGAGTAGCTCGCTCATTGGGCTGCTGCAGGACATGCTCTTCCCCCATGGTATAGCCTCTAGTTCTAGCGGTTCTATACTTCTGTAGGCTACAGATTTCTCCAGCCTTTGGATACTACGATTTTTTCCAGCTTCTGACCCAGGCAATGAGAGAATAGCCTGGAGCCCAAGGTAACAGGGCCTCTACCCCAGTTAAAGTCACCATTCTTAATACCTTCTTCTGGGAAAGGAGAAAATAATCATGGATGCTAGATTTGGAGGTCTGTTAAATAAAAAGGCAAGATATTTGCCTACTATAACTTGGAAGGCAGGACAGATTAAAGGATTGCCTTCTTACTATTACCTATTTCTTTTAGATAACCCTGTGATGGCACCTATTAATGAAGCCCCATGAGCTAAGGAAGCAAAAAATAGTTTAAGAACTTTGTTTAGGCCTAAGTGGTAATTTCCAACGTGGTTAATGGGATTTTGAATGAATTGGATGCAAATAGATGAGAAGGCTTCATTGCTCCTGAGGCAAATAGATTGTTGAAGAGTACATGTGTCCAGTGTAGAAATCTGCAATTTAATTTGGGTGTTCTGCCATGTTCTGAAAATGAGTACTCTAAGAAGAAATTAAGAAACTGGAGAAAGAACTACAGAAAGGATCTGCAGGCCTACTAGGCTTACTCTCAACTGGACTTGGATCAAAACTATATCATAAGCCCTGTTTTAACTTGTGGACCACACTGCCCAGGGCCCAGTAGCCAGGGATTAGTGACACAGAATCAGTGTCCAGTAGTTTCCAAAAGATCTACATATTCCTTTTCTCCTGGGCACACTCACTCAAGTGAGTCACAGGCTCTTCAGAGGTAGGCTTGGAGGATGATTTACAATGACATAGCTGCAAGGACATAGCTGCAAGGACCGTCCTCTCCTACAGTAAAGAGGCTCTGGTCTGTAGAGTGGCTTAGCTTTGAAGCATAGGGTGAGCAGGTGGAACTCTCTGTTGTAGTGACTTGAACTATGTTCCCGGATACCAGACTGGAGTTCTCCCTGTTACATCAGGAAATACCCATCTATTTCATTCCTAGGATCACTGTTATAAAAGTGGCGACTGCCAGAGATCCTGCAGTTCAAAACATTCCGATAGCTCTTTACGCTATGCTGATCTTTAAGATAAATGCATCACCATTTTCTTTACAACACTGTCATCTGAGCTCTGTACTCAGAGATCTTATCATCCCCATTGAAATGAAGAAGTTCACTGGTGGCTTCTGATGTCATCACGCTTGGCCAAGACAGGCCAGCACCATAAAACTTTCTGGCCATATTGATGATCCCATCACTAAAGGATTTTTCAATGTCTTAGTGAAAGAAATGGTCTCTGGGCTGTCTTGGGGAATGAGGTAGAGGATGCATTTGATCAGTCCTTTCCAATGTTTCATAAGGTGTTAGATTTCTTCCTCTATGTTTTGTAAAGGAAGTTTTGACATTCTAGCTTCATTAATTACCAGTCATCGTTAGGTCCAATTTCAGTCAACTATCCAATTAAAATGCTGGAATCATTTTCAAAATCTCTAGTAAGTGCACACATATCAACAATATAGACTTGATCTGTTGTGGTATTCTGTTCCTTCATTCTAACGCCCTTTGTTTTTCGTTTGCTTTGTTTTGTTTTTTTGAGGCAGAGTCTCACTCTGTTGCCTGAGCTAGAGTGCCATGGTGTCAGCCTAGCTCACAACAACCTCTAAGTCCTGGGCTCAAGCAATCCTTCTGCCCCAGCCTCCCGAGTAGCTGGGATTACAGGCATGCGCCACCATGCCCAGTTAATTTTTTTCTGTATATTTTTAGTTGCCCAGCTAATTTCTTTCTATTTTTAGTAGAGATGGGGTCTCGCTCTTGCTCAGGCTGGTCTCAAACTCCTGAGCTCAAACCATCCACTTGTCTCGGCCTCCCAGAGTGCTAGGATTATAGACATGAGCCACCACGCCCGGCCCCCATCTAACACTCTTTGAATAATGCATTAGATATATATTCATCAGGTTTCTGCTCACTTAAATTAATAATATATTGGAATTCTTTGAATGAGCAAATTACTTCCTACCAGATCAGATCTTGTCCTTGACTTCTAGCACATGCTAATGTCTGATCCTAGTTGTAGGTCCAGTAGCAACACAGGGTGGTTAGGGTAGGATTGTGGAGGAAAATTGATATCCCTGTATAAAATAACTAACCTACATAAATTGATTACAGGATTTTCAAGAAATAGAGAGCTAATGTTCTCAGACTTCGAAGGGGAAAGCTGATTTTATATGCAAAGGAAACTCAGACCTATTCGGAATTCCATGAGTCTTAGCTTCACATGAATCCAACCAAAAGTTGCTGTTCCAAGTTTCAGAAATGCTCTAACTTCTATATGAAATATTGGCAAGGCTGTGAATTTAGCCCCACTGTGTAATTCTATAACCCACACAATTAAATTTTGCTTTTGATTTTCAGTGAAAAATGTATCTGTGGCTACAAGAAATTAGAGACTATTTAGGGTTTCTTTAGAAGAACTCTGGTTCTCTGTGACATGAGCTAACAATTTAATGGCATGAGTTTGTTAATTTCTTTCTGTTGATGTTCCAAAGCAATCAGAAGAATCCACCCCATACCACAGTGTTTGCATCATTACAACTGCCAGGGGTCAAGAACAGCAGCCCATCAATTACCCAAGGCTTTAGTTGTACATCATTACAGTGAAACACAGGTGCAATTTGGGTTAAGGAGGATCCCATTACCCATCGTCAAGGAGACATTGTTGTGTTCAAACCCGGAGAAGCAACCCAACCAATATCCACAAACCCCATTTTAGAGGCTTTACTTCCTAGTACCTCCTCAGGCACAAATTGTCTGTATCAGCTAGGATCCAGACAGGAGATGAAAATCACAAGAGTTATTTCACTACAGAAAGTATGATCTAAAGAACCATTAATCAGATATGAAGGTGTTAACTAGCTCACTAAAAAGGCTAAAAAGAGAGCAAGACTGTGGTGTTGCAGAGGTAGTCACTTCTGGAAGCAGCCACTGTCCCTAAAGATGAGAGATTAAAGGGAGGAGTTTGAAGTTTTTAAATCTCAGAAGTTTTGTAAAGAGGATCCATTCAGCTGTGAAACTCAGACCTGTGAGCCTGAAGAGCTGCTCGGCTGGTGTTTGTCTCTGAGGGATGTGCAACCTCGCCAGTTTGGTGGTGTTGGGGGCATCCCAAATGGATTCAGCTGTTGTGTAGGAAGGAGCTACCACAGCTGCAATGAAGCACCATTGCTGGGGTGCAGGCGGGAAAGAGCATGTCTCTTCTCTTTCCTTTTGCCTGGCAGCTTCTCTTTAGAGTCTTTGTTGGCAAAGACTCAAGGGACCCAGCGGGCAAAACAGAAATATGGTTTGCATAGTTCCAGCATCAGTATCACAAGCAGGAGATTGAAGGGTAAGACTGGACTGAGAAACAATTTCTGAATAGTTGGCACAAGGAAGGAACAGTGTATGGTCCATGGAGTGTATACCCCAAGTGACCACCTCAGATATGGCTAGAGGAGAAACAGGGAGGCATATCCCAGAAGGCAGGGACAGGGGCATGGAGAGCCCTGGACAAGGTAGTTGTTCCCAGGATATAGAACCAGCAGCTAAACAAGGAACTCCCTCATTTCCCCATTGCCAGGGCAGGGCTCTTCATGAAACCAGTCCAGCTGGTATTTATTCTCACTATGGACACATGATATTTATGTTTCCTATGCTTCCCTTTTCTGAAAGAGACTTTTTATTGCACTTAACTTGTTTTCTTTCTGCCGTTAGAGTGGGGAATAAGGTGACTCATCAAGACCACAAACAGTCATGTCCAGACCTAAAAGAAAGGACTGCCCCTCACCCTGACAGCCCAAACCCTGGGATGGATGCAGGCACTAAATGGAACTTTGGGTCATCTTCTTTGGACAGGGAACATATATACTGTATGTGAAAAGGGTCCTCACTTATAATTAGTGGCTGGAGGGACAGAATATGACAGAGATGGCAGCAGTCGTAAACATGTGCTCTCTCATTCCATTATATAGAGACATATATTTGTCAATCGGTGTCCACGGAGGATTGATTCCAGGACCCCTGTTTATATCAAAATGTGTATGTACTCCAGTCCCACAGTAGGCCCTGTGAAACTCTCATGGAAGAAAAGTCCCTCCACATACAGGTTTGCATCCCTGAATACTGTATTTTCAATCCGTGTTTGCAAAGACTCTGTGTCTGAGTGGGCCTGTGTAGTACAAGCCCATGTTGTTCAAGGGTCTGCTGTACTTATAAAAAGGGGTTGCCCTGGCAGACTTCACATTTAGCCCCCCGCACCACCCCCATTTCCAGGTGTGGTTACGGGACTAATTTTTTCTATAAAACGTTAAAGAATTCAATGATTGTCACTGTGGGACTGGGCATTTTTAGTAGCATATGAGTTTCCACATCTTTTTCTCCTTTACTGACTGGATGGAAGGAAATAATACCATTTTAAACAGAAAATACTTAACTCTTGAGAGGAAAATAATTAAAATGTCAATGCAATGAAACAAAAGATAAAAGTATGTTAAAATGTAGAATATATATATATATATATATATCTGTAGGAGCTAATGGAGGAATTCACATGTACAGATAATGTGAACACAGGATTAAACATGGCATCAGAACTAGGCGAGGGCCTCAAGGAAGACCAAGAATGGCATGTTAAATTTCTAAAGTTGGAGCTTCTTAAACAGGGAATATCGCAATAAAAAGGGCAATTTTCTAAGATAAAACAGAACAAAAAACTCCTGTGTTGAAGGAATTTGTAGACAAACATTGTCAAGTAGGTACCCAAGATACGTGAGGGTAACAGGCAGGAGGTTATATTGTTCAGCAGTTAATTTTAAGTGTAAAACCCTAAAACCCTACAAACATCTAAACTTGACTTAAGTATCAAAAAAAAATAGGCTGTTTTCAGACTTCTAGTAAGCAACATTATATTTATATTCCAGAATAAAATAGAATAGAAGCTACAGCTTTGGAGAGAAATCTGTGTTGATTTTTAAATGTTGACATATGGCTAAGTTGTTGTACCCGTGTGAATCCAAAGCAAAGACACCTCAGATATGAAAAGTTTCAATAGCTGCATTACCACTGATTTGTCATGAGGACAAAAAACAAAACAAATAAGCACTTCAAGTTGTGATTAAAAAATAAAATCTATGCAGAGAAAACTTAGAATTTTGCATATGAAAGAATTTACAGAAGACACTGTTTCATTTAAAACTGGAATCAACTTTATATAACTATGATACAATACATAGTGTAAATATAATTCTTAAAATAATGCTTATATAACTAAAATACTTAACAATTATTGCTTTGGAAAAAAAATTCCATTTCATGTCCATGAAACCAGGAGGTGTGGGGGTGGACCAAGTGGGAGGAACTGTAAATCCACTAATTTCCTCATTGTTCCTAAGCAGGAGGCAACCACTGCTGTTCCATTTCTGAAACTGATAAATGTAGAGACATAAAACCCTTTTCATCAAAAAAGAATATCTGTTTTAATTTTGAAAACAATGAATGATTTGGTTACAGAGTTGGTAGACTTTGGAGAAATATTGAAATACTTTCTTTTAGGAATGAGTTTGGATAAATGAAATGACAAAAAATCTCATTGTGACTTATTTTATTTCAATAAGGTCAATTGATAACAATAAAATGCATTATGGCTAAATTGCTTCCTTTTCACAGTTTCTTGTGAAACTCTTAAAGTTCTTTTTGAACAATTATGCAGGACCAAAGATAATATTTCTGACAAGTATTAGGTAACTATACTTTTTTTTAATTTCAGCATATTATGGGGGTACAAATGTTAAGGTTATGTATATTGCCCATGTCCCTCTCCCCCCTCGAGTCAGAGCTTCCAGCGTGACCATCCCCCAGATGGTGCACATCTTGCTCATTTTGTATGCATATCCCCATTCCCTCCTCCCCCCTCCCACCTGCCCGACACCCGATTAATGTTATTCCTATATGTCCACTTAGGTGTTGATCAGTTAATACCAATTTGCTGGTGAGTACATGTGGTGCTTGTTTTTCCATTCTTGGGATACTTCACTTAGTAGAATGGGTTCCAGCTCTAACCAGGAAAATACGAGAGGTGCTATATCACCATTGTTTCTTAAAGCTGAATAGTACTCCATGGTATACATGTACCACATTTTTATTAATCCACTCGTGTATTGATGGGCACTTGGGTTGTTTCCACAACTTTGAGTAACTATACTTTTTTTAGTGATTCTTCTCCATTTATTGGTGAATTTAATTAATTTTTCAAGTTTTTATACCTGACTTTACAGAAGTCCGATCTCATATCATGGATATTGGGAAGATGTTAAAAATATAGACACTGCATGTATAATTCACCTGCACCTTTGAACTTGGCTCTTGAATTTTAAACCAATTCAGTGTACTAAAGTATCACATCTTTGTCATTTCATCAGTCTCAGAAAGCACTTGTGTTTTGAACTCTCAGTCTCATTTTCTGGCTTTGATCAACAATTCACTCTTATCTGTCTCTACATGTATTCCAGTTGCTGTCTGTTTTTCTTTCCTGGTAAACCCTAGACTTTTTGAATGAGTTTCATCTCTGTGTGACTTTTTTAGTCCTGGAAACTATACTTTCGAAAGCTCTGACTTTTGCAAGAGCATCTGTTCTAAAGAAATCCATTCCCACTGAAATCAAAGACTGAATAAAAAAAGAAAGAAGGAAGGAAGGAGAAAGGGGAAGAAAGGAAGAAAGAATCTGTCTTTAAGTAAACAAACACAATTACTTGTATAGAATTTTTGGTCTGTAGGGTTCCAAAATTCATTTTCTCAGAAAATTATACAGATATACACAAGTATATACCCATTAATCATCCCCTGATGATTTCATTAATCATTTCTTACTAAAATATAGATTAGTGACTGGATCCCATGATTTGGTTTCAGAGAGATGGGGCTATAAGGTGAAATACACATAACATAAAATTAAGATAAAATTTTAAAGGGAACAATTCAGAGGCATCTAATACATGTACAATGTTGTGCAACCACCACCTCAATATAGTTCCAAAACATTCATCACACTGAAAGGAGACTCTACATACGTTAAGCAATTACTTGCCATTTCACCTTATCTCAAGCCTCTAGCAATCACCAATACATGTTATGTCTCTACAGAATTACCTATCGTGGACATACTATATAAATGGCATTATACAATATGTGACGTGTTGTGTCTGAATTCATTCACTTAGCGTGATGTTTTTGAGGTTTATCCATGTCATGGCACATATCAGTACTTTATTCCTTTTGTGGCTGGATAATATCCCACTGAATGTATGTCTTATATCACAATTTGTTTGTTTGCTCATAAATTTTAGAGACATTGAGCTGTTTCCACTTTTTGGCTATTGTGAATAGTGCTTCTATGAGCGTGTGTGTACATATGCTTCTTTGAGTTCCTGTTTCAATTCTTCTGGGTACACACTGAAGAATGGAATTGCTAGACAATAAATAGGTAATTCTATGTTTAACTTTTTGAAAAATTGTTGAATTGTTTTCTACAGAGTTGAATCAATTTACATTTCTACAAGCAATTGGATTCCGATTGCTCTACATTTTCACAAAATTTGTTACTTTCAAAAATATTATTAATACATAAGCACCCTAGTGGGTATGAAGTAGCACTTCATTATGGTTTTGATTTGCATTTCCATACTGATTAATGATGTTCAACATTTTTTCATATACTTGTTGGCTATTTGCATATCTTCATTGGGGGAAATGTATATCCAAATATTTTTCAATTTGGTTTTTTAAAAATCATTTTTTGTTGAATTGTAAAAGTTCTTTATATATTCTGGATACTAAACCTGCCTTAGTCAGTTCACTATAACAAAATACCACAGATCCAAATCAGCTTAAATAATAAATGTGTATTTTCATAGTTCTGGAGTTTAGGAGGTACAAGATCAAGGTGCCAACGGATTTAGTGTCTGGTGAGGACCCTCTTCTTGGCTTACAGAGAGCCACCTTCTTGCTCTATTTTCACCTGATGGAGAGAGAAGGCTCTGGTCTCTTTGGTTTCTTAAAAGGGCACTAATCCCTCCAGCAGGATTTCACTTTGATGACTTCATCTAAACCTAATTACCTCCCAAAGGGCCCACTTCTAAAGACCACCACACTGGAGATTAGGGCTTCAACATATGAACTGGGGGGCGAGGGGCAATAACTTTTACTCCATAGCAAGACTTTTATTAAATATATTATTTGCAAGTATCTTTTCCCATGTTGTATATTATCTTTTGTCTTTTTTAATAATATCCTTTAATGACTAAAAGTTGTGAATTTTTAAAAAAATTAAACAAATTAAATTTAACAGATTTTATTTGAGTCCAGTGATTCATGAAATAGGCAGCAATGTAAACCAAAAGGGGTTCAAAGAGCTCCACTCTTTAATGTGGGCAGATGATGTAGCCTGGATGCAGAAGTAAAGTACAGAAATAGCTTGACTGGCTACAGCTCATTTGCACATTGTCTGATACATTGTTTTCTTGAGACTTGCTGAAGCTCAGCTGCTTATGATGGGCTAAGACCCAGCCATCTGTTACAAAACAAAAACAAAAACACTCCTAAGTTAGGTTGCAGTTTTTCTTTAATATGAGAACTCAAATATAGAGGTAGCCTCAAATCAATGACCTATTGATTATGTAACACATCTAATTTAGTTATATTCTTTTTTTCTTTTATTTATGCTGTTGGTGTCAAATCTAAGACTGTTGAAAAATATGATGTCTTAAAGATTTATCCCAATAATTTCTCCAAATAATTTTTTTTAAGTTCTTATTTTCAGGTTGTTGATCTATTTTATGTTTTTATTTTGACATATATATATATATATATAAAATGAGGTAAGGGTCCAACTGCATTCTTTGTATGTGGATATCCTGTTATCCCAGCATAATTTCTTGTAAATATTGTTTGTTTCCCATTGAATGGCTTTGGCACCCTTTTCAGAAAATCAATTGGTCATAGATGCATAGTTTTATTTGTAAAATCTCAATTTTTTTTCATTGTTATATATAGCTATCATTATATCTGAACCATACTCTTGTGTTTTCTATAGCTTTATAGTAAATTCTGAAATTAGGAAGTGTGCTTCCTCCAACTTTGTTCTTCTTTTTCAAAATTATTTTGACTCTTCAGAGCTCCTTGAAATTCCATATACATTTGAGAATAACCTTTTCCATTTCTGCAAAACAGCCTTTAGAATTCTTTTAAATATTGCATTAAATCTATAGATCATCTTGTGTACTATTACCATTTTAACATTATTAAGTTGTTCGATTTATGAACAGAAGATGCCTTTTGATTTATTTGTGTCTTTAAAAAATTTCTAACAGTGATATTTTGTCGTCTTCACTATAAAAATCTTTTATATCCGTGGTTACATTCCTAAATATTTTATTCTTTTAGATGCTATTAAACATAAAATTATTTTCTTAGATTCCTTTATGGGTTGTTTATTATTGGAATATAGAAACACAACTGATGTTCTTTGCATGTTGATTTTGCAACCTGAAACTTTGCTGAATTTGTTTGTAAGCTCTAGCAGTTATTTTATAAATTATTTGAGATTTTCTATAAATAAGACCATGTAATCTGAGAAAATACATAGTTTTAATTCTTTATTCCCAATTCAGATTTGTTCTTTAATTTTCATTTTTTTTGCCAATTTCTCTGGTTAGGACTTTCTGTGCAGTGTTGAATGGCAGCAGTGAAGGCAGGCATCCTTGTCTAATATCTATCCTCCAGAATAGAGTGTTCCATCTCTCATCATTGCATATGATGTTAGGTGGGGATTTCATAATGCTCTTTTTCATGCTAAGGAAGTTCCTTTCCATCCTAATTTTCTAAGTTTTCTTACTAAGACAGGTTGTTGGAAATGTGAAATGATTTTTTGCATTATTTGAGATGATCGTGTATCATATTCTCTTTCATTAATAGAATTCATTTTTGAAACTATACGTTAATCCTGAGAACTTTGTCAGCTTTCTATTGCTATTCTTCAGTTTGCCATATCTGCCTGAGTAAAAATATCATAGCTATTTCTTTATTATCTTTTATAATTTATCCTATTTTCAAATAAATGTAATAAATTGGTACAAAGTATTTTTAAATGACTTTCTTCCTTCTATCTGTAACATTCGTATTGAGTCAATTTTGTTTTTTCCCTATATTTTCTATTGTTGGAGCAATCTAAAGGTTGCAAATGTTGTCTTTCTCAGAGAAATAGTTCTTGAATAGTTCTTGAATTACTACTATTGCTTTGTGCTATTTTAAAATATTCATTTACCTCTCTAAATTCTTGCCATTTTTCTACATTTATTTTTTATAAAACTTTCTGTTTGGAAATAATTGTAGTTTTTCCTTCAGCAAAAATAATATGCAGAGATCCTGTGAACGCTTTCATCCAGTTTCTCCAAATGCTAACTAAAATCTTGCAAAATTATAAAACCAAGACAAAAGCAGGACGGCTGACTAGATGTGCCTGGCCCTTGTGTTACTGACAAAAATGGACCCAAATAACAAATAAACAACTACAATTTAACTAGAGTGTCTGAAGGAGAGTGCTGGAGAGTACAGCAATGGCATGGCAAAATTCTTTCGGAGCATAGAAACCAGGATGGCAGCACAGAAAAGTGAGCAAATCACCGTGCCTCTGCCAGTCAGTCTCCCCTGTTGAGACTGACTCAGAGCCAAGAAAAACTTCCCTTTGTGGGGAAAAGTAAGGAGGTGGACAACAGAATCCTCCAGTTTTCACAAGCCCTGAGTCCAGTTTAGGGAGCTGCCTTGAGTTTACACAGTTGCATTGTTCTCGAGTAGAAGCCAACCTTCTGCACCACCCACCCACCCACTGTGAACAAAGCTGCCACCACATGGTATCATTTTCAACCCTGGACCACTGTTAGAGTGTGCTCTGCTCTGCTTGTTGGGAATTATTTTGTCTCCTTATTCCTAAGGCTCTGCCATTATTCCACTGCACTCACACAGGTGTCTGCAGGGCCATGACACAAGCTATTCAGAGCCTAGGCCCATCGAAACAGCCATGACTCTGGTGCTTGAGCCCACATGATGCCCTCTGCCCACTAGTAACAGGCTGTCCTGCCCAGTGGTAAAGCCAACCCTGGGCTGCCTGAACCATTATATGCACACACCCCTGACCTACGAATGATTTCAGTGACCTCAGTCCCACTGAGCTCACATCAGAGCTGGCTGAACTGCCCTACCTGCATATCCTTAGCCTGAGAACAAAGCCAGCACCCATCCCCAGCAAATCTGTGCCACTGCTGTAACAAACTCCCACAGCCTAAGACACTGAGACATTCACAGACATCACTGATGTGGGCTATGGGTGAATAAACTGCACAGAGACTAAACTGCTGCCTCCAGTCAGAACCAAAGTCAATGTACCATACCAACTCAACACTGTATGTCCCTATAACAGCTACTCTATAAAATTAAAAGAGGCAACTGTTCCACCAAATGTGCAGATATAAACATAAGGACATAATAAACATTAAAAAGCAAGGAAACATGATACCTCCAAAGGACCGTAATTCTCCAGTAACATACTCCACAAAAAGAAATTTATGAAATGCTTGAAAAGGAATTCAAAATAAGACCAGTCTTACAAGAAATGCTTAAAGGAGTGCTACAACTAGAAGCAAAAGGACAATAATTACTATTATGAAAGTACATAATAAGTATAAAACTCACTAGTAGAAGTAAATTTACTGTCAAACTCAAAATACCTCAGTACTGTAATGGTGCTGTGCAAACCTTCCAAACCTTTAATATGAAGGTTAAAAGTAAAAATACTCAAATATAATTATAGTTCAATTAGTTCTTAGGGAAAATACTATATATAAAGATGTAAACTAAGGTAACAAAAATATAAATTGTGGGGGAGAGTAAAAGTCTATGGTATTTTTATTTAACCAAAATTAAGTTATTATAATAGTCAAAACTACAAGACTCTTTATGTTAGACCCATGTCAATTAGAAAAAAAGAAATTTCAGTAGATAAAAGATCAACAAAACAAAGAGTTGATGTTTTAAAAAGATGAGAAAATCAACAGGCCTTCAGCTACACTAACTAATCTAAAAGAAAGATGACTCAAATAAATAAAATCAGAGCTGAAAAAGGAGATGTTACAACTGATACCACGGACATACAAAGAATCATGGGAGACTTTGTGAACAATTTTACATCAACAAATTAGATAACTTAGAAGAAGTGGATAAATTGATGTCCATATAAAACCTATCAAGATTGACTTGAAAAGAAATAGAAAATATGAACAGACAAGTAGGGGAAAATTGAATCAGTAATAAAAAGTTTTCCATCAAAGAGATGCCCAGTATCTGAAGGTTTGACTAATGAATTCTGCTAAACATTAAAAAAAAGCACTAATTCTCAAACTGTTCTAGAAAATTGAATAAGAGAGAATACTTTCCAACTCATCTTTCAGGCCGGCATTACCCTGATACAAAAGCAGACAAGGATACACACACACACACACACACACACACCCCACAGGCAAATATCTTTGATGAAAATAGATGCTAAAATCCTTAGAAAAACACCAGCAAACCAAATTCAACAGCACATTTGAAAGATCATTCGTTATTATCAAATGGGATTTATCCAAGGGATGCAAGGATAGTTTAACATACGCAAATCAATAAATGTAATACATAAAGTCAAGAGAGAGAAGAACAAATATCATTTTTTCCAATAGATGCAGAAAAAGGATTTGATAAAATTTAACATTTCTTCGATATAAGAATTCTCAACAAATTAGGTGTAGAATGTATAAACCTCAACACTATAAAGGTCATATATGAGAAACCCACAGCTAATATGACACTATTCATAATTGCTGAAAAATTATTAGCTTTTCCTCTAATATTTGAAAAAAGACAAGAATGGATATCTACTTTTAGTACTTCTATTCAATAAAGTACTGGAAGATTTAGTCAGGAAAATTAAGAAAGAGAAGGAAATAAAAGACATTCAATTAAAACAGAGAAAACCAAATTGTCCCTGTTTGCAGATGACATAATCTTGTGTGTGTGTGTGTGTGTGTGTGTACACTCATAAGGACTCCACCAAAAAACTTTTAGAACTAATGATCAAATTCAGTAAAATTGCAGGATATAAAATCAACATGCCAAAATAAGTAGTGTTTATATATGCTAATATGAAACAATATGAACAATACGAAAAATAAATCAAATAAATAATTCCACTTAAAATAGCTACAAAAATATGAGATACCTAGTAATAAAATTAATCAAGGAGGTGAAGGTTTTGTACATTGAAAACTATATAAGATACTAATGAAAGACATTGAAGAGGAAACAAATAAATGGAAATATATCACATGCTCATGAATTGGAAGATGTACCATTGTTAAAATGTCTGTACTATCCAAAGTGATCTGAAGATTCAATGCAATTCCTATCAAATAACAATGACATTCTTCGAATAAATAGAAAAGAATCTAAAATTTGTGAAGAACCACAAAAGACTTTGAATAATCAAATTAATTCTGAGGTGGGAAGCAAAAACAAAGCTGGAGACGGCACACTACCTGACCTCAAATATACTACAAATTTATAATAAACAAAACATCATGGTATTGGCATAAAATAGACTCATAGACCAATGCAACAGCATAGAGAGCCCAAAAATAGATTGGTGCATCTACAGCCAACAAATTTTCAATATGGTTTCCAAGAAGAAACATTGAGGAAATGACAGTATCTCTAATAAATAGTGTCAGGAAAATTGGATATCCACATGCAGAAGACTGAAACTGGACACCTATCTTTCACGACATATGCAAATCAAATAAAAATAGATTATAAGCTTTAAATGTGAAACTTGAATCTATAAAACTGCTAGAAGTAAGCATAAGGGGACTGCTTCATGACATTGCGCTGGGCCAGGAATTTTTGTATAGGAGCTCAAAAGCACAGGCACCAAAACTAGACAAATGGGGTTACAAAAACTAAAAATCTTCTGCAAGACAAAGGAATCAACAGAGTGAGAATATAATTTACAGAGTACGAGAAAATATTTGCAAACTGTAAATCTAACAATGGGTTAATATCTATATATATAAAGAAATCAAACAATTCAAAAGCAAAAAAAAAGAAACTTCAAATAATCTAGTTAAAAATGTACAAAAGAACTTAATAGAGATTTCTTAAAATAAGGCATATAAATTGGCAAAAAGGCTATGAAAAAATGCTCAAACTCACCATGTATCAGGGAAAATATAAATTAAAACCTTGAGGAGATATCACCTAGCTCCAGTTAGAATGGCTATTATCAAAAAGACAAAAGGTAGTAAGTCTTGGTGAGACTGTGTTGTAAAGGGAATCCTTACACACTGTTACTGGGAATGTATGTTAGTATAGACATTATGGAAAACAGTGGATATCTTCAAAAACTGAAAGCAGAACAACCATATTATTCAACAATCCCACTACTAGGTATATATCCAAAGAAAAGGAAATCAGTGTGTTGGAGACATATCTGCACTCTCATGTTTATTGCATCACTATTCACAATAACCGAGATATGGATTCATTCTAAGTTTCCAACAGTGGATATCTCAATAAAGAACATGTGGTGCATATTGGAATACTATTCAACCATAAAAGAACCAAATCCTGTCATTCACAACAACATGGATAAACTGGACATTATGTTAAGTGAAATAAGCCAGACAAGGAGAGACAAATACCGCATGTTTCTGCTGATCTGAAAAAGCTATTCTCATAAAAGTAGTGAACAGAATAATGGTGACCACAGACTGCGGAAGGTGGAGGGAATGAAGAAAGGCTAATAAATGGGTACAAAGTTACAATAAGAAATGAAGAATAAGTTCTGGTGCCCTACTGCACAGTAGGGTGACTATAGTCAACAGCTATTGTATATTTCAAAATAGCTAGGATAGAGGATTTTGAATGTTCCCACCACACACACACAAAAAATGGTAAATGTTTGAGGTAATGAATACAGTAATTACACTGATTTGATCATTGCACAATGTATACATGTATCGAAACACATTGTATCCCATAAATATGTGAAATTATTACATGTCAATGAAAATAATAGAATCATAAGACCTTATGATATCAGGATATTCCCACTGATATATTCAAGATATAGAGCAAGTCTGTCACCACAAGGATCTCTATGTTTGTCATACTCACTTCCCTTCTGCTACCTCCCCTACTGGCAACCACTAATTTGTTCTACTTTTCTAAAAATGTGTTATTTCAAGACATTTGGGGATTGTCTTTTTTTTTTCCTTTTTTTCACTCAGCATAAAAGTCTACATATTCATCCAGGTCTTTATGTGTATCAATAATTCATTCTTTGTAATCCCTAAATTGTATTGCATCATAGAGATATACCAAAATTTGTTTAAGCATTCACTCATTAAAGAACTGAATTGTTTCCAGTCTTTTGGGTTTTGTGAGTAAAACTCCTATAAACATTTGTGCATATGTTTTTATATGAATATAAATTTTCATTTTATCTGGGATGAATGTCAATTTTTTGTGTATAAGAAATTGCCAAATTGTTTTCCATAGTGGTTTTACCATTTTATATTCTTACCAGTAATTTATCTAGTTTTTCTACCTCCTCAATAGTATTTACTGTTGCCACTATTTATTTATTTAATTACTTAGTTACCTAGTTAGTTCATTATTTTTGTCTCCATTAGTTGTGAGTTTACTCCCTCCCCAACCTGACTGGCACCCAATGAATGTTACTACCATGTGAGCACCTTAGAGTTGATCAGTTAGTAGCAATTTGATGGTAAGTACATGCGGTGCTTGTTTTTCCATTCTTGTGATACCTCACTTAGTAGGATGGGCTCAAGCTCTATCCAAGATAATATAAGAGCTGCTAGATCACCATGGTTTTTTGCAGTGGAGTAGTATTCCATGGTATACATATGGCACATTTTATTAATCCACTCATGGATTGATGGACACTTGGGTTGTTTCCACATGTCTTGCAATAGTGAACTGTGCTGCCATAAATATTCGAGTGCAGATGTCTTTATTATAGAATGTCTTTTTTTTCCCTTTGGGTAGATGCCTAGTAGTGGGATTGCTGGACCAAATGGTATTTCTATTTTTAGTTCTTTGAGGTATCTCCAAATTACTTTTCACAGGTTTTATACTAATTTGCAGTCCCACCAGTAGTATAAGAGTGTTCCAATCTCTCCACATCCACGCCAGCATTTGTTGTGTTGGGGCTTTTTTGATAAAGGCCTATCTCACTGGAGTTAGGTGATATCTCATTGTGGTTTTGATTTGCATTTACCTAATGATTGGGGATGTTGAGCACTTTTTTATGTTTGCTGGACATTAGTCTGTCTTCTTTTGAAATGTTTCTGTTCATTTCCTTTGTCTATTTATTGATGGGGTTATTTGATTTTTTCTCACTGATTTTCTTATGTTCTATGTAGATTCTTGTTATCATCCCTTTATCAGATGTGTGGAAAGCAAATATTTTCTCCCATTCTGTAGGTTGTCTATTTGCTCTAATGATAGCTTTCCTGGCTGTGCAGAAGCTTTTTAATTTCATCAGGTCCCATTTATTTATTTTTGTTGAGGCTGTGATTGCTTTTTGGGTCTTCTTCATAAATTCTTTGCCTAGACCAATGTCTATAGGCATTTTACCAACATTTTCTTTTAGAATTATTAAACTTTCATGCCTTGGGTTTAAGTCTGTTATCCATCGTGAGTTGATTTTTGTGAGACCTGAGAGGTGGGGATCCAGTTTCAGTCTTCTGGATGTAGTTATCCAGTTTTTCCCAGCACCATTTATTGAATTCTTATTTTCTTTGATCTTGAAGATGTCTTCATTTCTTCATTCCTTGAAGATATTTTCACTAAATATAGAATTTGGGGTTGACTGTTCCTTATTTTCAATTGAAAAATATTCTGCCGCTTCAGTCTGGCCTCCATGGTTTTGGAAGAAAAACCTGGCATTTGAATTGCTTTTCCCTATAGGTAATATATCTTCTTCTGGCTGCTTTCAAGTTTTTCCTTTCATCTTTAGTTTTCAGAAATTTGACTATGAAGTGTCTGGGTGTGGTTTTCTTTGAGCTTACCTTATTTGAGGTTTGCTCAGTTTCTTGTATTTGTAGGTTTATGTCTCTTACCAAATTTCAGCCACTGTTTCCTTAAGTTCTTGTTTTTTCTCATTTACTTATTGGACTCTTATGGCTAAAATTTTAGAAAT
The DNA here is from genome assembly GCA_008086735.1 of Cheirogaleus medius. Taxonomy (NCBI): domain Eukaryota; kingdom Metazoa; phylum Chordata; class Mammalia; order Primates; family Cheirogaleidae; genus Cheirogaleus; species Cheirogaleus medius. Next base: position 9,791,400 of record VBSM01003199.1, on the reverse strand, counting down.
TTTGGATAGTCTCATAAGTCCTTGAGGTTTTTTATTTTTCTGTCAGTTTAGTTTTTGTATTTCTGGTTGTGTAATTTCTATAGTGCTATCTTCAATTTTACTGAATCTTTCCTGTGTCTTCTACAATTTGTTGTTGACTCTATTCATTTAGTTTATTTATTTATTGGCTATTTTAATTTTTAGTTTTAAAATTTCTACCTGGTTGCCTTTTATCTTCTGTTTCCTTCCTTAAAGTTTCAATTTTTTTTTTTTTGCTAAGCCTTTCTAATTTTTCATTTGTTTCAAGTGAATTTGTAATGTTCTATAAAACATTTTTTATGATGGCTGTTTGTCATCTCAGTTATGACATATGTAGATTCTTTTTTACTTCAGTTTTAGATTTTCCTGGTACTTGGTAAAATATGTGATAATAGATTGAAAACAGGACACTTTGGGGATGATAGTATGAGTCTAAATCTTTTTAAATCTTTTGATTTATCAGGGCTCCTCTGACAGCACTCATGTGGGTTTGGGGGATATCACCTATTACTTACAAGTAAAGGGTAGAAATCTAAGTTTTCCAATCTACTTCCATTGATACCTGGGAGATGGGTCCCTTGCTTTTCCTGAGTGTGCATGGGAGTTTAGGCTCAGGGGGGTGGGGGGAGGGGCAGGGGCTCCTTGTTACGGATTATCACATGACCCTCGATGACACTGTTGACAGATGGCCTGGTAACCACAGACGGGTGGTATGAAGTATAACTCTCCGCCAGGCCTCCTTTTATGCCATTTCAGTGGAGAGGATGATGGTCATCTCACTGCCTTGGAGGGGGAACAGACACACAGGGTCCCACCTGGTCTGTACTGACAATGCAGGTGGAGATGGTCTCATTGCTGAGTGGTGGTGGAAGTCTTGGGTCTCCACTAGGCTTCCCCTGGAACAACCCCTACAAGGAGGTGGAGGAGTGCCTTGTTATCACCATTTATGAGTGGAAATCAGGCTTCCCACCTGGTTTCCACAGATAATGGTGGGAAGGTGTCTCATTAAAGTTTGGCAAGGGTAGGAATTTAGGCTCCCCATTTGACTTTGCTAGTTGGGGTCATGGTGGGGAGCCATGTGTGTATGTATGGTTGTGTGTGTATGTGTGTGTATGTGAGTGCTATTTAAGTGGAGGAGAGTAGTCATTGTATAAAAGTTTTCTGTCCTGCTAGCCTTCCTGGTACTTTGGCTACAGAGAGCAGACTTTTTTGAGGAGGTACAATTTTTTCCCCCTGTGTCATTGGCTTTACTGAGTTGGCAGCTTCTCTAAATGCCCAGTCTGGTATATATGAGACTGAAAAACAAACCAAACAAATAACAAACAAACTCATTAGTATATCATTTCTTGGGTCTCAAGATTGCTAGAGAGTCTGCCTTTGTCTCTTCACTTATATTATATAATGGCAAAGGTTTTTGTTGTACTTAATGGGATCATAGAGAAAAGTATATTTACCTCATTTTCTCAGGTGTGAAAATCTCTTGATTAATTTTTTAATTAAATAATAGTGATTTTTTCAATGACTATCATAGTAGACTTTTCTCATAACTTTAATATATAATGTTTTAATTAATGTTCTATGTATTCTGGAGTTGTGTTTATTATTTCCTATTTACTTAAAATAAATTATGTACTTTTTAAAAACATCTTAAATAGTTTAAGTTTCTCCATTGATATTCCATAAATTAAATACACATTGATAATCCAAATGCTATACTATTATGCCATTATGAGAAGGAATAAGTAAGACCTGGATGTTTTAATTTGGAATTACCTATGTGATATTAAGATATAAATAAAATGAGTTCTATCATAGTATCATTTTTAGAGCAATTTCTAGATCTATGTCAGGCCAGGTTATTTGTACCACACTTTCTGCTAAAAAACAATAAAAATTCTGAATTAAAATATATTTCAAAAATTTTTACTTAAAACATTGAGCTGTGATAGATAGTCTAAATAATCTGTGCAGAGTGAAAGAAAAAGCTTGAATCTAGAGAGAGAAGAACATTATCAATAGTTTTGCTCCGAAGACATTTGTTGATATGACAAACTTGAACTTTTTGATGGGCACAAACCTTATAAGAATTAGAAGTCAAACACCTTTAGCCTATAGAAAACCCTGCCCACATTACGCTGAAGACATAAAGGGGCTATGCTGTAAAGGTAAACCTGATATAAACCTTCCTTCCAGCACATCACAAGGATTAAGAACTGACATTGTGGCCCAGAACTGCACAGACATGCATCCTGTGGTATTATAGCTAGAATCTGACCATATGTGTAAAAACAAGAGTAAACAAAACATAACAAATAAACATAAATAACAAGCAAAAGACCCACAAGACATAAATTTAAGAAACTAGTTTGAAAATTTCCCCAAGGATAAGGAAACTATAAAATGTGACATAGATTTAAGAAACAAAAACAATCAAACAGATTCTATAAAAAATACAATAGACAATATTAAAAACTCAATGTATAGGTTAAGCAGCAAATAAAGAATGCTCAAGACAGACTCTATGAGGATAAATTAGAAGAATCTTACAGAATGTAGCAAAGATAAAAAAAAAGATGGGAGAAAGAAGCATGGAGGAGGAAGTAATTAAATAATTAGAGAAGACAGGGAATGGGTTAGAGGCGATATTTGAAGATACATGAGTGAGAATTCTCTTGAAGTAATATAATAAATTAATCCATAGTTTCAATCAGCACTGCATACTCCCACCAGGACAGATACAAAGAAAACCACAATAAAGTGAAGCATGTAGAAAAAAAAAAAACCAGAACAGTAAAGACAGAAAATCTTAATAGGAGCCAGAGTTAAAAAGACACATTCACTTTGATGTAATGATGGAACAGCTGTATTAATGGAAACGGGCAAACAATAGAATAATATTCTTAATATTATAAAGAAATTCCAATGTAAAATTTTATACCCAGGGAGAGTAGTCTTTTGAGAAGTGACAAGTTAAAGACAATTTTGAAGCAACAAAGCTAGAGAGTTTGGAAACAGCAGAGCTTTCTTAAAGGAAATTTTCAAGAAGGCACTTTAGGCAGAAGCAATGCAATCCCAAAAGGAGGACACACTATACGAAAATAAAGAATGATTCAGGAAAAGACTAAATCTATGTCTAAAGCTTAATGTACATTGAGTGGATAAAAGAGGAAAACTGGTGTCATATGGACTTTTAAAAATAGTTAAATAAAAGAATTAAAATACCATGGAAATAATAACATAAATTGGGAGTGTGAAAAATATAGTAATTGTTTAAAGTCCTTAACTTGTCTGAGGAATGTTGAAAATACTAGTTAATTCAGACATAGGTAATTTAAGTTACCTATGTTATATAGTTCTATATTTTATAACAAACATAAAGTTTAAAACAAGCATATAGTTTAAAACAAGCAGTTAAAGTATACAGCGCATCATCTTCAAATTGGTATAGGGGAAAAAGAGTAGTAAAACGTTCAATCCCAAAGAAGTCAAAAAAGGAAGCAAAAAGAAACATGGAAAAATTGAGATAAATAAATAGAAAATATTAACTTTACTCTCAAAATTTATGATATGAAGTGCTAGTTACATGGTAAATAACAACTATTAGATATTTTTAAAATGCCAACTACATGCTATTTAAAATGCACACATCTGAGGATAAAGTAGGTTAAAAACTTGGAAGAAAAAGTTGGGAAAAGATAAACTATACAAATGCTAACCAGGACAAACCTATATATAATAGCATTAAATTAATATTAAATTTCACTTTCAGGTGAAAAATACGAGACATAAAAATTGTCACTTGTTTATAATTAAACATCCATTTAATATAAATATATAGCAATTTTAATTTGTATTTACCTAATAAAATATGCAGAAAATTTTAATGTAATACTTAACAAAACTGCAAGGAAAAATAGACAAATTTATTATCTTAGTGAGGGTGTTTATCAACCCCTGTTAAATAAAATAGAACAAGAAGATAAAATATCAGTCAATATACAAAAGTCAATATAGAAGACAAATCTAAAATTTGACCTACTATATATGGATCCATGTGAGTTAAATATTTCAAAATTGAGTTCCACAGGCTGGTCTTCCAGAGATATAATTGATCTTCTGCAAAACTCCATGTAAATGACATACAGTTAAAAGTACTAAAGCAATGGATCCTGGTACAGTTCTGAGGTAGAGTCCAAGCCATTGTTTCAATACCTCATGGAGTTCTAAAAGTAAGGCTTCTGATCATGTCAAGAAAAGTCCTTGAGTTCCTGGAAACATCAATACTGAAGTGGCTGTATGAAACTGGGAGCCAAGGTTAATTATTGTACTTTGTACTGAAGTTACAGTAAAAGCTTAGATCCAGACTTTGGTTCTTCACCAATCATGCAGCTTAGAAGCTCAACAAACAAAATAAAAGTTTCCTTCCCTGGCATCTGACATCTGGCTTTGCTAAATCCCTGTGAACTAGGGCAGTGGTCCCCAACCTTTTTGGCACCAGGGATTGGCTTCATGAAAGACACTCCTTCCACAGAGGGAATTGGAGGGATGGTCCCGAGATGACCCAAGCACATCACATTGATTGTGCAGTCAAACTTCTTTGCCAATGACAATCTGCTCTTGTAGCCACTCCCCAGCATCAGTACCACTGCCCCAGCTACACTCCAGATCATCAGGCACGAGACTTCCACAAGGAGCGTGCAACCTAGATCCCTCATATGGGCAGTCCTCAGTAGGGTACACACTCCTATGAAAAATCTAGTGCCACCTGGCTGGTCTGACAGGAGGCAGAGCTCAGGTGGTGATGCCAGTGATGGGGACCGGCTATAAACACAGATGAAGTCTTGCTAGCTCGCCCCGCCCTGGCCTTGCGACCTGGTCCCCAACAGGCCACGTACTGGTACTGGTCCTCTGTTCCAGAGTTGAGGACTGCAGCTCCAAGGAATATGCATCTTTGTTTCTGTTAGTTTGTAAGCACATATTGTCCAGAAGAGGTTATTGTGAGTCCTGTCTGCTAATTTGCCCTTGTTTGCTCAACAATGTATGGAAAACATTATTTTCAAGCATATACTATGGATTTACAAAAATTGACTATTAACTACTATACTTGTTTATAAAGCATGTCTTAGTAAATTTCAAATAATTTAAATCATGCAGAGAATATTGTCTGATCATAATGCAATTAACACAGAAATAAAACCTATAACTAGAAAGATTCACATGTTTCAAAAATTTAAGACACAATTCTAAATAAATTTTGCATCAGTGACAAATGTTGGAAATATTGTCAAGTGAATTACAAGAAAAATATTATTATGAATGAAAACCAGTGATATACAACTAAAAGTAATTGAAAAAATATTTAGCCTTAAATGTATTCATTAGAAAAATGTATTGAAATTAATAAGTTAAATATCCATTTCTTGAATTTATAAACAGAATTGTAAAATAAAAACAAACTATATATAAGATATTAATAAAGTTAGAAGCATAAATTAATGATATAAAAAACAAATATACAGTAGAGTGGACCATAAAGCCAAAAATATAAATATCTAAAAGAAAAATAAAATTGCAAGATTATTCAATAAAGAAGAAAAAAGGCACGAATAAGCAATGTCTGGAATGATGAACTGAATATTAACAAAGATTCTGTACACTTTGAAAAAGTAACAAGAATGTCTTATAAATATTTTTTTTTGACAGTAGATTTTTTTTTTATTTCAGTATATTATGGGGGTACAAATGTTACAGTTACGTATGTTGCCTATGCCCACCTCCCCGCTTGAGGCAGAGCTTCAAGCGTGACCATCCCCCAAACGTTGCACATCTCACTCATTATGTTTGTATATACCCATCCCCTCCTCCCCCCTCCCACCCGATTGAAAACTCAGATAAAATAGACACATTTCATAAAAATGTAAGTTACCAAAATTGACAAAAAATGCTTATAAGTGAACTTTTGTATAACCATTAAATATCCTTATTACATACTCAGAATGATTTCCTTGAACATATGACTGCCTTGACCAATTCTATCCAGTATTCAAGGAAAAAATAATTCTAGTGATACATAAATTTTTTTTCAAGGAGTGAAGAGGAGAAAGGGAAAGAAAGGGGGACAGTTTTCAACTCATACAATGAGTTTAGTGGAAGCTTAAGATAAAAACTATATATGAAGAGGAGAAAACTTAAGGAAAATCTCACTTATTTAATATCAGATCATTTTTTTAATGGAGGCATTTGCAGCTATAAATTTCCTTCCATGTACTGTTTTTATTACATTCCATAAGTTCTGATATGGTGTGTTCTCAATTTTATTTATCTCAAAGTATTTTCTAATTTCCTATGTGATTTCTTCTTTGGCCAACTGGTTGTTTAAGAATATGATGTTTAATTCCCACATATTTGTAAATTTTCCAGTTTTCCTTCTGTTATTGATTGCTAATTTCATTCCATTGTGGTTGAGAAAGAGACTTACTATTATTTCAATATTTTAAAATTCATGGAGGCTTGTTTTGTAGTCCATAAGTCTTGAGTCTAGTCTCAAGTCAGTACACTTGAGAAAAATGAGTGTTTTACTGTTATTGGTTAAAGTATTCTAGAAACGTCTGACAGGTTTAGTTGCTTTACAGCATTGTTCAAGTCTTCTTTGTTTTATTTATCTTTTGTCTAGTTGTTTTATCCAATATTGAAAATGAAGTATTGAAATCACCAACTATTAATACTATTGTTGAATTTTCTATTTCTCCCTACCATTTTGCCAGTTCTTCTTTCATATATTTTAGGTCTCTCTTTTGGGTGCATATATATTCATAATTGTTTTATCTTCTTAGTGAATTACCTATCTTATCATTATGTAATATTCTTTGTCTCTGTGATAATTTTTGTCTTAAAGTCTATTTTGTTTAATATTAGTATAGCTTTTCATGCTCTCCTTTATTTATAATTTGTATAGTATATTTTTCTTATTCTTTTACTTTCATTTATTTGTGTATTTTCATGTAAAGTTAGTCTCTTGTAGATATCATATAGTTGAATCATATTTTTTATCCCTTTTGTCAAGTTTCATCATTAAATTAGAGATTTTAATCCATTTATATTTAGTGTAGTTGTTGATAAGGAAGGACTTACTTCTGCCATTATACTGTTTGTTTTATAAACATTTCATGTATGTTTTATTCTTCAATTTTTCCTTTGCTTCTTTTGTGTTATATACAAATATTTTAGTGTGTCACTTTTCTTCTGATGTTCTGCTCTTTTATATTAAATATATTTATATATTTAGTTATTTTCTTAGTAGTTTATGTATTACAATTAATTTATTAATTTGTAGCAATTTAGTTTGAATTAGTAGCAACTTAGTTATAATAGTATGTAAAAGTTTTGTTTCTATACAGCTCTGTCTCCCCTTTCTTATAATTAGTGTTACAAATTACATCTTTAAATATTGTATACTCATCAATCTACATATATTATTGTTTCATGTACAATTGACCTTTGAACAAGAATGGAGGTTGGGACACTGATATCCCATACCCCTGACCATAGACTAAAATTTGTGTATAATTTTTGACTCCTGAAAACTTAACTACTAATAGCCTACTATTGACTGGAAGCCTTATCAATACAATAAACAGTAGATTAACACATATTTTATGTGATCTATATATTATGTACTGTATTCTTAAAATAAGCTAGAAAAGAGAAAATGTTATTTAAAAACCCCTAAATAAGAGAAAATATATTTACTATTTATTAAGGTACATTTAATCATCATAAAGGTCTTCATTCTCACTGTCTTCACTTTGAGTAGGCTGAGGAGGAGGAGGAAGAGAAAGGGGTGTTCTTGCTGTCTTAGGGGTAGCAGAAATGGAAGAAATGCCACATATAAGTGAATTTTCACAGTTCAAACCTGTGTCATTCAAGGGTTAATTCAAGGTCTTTTAAATTATGTAGGAAAAAAGATGAGTTATAAACTAAGAATGCAATAATATTTACTTTTGCATTTACCTATGTGGTTAATTTTCCTGGTTTTCTTTACAACTTTGTGAAGATCCAAATGTCTATTGTCATTTTATTTTAGTCTGAAGAACACCATGTGGCATTTCATGTGGTGTATGTTTATAAATACTCATATGCAATAAATTTAATTTTTATTTATGAGGGAATGTCTTAATTTCTTCTTCATGTTTGAAGGCTATTTTCAACACTTTGAGTATGACATTCTATTGCATTCTACCCTTTGCCTTTTAGGATGAGAAACTAGTTAATGATCTTATGAGGATTTCTTGTACACCTCAAGCTGCTTCTCTTTTGCTATCTTCACAATTTTAGTTTTGTCTTTACCTTTTATTAGTTTGATTACAAAGTGTTTTACTTTGTATCTATGTGGTTTTATCCTTCTTATGATTCTCCGAGTTTCTTGGATATCTAGAGTAATGTTTTTCATCAAATTTAGTACATTTTATGATATTTAGTATATTTTATGATAGATCTTCAAATATTCTTTCTGCTCTTTCTCTCTCTCCTCTTCTCTGGGACTCACATTTATATGCACGTTGATATGCTTGATGGTGTCCTATGTCTCTTTGTCTCTGTTATTTTTTCTTTATTCTTTTATTTCTTTCTGTTCTTCAATTTATCTGTCTTCAAGTTTACCCATTTTTTCTTGTGCTTATTCAACTTTGGTGTTGAACTTCTCTAGTACTTTCTTTTTCATTTCAGTTATTGTACTTTTCAACTTTATGATTTTTATTTGATTTCCTTTTTAAATTTATATTTCTTCTTTTTTTCTCTGTTTGGCCAAATATTATTTTCATAGTTTTAATTACTTATTTTTATTTAGTTTTCTTTAGCCCTTTGAACACATTTAAAATAGTTAACATAAAATCCTTGTACCATATGTTTGATGTTTGGGATTTCTAAGGGGTAGTTTCCATTCATTTATTTTTTCCTATTAACCACACACATTTTTTCATATGAACCATACTTTCTTATTTCTTTTCATGACTTCAGAATGTCATGAAAGAGCCTGAAGATCAACCAAAGGTGAGGGCCTAGGATATTTCAGGTATTTTGCAATCATGCATGTAGCACAAGTTATGCATATGTCTTTTAGATTACTATTGATATTGGTGAGCTCTTCAAAGGCCGTATCATTATCCAGGTTTATGTATCAAACTTCTGGTTTGTCCATTGCGTGTTTTAATTGTTAGTTCTTGTCCATGTAGCAGCAACTAAAACATTCAGGTTTAAATGTTTTTAACCACTTCGGTACCACACTCACCGGCTGCGAAACCTTGCCCACAGCCGGCACTCACAGTCCGCACGATAGTTTGTGCTGTGCATTGACAACGAATCTGTTTTTCTCTTGTGTGATGAGGAAAGCTTTAAAGCACTGAAAGTTTGTTTTACGTTACAGGCAGCTTTATAATAACTCCTACTAAGAACTGTTAAAAGGTCACAGATTCTTAGTAACTTATTAGCTGAACGTACACACTGCAACTGCAGAGGTAAAAGCTGTAAAAGTAAAAGCTTTTGGCTGTCAACTAAAGTTGATGCCTGGCTGTGCACTCTCGTATCACGGCTGTCAGCTAAAATCGACGGTCGGCTGTGCGCATTCATCTGTGACTGTCGAAGATAGTCGATGCTTGTACTGAAGTGGTTAATAAATATCCCATGCGCAATTATCTCAGACTCAGATGAGTTCTGAATTAGGCAAAATAAAGGAAAGCTTTTTCAGTGAGTCCTTCATTGAACCACAAGACAGGTCAAAATAGGCAACCACAATTCTTTCAGAATAAAGTTCACCTGTTACCTCCGGTATTAGTAACCTGTACTGGGAATACGAGTCTTCAAAGCCATTGCTAAATGTGGAGAGGGCCATGAAGCCAGGGTAAATAAAAATGCCACAAAGATGTCTTGAGCTTCAGGTAAAAAACTCAGTAAACATTTTCTTGGTTGCTGAACACTGTTGATTATGTTTCAAGGTTCTAGTAAAGTTGATTCTGACAGCTTTTGCCAATTTATTGCCTTTGTGGTGGTACATGCTTCTAGAGTTCCCCATTCCACCATTTTTGGTGATGTCACCAAATTACAGTTAAAGTCAATAATTTTTTAAACATCAACAAAAAAGATCAATTTCAAGCCATTTTGGGGTCATCCTAGGAATGTAAGAATATTTTAAAATTATAAATACATTTAATGCAATTTTCCACAATATCAGAATAACAGACAAAAATTATATATGATATAAATAGATTTCAAAAGGCTGCTGATGAAATTCCGCACCTATTCATTATACAAGGATTTTTTAACAATTAATAAAAGATTATTTATAGACATACCTGTGCACTTGTATAGCTAAAGTCATGATTTTATGGGTAGAACATTAAATGATCTCTGTTTGTGATCAGTAACCTTCACAGTGTGTCATCACCACTAGTATTGAATAGTTTGTAATTAGCACAGTAGGTGAAGAAGAATAAAATATATAAACATTGCAAAAAAGAAAGTTAAAATCTAATTTATTCTTAGGCTATATAAAGACTCTATATGTAGACTGTATATAAAAATCCAAATATTCTGAATAGTAAGTAACAGAATCAAGGAGATTCTCAGGTGTGTTAGATGATATGTAAATGCACAAAATCCATTTCATTTCTATATATATAAATGTTCTCAAATAAATATTTTAAAAGAAGATATCATCTATAATAGCATCTGAAATATCATGTAACTAGATTTAATCTAATCTAAGATATGCAACACATTGCCTTATATTGAAAATATGAAGACAATTAAAGTGAAATGAAATAAAAGAAACTTTATTGAGACTTATAGATGATCCAAAATACATAAAGAAATTTTAAAATTCATATGTTACAGGATTGAATATTATATGTTAGTTCTTTACAATATTGTTTATGGATTCAGTGTAATTTCAAAAATTTGACAAGTCAGATTTATATCAAAGTACAAAGGGACACAAATAACCCAGACACACTTGAAGACATAGAACAAATGAGGCTACATGCTCTTCTAGATTGCAAGAATTATATTGAAACTGTATATTTAAGAAAGTTTGGCATTGGCTCAGGTGTTTAAAAAATGCTGATGGCACACAAAAAAAAGCCTACATGAAGCCACATGTTTCACAACTTTTTTAAATGAGATATGTGGCACTGCTAGTCAATAGGGAAAGGATAGAGAAGGTTTTCAATAAATATTGATGAGGTTTCTGGCTATGCATATAAAAAAATGATAATGAATCTGAATTTCAAACCAAAACATAAAATTCAAGTCCTGGTAAGTTATAGAATTAATGTGAAAGAAAAGCTATAAAATAGAAAGATAATATAGGAGGATATTTTCACTATCACATAGAGAAGGATTTCTTTAAAACAAATAAAGGCGTTAAGTAAACAGAAGAGATTATAAATTTGAACATAACAAATTTAAAAACATTATATTAATCAAAGGATATCTTTAACACAGTGAAGAGATGTCAATAGGAAATATTTTATGTAAGTATATATGCATACCAACTGAGAGACTAAATGATATATAAAAAATAAACTATCAATAGGAATAAGACAGTTATTTCAATGGAGAAAGTGGGCAAAGGACTTGTACAGCATTTCAGAAGGAGGAAATAAAACTGGCCAATAGACTATATGAAAAGGAGGCCAACCTGATTAGTAAATGGAGGAATGTGTGGAAGGGAAGATAGTTAAGGTTTTTGGAGACTGAATTTTATTTTATAGATTCTCTCTTTTTTTCCTTTTTTTTTCATGCTATATACATTTTTTATTATATATTTATTTTTATTTCAGAGTATTATGGGGGTACAAGTGCTTTGGTTATATAAATTGCCTTTGCATTGCCCGACAAGCGTGCCCATCCCACACACAGTGCACACTGCATCCTTTAGGTGTGGATTTACCCATCTCCTCCTCCCTGCCTGACACCTGATGAATATTACTTCTATATGTGCACGTGAGTGTTGATCAATTAGTACCAATTTGATGGTGAGTAAATGTGGTGTTGTTTTTCCATTCTTGTGATACTTCACTTAGAATGGGCTCCAGCTCTATCCAGGATAATACAAGAGGGGCTAGTTCACCATTTTTATGGTTGAGTAGTACTTCGTGGTATACATATACCACATTTTATTAATCCACTCTTATATTGATGGACACTTCGGTTGTTTCCACATCTTTGCAATTGTGAACTATGCTGCTATAAACATTCTAGTGCAGATGTCTTTTTATAGAATTTCTTTTTTTCCTTTGGGTAGATATCCAGTAATGGGATTGCTGGAATAAATGGTAGTTCTACTTGTAGCTTTTTGAGGTATCTCCATATTACTGTCCATAGAGGTTGTACTAGTTTGCAGTCCCACCAGCAGCATATGGGTGTTCCTATCTCTTGGCATCCATGGCAACATTTGTTGTTTTGGGACTTTTTGATAAAAGCTATTCTCAGCAGAATTAAATGATATCTCATTGTGGTTTTAATTTGCATTTACCTGATGATTAGAGATGTCGAGCAATTTTTCATGTTTGTTGGCCATTAGTCTGTCTTCTTTTGAAATGTTTCTGTTCATGTCCTTTGCCCACTTTTTAATGAAGTTGTTTGATTTTTTCTTGTTGATATTCCTGAGTTCTATATAGGTTCTAGTTATCAGCCCCTTATTGGTTGTGTAGTGCAAGCCAGTACAAAAATTTTAGGAAGCAGAATTCCATTACTTAGTGATCTTGAAGATAAGTTTAACTTAATGATTCAGTAATTCCAATTTTGGGGTATAGCTTCAAGATAACTGTGCATATGGGCACCAAAATACTCAAAATGAGAAAATAGATACAATTAAGGAGATAACTATGAGGTCTCTCCCACAAATATAACCACCAACATGTATCTGATCCATCAAATATATTTAATATATTCCCTCCTGTTCCTACGAATGAATCATCCTTGGTCTAATTAAGTATTTTTTCGTATATTGCTTGACAAATTGAATATACACTTTTGTAAAGTATATTTTTAGATACATGGCCCATTTTTCATTAGATTGTATTTTTCCCTGAGGTATAGACATTCTTTATACATTTTGTATATAAATATTTTGTGTCTTTTCAATCTTTCTGCATTATGTATTGAATTTCACTATGTGGTGTTTTTGGATAGGCAGAAGTTCTTAAATGTGATGTAAAAGTAATATCTGGTTTCTCATTATGATCCATACTTTTTACATTCTGTTTTAGAAATTTTTATTGTTTTTCTTTTTATAGATAATTCTAAAATCTACCTCAAATTAATTTTGGAGAATGGTGTGAGGTCAGTACTAAAGTTACATTTTTTTCATATTATATCCAGTTGTGCCATCAGCTTTTGTTTTTATCTTTCTTATTTTACTGTTATTTTTACTGCTCCACAAAGTCACCTTTATCTTGCTTTGTCTACTTATGCGTAGGTCTGTTTCTAGTATCTTTATTCTGTTCCATTAGTCTAATTTTCAAAGCTTTGCTAATGCTATTTTGTCTCAATTACTTTATGAGAAATCTTTACATTTGATAGAACAAATCATGACATCTCAATCTTCTTCATGAATGTCTTGGCTATTCTTGTAACTTCACATTTCCATACAGTGCTAAATCCGCTCTCCGCCATCTCCATCATGCTCCTCTGTGTCTTGTAAAGCTGATTTCTATGGCTCACAACAAAGCTCCCATACCATCCAACTTTTGATTTGGTATAGCCATGTGGAGGGACAAGAGATTAGTGTGCAGGTGGCGAGTGAAATTTGGAACTTTATTTCCCAAGTTTTTGTGATTAGGCATTATCCTACCTATGGTTTCAACTTCTAATGTATAACTCTTCTCATATAATTATCCTCTCTAGGGGTTCAGCAAGTTTTCTCTCTTTGCCTTTTCACAAAATTTTATTAGAGGCAAACAACAACATCAAATAAAAAACTGACAGCCTGAACCTTACATCTGATAATAGAAATACATGACTAAATTAATTAACATTTAGGTTTTATCACATTTTGCCCTTCAGAATAGTCAACTCAAGATTGTCTTTATTCATTCATTCATTCATTCTTGTAAGACTATTTATCCTTTTCTTTTTGATTCTTGCTTTTTGTGCTCTTAAGTAAACTTTATTTGTTTGCCTTTGATATTTAGATCTATAATCTACCTCAAATTGACTAGGGAAAATGGTGTGAGGTAGGAATTAATTTTTTTAATTTCAGAATATTATAGAGCTACAAACATTTTGTTTATATAAATTGCTTTTGTACTGTTTGAGTCAAAGTTATGAGTGTGCTCATTCCCCAGATGGTGTGCATTGAACCCATTAGGTGTGAACCCATCTCCTCCTCCCCCCTCCATCTGCTTGAATGCCAATGAATGTTATTTCCATGTGTGAACATAAGTGTTGATTGATTAGTTCCAATTTAATGGCAAATACATATGATGTTTGTTGTTCCATTCTTGTGATACTTCACTTAGAAGCATGGTCTCCAGTTCTATCCAGGATAATACAAGAGATATTAATTCCCCATTCTCTTTTATGACTGAGTAGAACTCCAGGATATACATATACCACATTTTATTAATCCAATCATGTATTGATGAGCCCTTGGATTGATTTCATATCTTTGTGATTGTGAATTGTTCTGCTATAAACATTTGAGTGCAGATGTCTTTTTTATAGAATGTCCTTTTTTTTCCTTTGGGTAAATACCCAGTAGTGGGATTGGTGGATTGAATTGTAGTTATACTTTTAGTTCTTTGAGTTATCTCCATACTACTTTCATAGAGGTTGTGCTAGTTTGCAGTCCCACCAGCAGTGTAGGAGTATTTCTATCTCTCCACATCCATGTCAACATTTGTTGTTTTGGGACTTTTGGGTATAATCTATTCTCACTGGAGTTAAGTGATATCTCATTGTGGTTTTGATTTGTATTTCCTTGATGATTAGAGATGGTAAGCATTTTTCATATGTTTGTTGCCCATTAGCCTGTCTTCTTTTGAAAACTTTTTGTTCATGTCTTCTGTCCACTTTTAATGGAGTTATTTGATTTTTTTCTAGCTTATTTGCTTGAGGGTTTTTTTTTTATATAAATTCTAGTTATCAGCCCTGTATCAGATGTATAGCATGTAAATGTCTTCTCCCATTCTGAAGGAGAATGGGAGAAGATACTCTAATCACTCTAATAATTGTTTCCTTGGCTGTGCAAAAGCTTTTTAATTTGACCAGGTCCCATTTGTTTTGGTGTGTGTTTGCTGTGATCGCTTTTGGGGTCTTCCTCATAAATTGTTTGCCTAAGCCAATGTTTATAAGAGCTTTTCTAACATTTTCTTCTAGAATTCTTATATTCACATGCCTTAGGTTTAAGTCTATTACCCATTGTGAGTAGATTTTTGTGAGAGGTGAAGGGTGAGGATCCTGTTTCAGTCTTCTACATGTGGATATCCAATATTCCTGGCACCATTTATTGAATAAGGATTCTTTTCCCCAGTGTATGTTTTTGTCTGCTTTGTCAAAGATTAGATGGCTATATGAGGATGGTTTATATGGGGGTTCTCTGTTCTGATACATTGGTCTATGTCTCTGTTCTTGTGCCAGTTCCATGCTGTTTTGCTTACCGTAGCTTTGTAGTATAGCTTCAAATCAGGTAAAGTGATTGCCTCCCAATTTGTTCTTTTTGCTTAAAGTTGCTTTGGCTATATGAAGTCTTCTCTGGTTCTATATGAAGCATAGAATTATTTTTTCTGGATCTGTGAAAAGTGATGTTGGTATTAATTGCTATTTGATTTTATATTATGTCTAATGGTCCCAGTGCCATTTATTTTAGTTTATCCTATATTTTTCTGCTATTCAACTTCATATTCTTCATAAATTATTTACACACACATGTTTTTATTACCGTAGGTGAAACAGAAAATCACAGATGAACACTGATTATTTATTAATAGGTGGTGGGAAGTATCAAGACAAGCTGAAAGTTAATGGAACAACACACCTGCCTAAGTCCAGAGGTAAAAAAAAAAGTGATGAATTTGGGGAATTATAAACATATCTATAACATGGGTGTCTGATACAAACTTACTAGAAAAGAGGTTGAAGTAGAAAAGATTGTGGGAGTTTCTTGATCAACTAATGTACTTCCTACTATAGACTAGTATAACCTACTGTGTTTCTTTTTCAACCTAATAAACCTATATGTAGGTCTGCAAATGTATATGTATTTTCTCCTTACCCTTGTTATTTTTATTTGCATTGATATTTTTAGGTCTTACTTAAGATTTTATTGTAAAATCACCAGTCTTTTGTTGGACAAATGGGATAGGCCAATTAATAATCTAAAAAATATTTTAAAATGTATTTTGACTTTTTCCCAAAGTTACTAGATTCTTAAGAACTATTCTACACTGAAAGAAATGCAGTTTTCAAGAAAGAAATCAACATTTCAACCAATAATAATTAGTTTCAAGGCAAAACAGCTTAGCAATGTAATCATCTGCCTACCCAATGCTTACAATGTACGGGGCTGGCTGATTTGTTTGCGTGGTTATTTCTGAAATGTTAAATTTGATTCAAATGAATTCTCCCTCTGGGTGCCCTTACACACCATAAAACAGATATACTAACACTGATTAGAAAGTCAAAATCTATAAATAAATTTTGAGTTACAAAAAAAACTACTGGGCACTGTGAACATTTTATTATTCAATATATTTTTCGCTGGTGGCTTATCTACTTATTCCAAAAGATCCATGTTTCTCTAAACCAGGAAAACATTTAATATCTAATACATTAAGGTTCCCTTTATATAAACAAATGTTCTTAGGCACTTAACAAATAAAGAATATAGATCTTTGCTGAAAAAACAAGAACATAAGATGTTGAAAAGAAATACTTCTAAGCTCTGTGGGGAACTAGAAGCTGGGACTATCAGAGCAGAACCATTCTTTATCTTTCATTCTTTTTCTTTAAGTTTTTCTTGGAGGGTAGAGGGTACAGTGACTCCCTCAGAAATGTATTCTACTGTATAGTACAGAGACATTTATCAACCAATTTCTGATTAATTAAAAGGTGATTTATAAAGTAATTTCAGTGAAATACCTGTGAAAATGAATTGACTATTCTGCAGGGCAACAATTAGTAAAACTTAAAATCACTGTAGCTGTTGAAGCTGTTGACACTACAAACACTTTGCCAATACCTGCCTACAAAAGAGTTATGAAGATTAGATTCCAAAGTTAGATATGGGTGTATTGTGTTTTTTCAGTGTTCTTGTTTATACTTTCCAAATTCTGTATCATCATTAACAAGGTAAGGGGTCAAGTGGGACAGATCACTCCATCTCCAGTTGTTGTTTCAGTTTGCTTCAATTTAATGTCACCTTTTTGAAGCTTCCAGTACCCCCAGTCCATGATTCACTTTATCACTTGTGAAAACAGTGTAAACTTTAAATGAGATAAATATAATTTCTGCATGTTATAATTTTACAAATGATCTTAGGCAAATCACTTAACATTTCTGAGTCCTAGTATGATTGCGTATTAAACAAAAATTATAATACTGACTTTATGATATTTAATATTATATTTAACATACATATTTTAGTGATAATATTTTAGTATTCTATTTATTTTATATTATAATATTAATATTTTAATATATGTAAACAGGGATTATAAAACAGAGGTTATAATATTTTATGACCATTATGTGAAATGACATGCAAACACCTATCCCATAATAAATAATTTGTCATTTTAAGTTTTTTTGATTCTTTTTTAAAAATTTCTCCTTACCCCAAATAATGGGCAATCAAATATGTTTAGAATACAGGTTACATATGTGTATTTTTGCTTAACTGATGAGCATCAACTATAGTAGATCGTGCGTAAGAGCTGGCGAAATCAGCTGCACTGGCATGGGACGCCTTGTTTAGGAAGAGAATAAAAACCTGTGTTTAGTGGATTATCAGAACTGTGGGCAACAGGTCAGGCCTGACGCACAGACTGCTCCCTTTCCAAGTTCTATATTTGGGAAGGGAAAGGGTTGCTGCTGAAAACATTTTAAACACCTCTCTATGTTAACATACTCACTTCATTTGTTCTTTACAAATTCAGCAAATATATAAGCGTTTTTCAAGATTCAAGCCTTGGGCCACAGTGCATGAGGTAGAATTTAGACTAGTCCATCCTTATAAAGGTGATAGAGACACAGAACCACAGCCTTTTAATATCTACAAAAGGACACATAATACACAATAGTGGATATGCCTGTTAGTTAATTAAACATGCTAATATAATTTTTAGACACATTATTTTAGATTATCTCTTAACACTGAATCTGATTATATATAGCTATAGTCCCCAACCCCCACGCCACAGACTGGTACTGGTCCCTGGCCTGTTAGGAACTGGGCCGCACAGCTGGAGGCGAGCGACTGGCAGGCAGGTGATGCTGCATCTGTATCTACAGCCACTCCCCATGGCTCGCATCACTGCATAAGCTCCACCTCCTGTCAGAGCAGCGGCAGCATTTGATTCTCACAGGAGTGCCAACCCTGCTTGTACACTGCGGGTGTGAGGGGTCCACTTCGTGCGCACCTTATGAGAGCCTAACGCGCGATGATCTGAGGTGGAGCTGAGGTGGTGATGCTAGTGCTGAGGAGTGACTATAAACACAGATTATCATCAGAAGAGTGGTTTGACTGCATAATAATGCAATGTGCTTTGAAACATCCTGAAATCATCTACCCCAACCCCTGGTTCATGGTAAAATTTTCTTCCATGAAACTGGTCCCTGGTGCCACAAAGGTTGGGGACCACTAATATATAAGATTTGAGGTTTTAATTCTTAAAGATTTAAGTCAGAACTATTTAACTTTTAGAATGTTTGTTTTCATTTTTTAAAAATTCCAAAATATTAAGGGGGCACAAATATTTTTGTTGCATGGATAGCTTTTATAATGCTTGAGTTAGGGCTGTTAGCATGCCCATTACCCAAGTAGTGTTCTTTGTATCCTTTAGGAGGGTTTTTGCCCCGTCTCTCCTTCCTCTCCCCCCTTTTTGATTTCCAGTGACAATTACTTCCCTCTGTACCCATGTATGCCCACTGATTAGTTCCAACTTTTTAGAGTACACATGGTGTTTTTTTTTTCTATTCCTGAGCTACTTCATTTAAGGTAATGGTCTCCAGTTCCATTCACATTGCTGTGAAGTACATTAATTTATTTCTTTTTCATGGCTGAGTAGTACTCTGTGAGATATATATATATATATATATATATAT
>VBSM01003199.1:9715682-9749506 GCA_008086735.1 Cheirogaleus medius | reverse complement strand
TTTGTGTGTGTGTGTGTGTGGGAATATAAATTGGTGCAACCGCTATGGAAAACAATCTGGTGGTTCCTCATTAAGTTTAACATAGAATTATCATATGATCCAGTAATTCTCGTTATATATCCAAAGAATTGAGAATAGGGACTCAAACGGATACTTGTACACCAATGTTCACATCAGCATTATTCACAGTAGTCTAAAGGTGGAAACAATCTATGAACAGATACATGGATAAATGAAAGGAATGTGGTACATAGACACAATAGAATATTATTTAGCCTTAACAAGGAAAGAAATTCTACTATATGTTTTGACATGGATAAACTTTGATAGATTTCTTTGTCTATTTATTTATTTGTATTTTTATGAGGTCTAAACATCACATATTATATGGTGGCTTGCTTTACATCCTGGGGTCAGAAAAACCCTATTTTCAAAGAAATGGAATAACATTTCAAGTAAACAAGTATCGAAGGTGATCCTTAATATTGTTGCTAAATGGAAGAGTCAAGGAATGCCTAGGTCCTAGATTAGTACATATTCGATTGCTGGCCTTAAAAACTTTCCTTGGTCTCATTTTCTTCTGTCCTGCCCCTACATTTATTGCCCATGTACTATGCTCTCAAGCACTACGAACACTGCCTCTTTCCCCTATCCTGCCCTTGTCTGACAACCAACCACTGCTTTCCATCAAACCTGTCGGGTTATGATAGAAACTCATGTACTGATCACATCCCAGTCAATCTGGGCTGAATCTAGACCATAGGCATGTTTTGTTTTGCATTAAAATTTTAGTTCACAAAAAAGTTTGCATTTGAATTAATTGCCAGAAATAAGGCAAATTCACATTAAATAAAGTTGTCCTGCTTCTCTTAAAAAATAGGAAAGTCTGGCAACAGAGGGCCCTCGTGGCAACAATTAACCAGGGCATATAATATAATATAATATAAGTATAATATAACCTTATAAACGTGGAGCATACAGTTTCCCGTTCATCATATTTTCCTTATTTTAACCGATCTGCTACATTTATTTGGGTTACCTTCCTCCCTGGGAGTATTTGATTTTAGAGTATGGCTTAGAAACTGATTCTGAGGGGTCTTTAAAGAAAAGTTCTCATAATTACTAAAATGCTTATGGTATCACTGCATTATGCATGGATTTTTCAAAAGGAAAAGCAACAATGCTCATTTGAAGTTGTAATTTCTGCTACCTTTTTGTAAAAAAATACACTGGGACATATACACATATACACCTTTACAGTCTCATTATTGTATAGTTCCGCTGCATTTACTTTTATGGTGTTTATGCTATTGCACATGTAAGATTATTGCAAATTCTCATGCTTTCTGAAAGTTATATGAAGAATTAACTTTGGTCTGTGGTAATAAGCTGTGCAATGCATTCAATTAGAATGCATTATTGTTTTACTCACTTCTTTATGCATTTATTATTATCTTGGCTCTAGCAATTTCAGTTTATCTGCCCCTGGTAAGAACATCACTTTGCTGTGCTGATATTGGCTATTACGGCTCAGTTGGAAACTTTTCACTTCAAACCTTGTGTGGTCTCTGCCTCTTGTTCTGAGAAGCAATTAGTGTATTGAATTATTTGGCTAGATGGCCATACTTACATGGTTTAGATCTCCATTTCTCAGCTCTACTTTAACTTACAAGTTTGAGGTAATGATAAAAAATAAGATTGGATTGTTAAAATACACATTTCTTTAAAGTATATTGTGTTAAGGAAGTTTCACAGGCAACTTCACCTTCTCTTTGTACCATTTTACTATTTTCTATTGTTTCTCTTGTATTTTTATGTCTTTCCAGAGATGCCAAGTGGATGGCTTTTGAATCTCCTTAATTGAAGATACTGAGTGTTATCCGCTGGACAGTTTGAGAGGAAAAACAAAATACTGCCACTACCCGTAGGTGATGATAATAAGAATACATGCCATTATATCATTCTGGGATAAATTGAATTAGTCCTGCAATGTTGTTATTAAAAGATATTATGATTTTGCATTGTATAATCTTCAGAATATAAATCAGTTCCGATGGCTGAGCTGAGTCAGACCCTGGAAAAGATTGTGATGTCTATGTGAGGCTGGATATTAAATGGGGTTATACGTATCTGGTTAAACACAAATGGATGCATTTTTAAAAAATTGTTATTTGCTTTATTTTCAGGATTTCTGTTTCTAGTGAGAATTAGAATTCCTAAGTCTCTGTTATTTCTAATTCCTGTGAGATATGAGAATTATTTTATATCTAGCCTCTACTTTTATTTCTAAGAATATTCAACTCATTTCAACACCTGTGGATGTGTCTGTTTCAGCAATATGTATCTAGATTGGACCAGATCTGTCCAAATCATCTAATGTGATGAGATTGCTTGGGGCATGTGTGTATGCAAAAAACAAACAACCAAAAACAATTCAATAAAGTGTAAACTCCCATAGCATGAAGTGTTAGGCTTTTCTTGCTATGTAACTGATTGCCAAAATGTAGTGGTTTGAAACAACAGCATTTATTGTCTCACAGTTTCTGTATACCTGCAAGCTGGTTTTGGTTATCTTCTGTGTCAGGGTCCCAGAGGCTGTGATCAAGGTGTCAGCAGGGACTGTGGTTTCATCCCAAGGCTTGATTTGAGAAGGATCTTCTTTCAAGTGTATTCGTGTGGTCATTGGCAGGATGTTGTTTCTTGTGAGCTGTTGGGCTGAGGGCCTTCTATCTTTGGCCCTGAGCAAAGGCTGCCCTCAGATCCTGCCACACGCGTCTCCCCTCACAGCCGCCGTTAGTGTCATTGGAGTTGGCACGCTAGAAGGCCAGAAGAGGGTAACAGAAGCCACAGTCTTTAATCCACAAATAATGGCATCCCATAATTATTGTCTTATTTTTTCTTCATTTTTAATTTTATTTTTAGCTGAAAATTACAAATTGTATGTATTTATGGGGTACAAAGTGATATTTAATACATATATACATTGTGGCATATACACATCACCTCAAATAAGTATTATTTCTTTGAGGTAAAAACATTTAAAATCTTCCCTTTTAATTATTGATTTATGCACCAAAATGCTGAATGGGATATAGTCTGCAATGATTTTATTATTTTTCCCTTTATTTTAAAATAAATATATAATATCAAAATAGCCCTTCATTACCTTTTACTTCAATAAAATGTCTTGTTCTCCTCCTTTCCCCGTGCAACACATCTCTGAGTTTGCCATTCCCTCAAAGGTATTCATACCTGAAATAACCTAGGTCTCTTTTCTTCTTTGAAGAGACTGCATCTCATGGAAAAAAAAGATTATGTATGGTCTCAAACCCTGCTGCTGTGCCCCGCACTAGCTGTGTGAGGCAGGTCTTAGTTTCCTGATCTGTGCAATGGTGGCACATAATACCACTGTGCAGTGTTGTGAACATTAAGTGAGATACATTACACAAAATACCTACATCCACCCCGAGTGCCTGGCAAACAGCAGCAATCTCCCTTAGTCATCTGTTCAGTTCCACATCCCAGAAGTTTCCCTGATTCATTTCTCCCTCTTGGGAGCACATAGAACATGTTCCAACTGCATCATAAATTTGGCCCTTACTGTATATTTTCTTGAGTATATATTCAACCTTTTTGTACATAAATCTTAAGTATAAGTCCCTAAAGAGATTATTTTATTTGTGTTTGTATATCCCTGTATATCCCCTCCTGGAAGGACCACTTAAAACTATTTTACATAGAGTAGATTCATTCTTTTGTCTGTCTTTGCATAGAAATGGACATAAAAAAGAGACGGAAAATAAAACAATAGACAAAGTATAGGTATGTAATTACTTAGGAAGTTTATTTTCTATAACCACATATATATGCAGACATATATATAATGATGAACTATGTACAAGACATTGTTAAAGCACTTAAATTCGTGTAAATGTGTCTATTGTTTTATTGTCTTTCATTATCTGAGGAATTAGAAATTAACTAATTCATCCTGTGGGGTAATTTTTAATACTAAAATGAAATTTTCCCTTTAAAAATGATCTGATGCCTAAACTCAGTGAATGCACCCAGGGCACTGAGGGGCGTAATTTGTATGTAATTTTCACAACATTCCAAGGTAGGTGTCATTTATCTTATTTTATTGATAGATGGAATTCTAGATTGAAGAAGGGAAACGATCAATTCTTTTCCCATAATTTTGTACCTCTGTTCTCCCATCAGAACCGTCAGGCCTGGGCCAAGAGTGTGATTGCAAAGAGGAGGCTCCAGTCTTGCGGGCTTAGGAAAGAGCAAGACGGCTTGCAGGGGCGACGGGCGCTGAGCTGCTCACAGCTGGTTTTTAGCGTCTATGTAGGTCACGGGCAAGACCAATTCCTGAGTGCTCTATGTCCCGTGATCCAATTTATCAGTGTGGGCTTGGTATTGAAATAAAGATCATGCATTTGGTTCAGGAGTTCACATATATTAATGATATATTTTGTTTATCTAATTTACAATTATCATTAGAACAAGGCACAGACACAGTCAAATCAAGTCAAATGCTAATGAGGAATAAATTAACATGTGGGCAGTGAGAGAGGTGAAACTCAGAATATTCTAAGAATTCAGATGATGGAAAGTTCAGAAACTGACAAGGAAACACAATGGGGAAGTATTCTCGGATAAGAGCCCTTGGCAAAGCCCTCCTATTGCATAATAGCCTGTGAATAACATTTGTTGAATTTAAATACAAGCCACTGCCAAGCGCAATCTTCTGGGTTTGTTCATGCGTGCATGTTTAGGGGAAGGCAGGGCAGTGGGGGGGAGGTGAAACAAACAAATAAACAAAACAGTGTAAATCCTATCACCTCCAGGAATTTGGGCTGGGAAACATCACCTAGATTTAAATTCAAATTCTCTTGCTTTTTGGTTGTTTTACTTTTTTTTTTTTTAATATCAAATGTGATACTAATATATGTTGCTTGGAAATGACTACAGTGATGCCTATTTTGTAGGGCTATGTGTGTTAAATGACATGGACTATGTAAATGCCTTGCACAATGTGGGGCACAGACTACCTGTTCTGTAAGGATT
Organism: Cheirogaleus medius; assembly: GCA_008086735.1. Classification (NCBI taxonomy): domain Eukaryota; kingdom Metazoa; phylum Chordata; class Mammalia; order Primates; family Cheirogaleidae; genus Cheirogaleus; species Cheirogaleus medius. The sequence goes on along the minus strand of VBSM01003199.1, from coordinate 9,744,433 downwards.
TGCCTTCAATCCCTTCTCCCTGTGCCCCTTCCTTTCCACCACATGGCTACCAGTTGGATAACTGAGGACTTACAGTAGTTTAACTGACATAGAAACTGGACAAGCTCAGGTGTGTCAGTAGGTGGGGGCCTCCTGCAGTCCCCAAGCCCGGGGCCATGGCCCAGTACCAGTCCGTGGCCTGTTAGGAAACAGGCCAGGCATCAGCACCTGAGCTCCACACCCGCCATCCACGACCCCCATCCACCACCCACCACCACGGTCCGTGAAACCTGTCTTCCATGAAACCAGTTCCTGGTGCCAAAAAGATTGGGGACAGCTGCAGACCTCAACAATCTTATTTAATGATGATAGCATGATAAAGATTGTGTTAACAGCATCTGAAATTAGGATGCAGAGAGCTCCAGCTTCCTTGGAAGTGTGACCCTCTGTGCTTCTGCCTCCTTTGGAGAGAGGAGGGTGGGTGGAAGTAGTGAGGCTTTCTATGGTCATTTGTTAAAATGACTTTTTAATGATGGCTCAAACTGTTTTCACATCGTAGGTACACAGCAGAAATAAAAACATAAATAAATCACATTCTTGAGCTCTTGGCACACACAAAAACTTTCTAAAAATATAGAACTAGAACTACTTAAAAATGAGAGGGGGAAATGATGTACAATTTACATTTAAATATGCTCACTGATTTTTCATTTGCATACACTGAGTTAACTGAAGAATGAAGGTTTCAAAAGGTCAGAAGACACCTTTTTACAAATGCAAAAATCCATTTTTCCAGTAATTGCAATTTTTAGAAAAAAACAAATTAGTGATTAATATAAGATTGGCTTAATATATTCTAAAATCAGACTTGGTGACTTCCAAAAAGTTTGGGAAAGGAAAAAAAGCCTTTTTCTTCTCTATTATTTTAAGATGATACAACAGACCATTTAAGTATATTTCCCAAATAAAAAGTACTTAAATAAGGTAGATATTGCTGAAACATGGCTTTATCTACCACATTTGGAAAGAGTCTGACCCCGCCTGCCTTCAAGACAGCTTGCCTGACTCAGACGTGGGTGTCACATGGTGACTTGTCCATAATTCTTCTATGTGCCTCAGTCATGCTGTCTCAATTAGAGACACCACTGGCACCAACCTCATCTTCTCCCTCCTTTTCCTATTCTCAACAGCCCTTGGCAATAACTCAAAATTGTCTTCCTATGCTGTATCAGTGCTGCATAGATTTTAATTCATTTGGAAAGAGAGTAGACAAAATAGTCATGTGGAGTTTTTTTATCCTTGTGGGGTTTTCTGTGGCAACCCCAATTCCTATGCACAATCCTTGTGAAGAGACACTTGAGTTTATCAAGGTAGTTTTTCTCCCTTGTAGGAAGCCAGAGATACTTGTCCTTCTTGAGGTCAGAGCAACATCAGGCATCTCCCCCATCGCTTCTTACAATTGCCACTTAGTAATGAGGAAACACGGATAATTGTGAAGGGGACTTTAGAACAATGATTTACCTCCTTCCTCCTCAATTTGTTCCCTTGCAAAATGGTAGTGTTCATGCCAACCTCAAAAAGTCCTGGCTGGGACTGACATGTGGCCTTGTATGCAAAAGGCAGAGTGCCTGGCTGACAGTAGCTGCTTAGTATATTGGGTTTAATTGTCTTTCTCTGATGGCCTAAGAAACACTGACCTTCGTGCCAGGAGAAGTGTTTGGCCTGGGGACCAGGACTCCGATATCAATTACTGTAGATGGAAATTGCAAGGATAACCATGAAATAAAAAGGAGTGCAGTTATACGGACGGTCTTTAGAGACCCAGTGATGTGTTAAATGGGCTAAAACAATAAAATTTTAGCTAGTATTCAAGTTTATGTTTTCTGGCAGTTGGTTCTCTTGCTTTTTCAGCAGTTTAGAGAACTTTGCTAATAAAACCACATACCTTTTTATCCAATCTCAAGACATGAAATCAATATTTTTCACTAATCCAAGGAAGCACCTATTTGAAAGCCACTGAATTAGGGGTTGGGCTGGCTTCTAAAATATCCAGATGCTTGAAGCTATTCTGGATACCTCAGCTTTCATTGGATCAGACAGATTTCTTGCTCTGGCAAATTTCTCCATCCCAGCCCCTGCCCCAGGGGAACAAGCTTCAGAGATGCTGCAAAGCATCAGCTGAGTCATATCATTTAGGGCCAACAGTGAGGTTTTGACTAAAATAAAGAAGATGATATGTTCATGGATTTTATCTGACTGGAGTTATTCAAGATGAGTAGTTTCGGAACATTTTCATCCTTGACAGAAATCTTACACTAATAGCTCAGTCTTCTACGGTGAGTATTTGAAGAGCACGGCACGGCACAGGTAAGGTGTCTCAATAAACACTATTCTCAGTCCCTGGAGTCAAAGGTCAGAGGAGGATGAGCTGCAGGAAGGAGTTGATGAGGACTGAGTGGGCTGTTGCTAGTTCGCTGAGACACCATAGGCGCAGTGGAGACGGTCTTTCCATCTTTGAAGCCAGCAGCAGAGAATCTCTTTCTTCAGGAAGAGCCCAGTGCTGTTGAAGGGTTCATCTGATGGGGTCATGTGAACTCAGTATAATTTCCCTTTTGACATCAACTATGCCGTACAACATAACTTCCTCATGGGCATGACTGCGAGTCATTCTCACAGACCCTGGGATCACAGCAGGCATGTGTTTCACGAGGTGGGCATCTTGGAAGCTTACAATGCTGCCCCCGCAGGTGGGACACCTGGGATAGCCTGCAGTAGACACTGCCGTCCTCGTCCTCACTAGGTGGTCAGGTGCAGGACCAGGAATAGAAACTGGAGTTGGGAACTGTCTCGATGCTAGTTACACAACAATGACTGATTTATTTTTTTAAACGCAAAGTGCTTTTCTTTTTATTAGGATTTTGGGATATGGGATTTAGAAATACATTAACCATGAGAACATTTTTGAAAGTCTTCAGATTATGCAAAAGAAATGGACAAAGAAAGTGGTTCTCAAGGGCACCAGGAATGTTCATGAACAAAGGAAAGAAGGACGACAATCAAAGACTTACTGCTGGAGATACAGAAATGAATGCTGAAAGCAAACAGCAATTTCATGAAGCCGAGGGTTACTTGTACAGCACAGAATGCACGCACACAGTAGTACTAAAGGGGAGCTATTAATAAAACACAAGGAGACTTATTGTAAGGCGGAGTTCGCTTTTAAGTCTCTCTGCTTTCCCTTCCCCTTGTGCCCCACACTGGGGCAAGCTGATGAGAAGGCCGGGCGCTCCCTCCTGTGGGGCCAGTGAGAGACTAAAACCATACAAGCCCCTGCCTGCCGCTGAGAACTCTCCCGCCTCAGCCACAGTAAACACCCAGACCTTTTTCTTTGCTCTTTCAAGCCATTTCAAAACTGCTTGAGAGACCTTTCCTATTCTCCTCAATTATGTAAGTAAAAACTCTTTTCATAGTCCCTTGCATGTGTGGTGTCTTTAGACTGGATAAACTAGGTGGAGATCCTTCCCTGCACCTGACATCTTTTCAGAGGACTCTTACATGCTAGCAAGAAGCACTCTTCAGTTGAACCCTGGGCCCCCGATTGGCTTTGTCTGCCTGAAACTCCTTCCTTTCATTCTTCCTTCTTTCCTGAAATCTACAACAGAGACTGTTTGTCATAATTTAAAGTGTTGCTGAAGGAAATTAAACCAATGATACAGATTAGCGTTATAGGGTAGCATGATTTTAATCTGATTGATTAGGCAAACTTTATAAAGAAGGATAAAACCCAGTTGATCTAAATATGGGCATATTTACACAATACTGGTGAAGATTTAAAATGTTGCAGAAGTTCTGGGATATAGCTTAAAATATGCATTAAAAGCCCCAAACAGTGCATGACACTTTGTTCCAGAAACTTCAAATCTATGGATTTTTAAAAAGGTAATAATAAAAAGGACAAAAATATTAAAGACTACATGATATTGATTAAATAATGTAGCCATATAGTTATATATTTATTAACTAGTAAGTTAATGTGGTTAATACTAGCAGAGACAGAATAGAGGAGCTGTATGTGACCTTAGGCTCCTATTCAGAAGGGAGGTATGACAGTTAATTGTATCTGTCCGCCTGAATGGATGACAGGATGCCCAGATTTCTGGTTAAATGTTGTTTCTGGGTGTGTCTATGAGAGTGTTTCTAAGAGAGATTAGCATTTGAATTGGTGGACTTGGTAAAACAGATTGTGATTGCCCTCCCCAGTGTGAATCAGCATCATTCAATTCCTCTAAGGCCTGGATAAAACAAAAAAGTGGAGGAAGGCTGAATTTGCTCTCTGCCTAAAGGCTTGAAAAGGGACCTCAAGCACTTCTGTGCCCTCAGTACTTCTAGTTCTCAGACCTTCAGACATGGCCTGGGATCTACACCATCAGTCCTCTGGCTCTCAGGCTTTTGAACTACAGGCATGACTTTCCTGGGTTTCACACTGGCAGACTGCAGATTGTGGCCCTTCTCAGCCCTCAGCCTCCATAATCATGTAAACCAGTTCCTTATAGTAATTCATTCTCTCTCTCTCTCTCTCTTTTGTGTTTTATTGATTCTTTTTTTCTGGAGAGCCCTGACTAATACAATGTCTTGATCTTTTCTTCAAATACACATGCTCAAAGAAAATACTGAAATAAATATATTCCCAGGAAAACCTCTACTAGTTAAGTGCAAATATTGTAAGTGTATAAATCAGTTCAAACATTATCTTAATTAATGTATAGGAACCTAAGAAAAAGGAATTATCATGGCCTCTTCCTATTGTCAACAGAAAAAAGACAAACTCTGTAAAATAATTTTAAAGAGATTTATTCTGAGCCAAATTTGAGGACCATGACCCAGAGCCACTCCCAAGAGGCCTTGAGCAAGTGGACTCGATGTGGTTAGGTTAAAGTTTGGTTTCATACATTTCAGGGAGACATGGGTTACAAGTAAAGTCATAAATCAATATGTGGGATGCATACATGGTTTGGCCCCAAAAGGTGGGACATCTCGAGGGAGGGGTGCTTACAGGTTATAGGTTTTTTAAAGATTCTTTGGCTTGTAATTGGTTAAAGATATGAAGCTTTGTCTAAAGGCTTAGAATGTTTTAACATAAGGAGCTGTTTACCAGAGACAAGCCACCTAGACATAGATTTGTTGTGTAAATAGAGGACCTATAGGTTTGTCTTGCATACCCTTAGGCTTGTTAATGAGTTACAAAAGGTATTTCTAAGAAGAGGGGGGCAGGCAGGGGGGGAAGGCATGTCTGACCTCCCTCCTCCTGGCAGACAATTTAATTTTAGGATATTCCTTTGGCCATGAGGGGGTCCAGTCAGTCAGCCGGTGGGGGATGAGCCTTAAAATTTTATTTTAGTTTATACTATGTCTGAGAAGTATGCTTGACTAAAACTATATTGACAGTATGGTTTGTTATAAAGTAAAATAGCAATTTATACTATGGTATGTATCTATGTTGATATAGACCAGTTCCGTGCAAAGACCTTCAGCAATGATGGAAAAACTCCATATCTGAACTTTCCAGTGAAATAGGCACTGGACTCATGAGACTCTTAAGCACTAAAATGTGGCTTCAGGGACTGAGAAATTGAAGTACTAAGTTTATTTAATTTTCTTAATATTAATTTAGGTTTAAAGAGGCACATATGGCTAGCCACTATCATTGTAGAGGGTGCAGATCCAGGATATATGCTTTGTGTGTGTGTGTGTGTTCCTGATACAAAAAGCCAACAAATACTTATGACTGTCTACTATACATCTGTCACTGTGTTAGACATTTGATCTTTAAAAAAAAAATCTGAAAAACTATGTACCAAAATGTCAATATTAGATGACTGGGGGTGTGATTTTTATTTTATTTTTTTGTTCTGCTGAAAAATATATTGGATAAATTAGTGGTTCTCAAAGTGTGATTTAAAGACTCTTTGTAGTGTCCCAGATACTTTTAGGCCATCTGCAAAGTCAAAATTATTTTCTTAATAGAACTGAGGTGATGCGGTCTTTGTCACCATTGCCATTTGCACTGATGGTGTGACAGTGTTGGGTAAAGGTGCTGGCTTGGGCACAGATCAGGGCAGAGACACTAAACTCCATACCAGTCATTACCAATTCTTCACCACCATGCACTTGCAGAAAAAATAAAATGCCAGTTTTAACTTGAGAATATTCTTGATGAAGAGGTAAAGATGATTAATTAACTTTAATTAAATAATTATGACTCATGAGTACATATCATTTTATATTTTCTGTAAAAAATATTAGAAAGTAACATTTCTGCTGCATATTGACATACAATGGTTGCTGTAAGGAAAAGCACGTGTGTGATAGACTTGAAGTTAAATTTGCTCCTTTTTTCGTGGAACAAACTTTTACTGGAAAGAATGACTGAAAGACAAACTATGGTTATTCATATTAGGGTATTTGTCAGACATTTGATAAATATATTTGAAGTGAACCTGTCACCTCAACAAAAAGAACGGAAAGTGTATTTGCCAATGAAAAATTCCAAGCTTTCAAATGAAAATTGGACTTTGGAAAACTTGGACTGCCACTGTGAGTATGACAACTTCACAATATCAAACAATTTTCTGGTGAGACTGGTGATGCCATTAGAAATGTTTTTGATATTGTATAATAATCTGTGTTTTATTGTATAATAAAAACAAAGTTTGGGAGACTTGCATAAGTTAGTATATTGATTATTTGATTATTTTTTTAACAACAGAAATTGATTGTCACAGTTCTGGAGACTGGAAGTCCATAATCAAAGTGTTGGCACATTTTGTTTTTCCTGAGGCCTCTTTCCCTAACTTGCAGATGCTGTCTTTGCACTATGTCTTCACATGGCCTTGTACCTGCTTGTGTGAATCCTGTTGTCTCATCTTCTTCTTATAAGCACACTAGTCATTTTGAATTGATATTTTCTAAAATACAAAATCACAATGTTTTAAAGTCATGCATTGGATAAAATGCATGATAGATCAATTCGTTTTGTTTTGTTTGCAACAGAGTTCAAAAGTTTTAAAAACATTTTCAAATTCTACATCGCAACTAACTTAAGAAAGTGCCACTTACTGAATTCTGATGTATTATCAAAGAAAGCTATCTGCCATAATCTGAAGTGGCCATTCAAATAAATTGTTGCTTATCCAACTACATATCTATATAGGCTTAAATTTCTTCATGTACTTAAACCAAAAGAACAAATTGTAATTGACAGTAGATAAAAATATGACTGACTTGTAATAAGTCAGATATCAAAGAGATACAAAAATTTAAGCCAATGACACTCTCTTCAATAAATTTTTATTTTAATGATACAGTTTTTTATAAAAAATTATAATATATATAAATTTCCTATAACTTTTAAATTAAATAAAAATTTCTAGATTTTAATTTATAATAATAATATTTATAGATATAACTTTAATAAATACTCTTCAGAGTCCTCAAAAACTTCAGAGTGGAAAGGATCTTGAGACAATAAAATACAATAAAATTAGAGAAATACTATTTTATATAACTAAGAAAAAAAGGATATAAAATCATCTATAAATCTCCTCCTTTATAAAACTTTCTTTTACAACACCTTAGATGTAGCTTCTCCTGTTTGCTTGCTTTATTTATCATATGTATATTAACATATTGCATGTGCATTAATGTCCCTATGTCAACTAAATTATTAGCTGTCTGACAACAGATCCCATATCTACCTCCGCACTTATCAGTGTGGTTAACAAAGCCTGGCACCGTGCCTGGCCTGAAGGCTTTGTTATTGGATATTTGTTAAACTCAGTTAAACTAGGTCACTTTTTTTCTCAGACTTATTTTAATCATTTACCATTCAATAGACATAACCTCAGAGAACAAGTTCACAGTGAGAAACGAATCACTTTATCATCCAGAGTTAACTCCCTTTTGTACTACCCTTAAAGCGAAAGACTGCATACCCAGGCCATCTCTTCAACAAGTATTTATTTGAGGCAATGACAGTAGCCACAGGGTCTGCTGGTTTTTGTGTCTCTCTGGCACAACACCATAACTCAGGCAGGGCAATCTCCCCTTCTATCAGCTCTTGCCCGTGAGGCTACAACGCAAAACCTGTCCAGTTGTCAGTGTCGTTATAAACATGACTCACGTGAATCACCATATGTGCACACACGCTACTGAGATAGAAGGAGGTGCCATTAGTACACGGTCCTTGGCACTGCTGTGTAGGGGACAGTGGGGAGAAAGTCCTCGTTTGGATTCAACTGTATGAGGAATTAGACTCGGGAGACTGGTGAGTTTATTTTCTATCCATGCTCAATGTTAGAGAGAGTGGTGAATATAGTGTAAGAAATTGTTTGCTTTATGTCTTGTCCATGATTTTATTGATGAAATAGAGCCATCTCTATGCATTCATTATAGGCTTGAACACCTATGGCGATCACTTTCAAAAGCTTCAAGAGTTTAAAAAATATATATAGCAACAAGAGATGGAACTCTCATTTTATTCATCAGTAGGTATTTGCCAAGTATTTCTTCTGCATGCAGCCCAGCTTCAGACACTGTAGGAAACATGGGAGACAGCATACACATTATACATATACATTACATGTACATTTATACACATAGCCATGTTTGCATCTATATCTATTTGTGCCTCTTTCTCTCTCTCTCTCCTCATTCCTATAAAGTAGAGATTTATTGTTGGTATCTAACAAAAAGCTTTTCCCACATGATCAACAGGAAAATATTTGTTGATAAAAAAAAGAAATAAAAATTCTGCACACGTTAGATTCTCTCGGTGGTAGGAAGAATAGCGTTCCCCCAAAGATGTCCACAACTAACCCCAGGAACCTGTGAATATGTTGCCTTACATGACAAAAGAGATTTGTCAAATATGGTTAAAGTTAAGACCTTGAGATGGGAAGATTATCATGGATTATCCAGGCGAGGTCAATGTTATCTCTTCCATCTTAAAAGTGAAGAAACTGTGGTAAGAGAAAACTGTGAGGACAGGGAAAAGTCAATATTTGGTGGTTTTGAAGATGGAGGAAAGGCACCAGGAGCCAACGAATCCAGGGGGAAAAGGCAAGGAAACAAATGGATTGTCCTCTAGAGCCTTCAGAAAGGAGTCCAGGTGCAGCGGTTCACGCTTGTAATCCTAGCACTTTGGGAGGCTGAGGTGAGAGGATCACTTGAAGCCAGGAGTTCAAGACCAGCCTGGGCAATAGTAAGACCCCATCTCTACAATAAATTTTAAAAGTATTAGCCAGGTATGGTGGCCAGTACCTGTAGTCCTAGCTACTTGAGAGGCTGAGGCCAGAGGATCCTTTGAGCCCAGAAGTGCAAGGTTGCAGTGAGCTATGATGATATGATGATGCCACTGCATTCCACTCTAGCCTGGGCAACAGAGTGAGACTCTGTCTCCAAAAAAAAAAAAAAAAAAAAAAAAAAAAAAAAAAAAAAAAGAGGAAGTGCAGCTCTGCCTACACATTGATTTTAGCCCAGTAAGACCCATGTTGTTCTTCTCTTGGATGATAAGACAGTGTATGTGTATTGTTTAAGCCAGTAAATTTGTAGTAATTTGTTACAGCCCCATTAGGAAACTAATATACCCTCATTATTTGAAGTTTAAGGAAATCCTATTACACCCTGGCCCTACTCAACAGGGGCCTAGGGAATGCATCCATTAATACATTTCTAGCCCCTAATCACCTCACACAAATCCTAATTAATCCTCCCTTTTGATCACCTCATGTTTGCATCATGCCTTTGTAATTTTAACTTTTTTCTAAGTTTAGCAGTATTTGCTTGTATGGCAATTACCTATATTAAAACCTTTGATGCCAGAACTGACTCTTGTCCATCATTTTATTGTTATCACATAGCACAGTGGCTAGAACACAGAAAGTCTCCTGGTAATTAACTTGGGTGAAATGAACTGTGTCATTATTTAAGTTTGAAATAATTCAGAGCTTTTGTATGAAATAATCTGTTTATATTATTTATATATATATAATTTATTTTATTCCTATCCAAACATATCTCTCTTTAAATTTCCTATAGCACTTATTATTTGTGTTGTTTAGTATCAATACTATTTGTACCTTTTCCTTTCTCTAATTGGCTCAAGTATTTTGATTCTGCAGCTGAAGAAATAAACATCTTGAAAATAATGGCCTATTTTACTACTCTTAAATTCTCTCCCTTAAATGTTTGTAGATGAATAAATGAATTTGTTTGAAGATTTGTAACTGAAAGTGAGCATAATTCAAAGTTACTTTACTCCTTATCGAATCCAACTTAAATGTATACAATAGTTGGTGTTTTTCAGGGGATTCCTCATACCATTGATCCAAGGTTTTTGAGAAATAGCTACAATTTAGTGAATTATTACATGTCTAGTAATATAACGGCAATTCCTTAAGGACAGATAATTGAAATGTTAACTGACACTAAAGGAGAGAATCACATAATAAATTATGAAAATTACTGAGTGAAAACAGTTACAATCATGTAGGAAAAATACAGCATTTAAAACTAAAGAAAAGAATAACCTTTGTAATTATAGAGCATCTTTATTGAAAGTGCTCTAAGTGCCTTGCAAGTCAAAAGTAGGAGACATAGAAATCTATTAAGATTTCAAGAAGAAAATATGTCACATAGATGCCAGCTTACCATTATAACTACCAAGAAAATTGAAGAAACATATTTAAGCAGCTGCCTCAACTCCTTAAGGGGTGTGATCATTAGCCTCCTAAGGAGTACTTGTAAATTATGCAAATATTCTGCATTATTGATAGAACTTAGTCACTTTATTGGATTTTGATAACATATCAAACATCTTGCACCTCATCTATCCTAAGAGCTCAATTCACCTCTCTTTTTCAGTGTCTGCATCGCTCCTTGGCTCCATAAAACCGACAGTGACAGAAGTTTTCGCATCACATTTAAGCCCCTCCACAGCCAGTCAACAGTCTGTCTCGCCGGGGCTAGTCCTCCTTATGAGAAAGGGGTCTTTGAGAAGGAAGGGTGCTCAGGGGTGACATTAAGGAAAGCAAGGCTCATAGGTTCTAGATCAAGAATGAAACTGTTTAGGGTGGTCCTTGAATGGACGGTATCTTCAGGGGTGCACTTTTCACACAGGATGTCTGTGTTTTGTGGGGGTTCAAACTGTTTTGCTGCTTCTCTCCATGACCAGTAAATATGCTCCTTCAGCATACAGAGCATGCATGCGCTTAATATTGTTTCATCTCTGAGATTGCCTAAATAGTATTAATACTTTATATATAGGAAATAATCAATAAACACCTGTTACATGACTTATTTTGTCTGTCTATACACATTATTTTCCATGTACCATTTTAAAAGGATATTTGTAGTGAAACTGATCTGTTTCTATGTTCATCTTTTTCAGTATGCATTTCATCTGGAAACAGTGCATGGGAGATAAAGGTTGTGTTAGTGAATTGAATTAAAAGTTTATCCAGGGGAAAGTATTGTTGATTTTATTTAATATGGCATAATTAGGAGCAGAGGAGAATAAAGCGCTTTGTGAAATAACACAGCGACACCTCACAGGGTAACATACTGGGTAAACTTTGTGATTGGTGTAACCTCCCTGATTCTCACTTTTATAAATGAACTCAATGAAAAGCTAAAATAAAAAATCTGATGGTGCCAGAAAAGAGAGGCACACATGGTGACCATTGCTTGGAGAAAGGATGTGCAAAGATCTGCCTCAGGTTAATATTCCTTTTGTGCTATGTTCATGTGTAACCCTGGGGAGGAGAAAGTGCTGATTATTGTCTTGAAGTAGCTTAGAAGGGACAACACAGTTTAAAGAGAAACAGCTGGAGTGTGATCTAATCTCCATGCTCCAATTTACTTATGTATAAAACATGCATAAAAAATTAAACCTTGCTGAACGATTTGTCTGCTCTCTGTTCCTGGCATGCCTCAGCCCTGCCAGAGCAGCAGTCCTGCCTTGAGAGAACACAGGGATGCCTTTAAATAATAAATAGATTGTTTAGAGAATACAGCTTTCATAAATTTAATGTTAATTTGACTACACCATGATAATTATATCTGAACCATAAATATGTCCTCATGTTCAGGCCTCCTTTGTTGTTGCCGCTTGACCTCCTCCACTGTGACAGCGGGAATGGTACAGCTCTGAACCAGCGTTGGGGAGTGACATCAGATTAAATTAAGCACTCATGCATTTATGGATCAGCATAGCAAAGCAGGGATACATCCACCAGGGATGAATAATGCATCAGGAAGTTGCTGTGTAGTTCTTGGTCATGTGTAAATAATGTGAACTAGAGGCCTTGCATGGAACTTCTAGTGTGTTCATAACAAGGGAATATCTCTTCAAAGTTCATCTTATATGTTTCAATCTTTTTGTCCAAATTAATTATCAGCAGAGGTATATTTACTCCCTTAGTGTAATTGTCTTGCAAATGTTAGCTGCCTTAGTTTTCCCAGACTCTTAGCTCCATCTCTTTAACCCAGGTAAACCACCTGCTTTCTGAGTTACTAACTCCCTGTGCCATGTCCTGGATAGAACCTTCACCACTGAACCCAAGGTTAGTGGATATGTATGGAAGGGGAGGAAGAGGAATTTTTCAGATGCAAACCACACAAGTAAGTTTTATCAGGTAGCAATCTTTTTTTTCAGAGTTTTTTTTTCTTTTATTTTAAACTCTAATTTGTTAAAGAGCCTTCTTCTGATATACAAAATTTTTAAACATGCATTCTCACTTTTCCTATATTATATTCTGATTTTTAGAGACTACATGTGAGCCAAGCAACCTTACATAAATACAGAAGTGAGACAAAAAGAAAAATGATTGCACAGTGTATGGTTATTCAAATGACTCTCAACTTAAAAGTACATCAGTTCAAATAAAGGAAGAATTAGGGCTGTGAATGTTATTCTTTTTCAACATATATTGTTAATTTTATAATAATATCAAGCCTCTATTAATATGGTACATGATAAAATAGAGAAGTGAACACAAATCTCTGGAAGAAAAAAGGCAGAAGTAATGGATTCTTTATGGAACAGATAAGTATTTGAAGGCTTTTAGAAGTGTCTTTTGTTCAGGGCTTTGGAGAACGATAGGGCATTTAGTAGGCAGAAACAGTAGGCACAGACATTCCAGTCGCAAACAGAAAGAGCACCAAGTGGGAAAGTGTGTCATGGTGTACAGCACGAAATTCACTGAGATAAAGTTGTCCTCTGATTTTTCCCAATAATAATTAAATATATGCAGCCACATTTATTTCTGGCATGTAACTTTGAGCGATAGATATCCTTCTGTCCATAATGCTTCTTATATATCTTTCATTCATAGGTATCATGTCCCTGTATGAGAGTCCTTTAATTAAAAATTCAAAGATCCTCAAAGGCATGAATTTAGGCCTGAACCATCAGCCTCATTATCATTCAGTCTGGTACCGGCGTAGCATGTGGGCTTGAGAGCAAAACAATCTGATAAAATTTCTGTAAGTACCATGTTATTTAATGAATTATCTTAATATTTGCTGAGTACTTTCACATGGAAGGCACGTGCCAGGCGTGGGGATGCAGAGCTGAACGAGGCAGACTTGTGGCCTGCCTTTGTGGAGCTCCGGGAGGGTGCTGAGTAATTACTTTATAGATCGTGTGTAATGACATAACACAAGACATACTAGGTGACAGGGAACTTATTAAAGGAGCCCTGAAGCCTCACGTCCTGATGGTTAAGAGTACATATGGTAGAATCACAGCTCAGGTCTGAATCAGAGCTCTGCCAATTTACTTAACTTTTCTGCACCTCAGTCTCCAAGAAAGCAGAGCCTAAATCAAAACATATGTCCTAAAGATTAAGTGGAAGAGATAATCCCAGAGAAACTAAAGGATAGGGAAAATAAATGGGGTTGGGGAGGATGGAAAATGAATACAAGATGGTGCATTTCTGAGGTAGCCTCATTTCTCAAGAAAGCACTGCAGATTTCTCAGTCTATGACACTTTCACAGAGACAGTGCACTGAATCTCTGCATCTATACAACATTTTTCAGAATCAGGGCTGGGAAAAGAGTTTATCTGCCAGCTCTGTGCTCTAGGATTTACCCCATAAGGAGTTAAACACATTGAACTTCCAGATTGTATTGCCTGGCCCCCTTAGAAAGTGCTGGAAAATTAGAACCAATGCCCAGGGCTGTGACACTTTATCTGAGTCCACAAGTAGCTGGAGGAACCAGACTTTGCTAACAGTGGTCTTATGCAAAGCTGTGGATGTGCAAGAGCAATGAAGAGGCAACTGCAGCAACAGTAGCAAGAGGATGGACCTGATTAACAAGAGTGACAGTACACGTGAGGACTCAGAGTCCTGCAGCTGAGCATTAGGTAAGTAGGAGACAGCCAGGTGTGAGAGTAAGACAGTTCTTTGCAGAAGAAATAACTGTACTAAGGCCAGCGGCCTTATCTATGGTGAGTTCTTGGAACTGAATTCAATTCTGTACGACATAACACAGTTCAAGGGAATTTGAAGAGTAAGAAGAAGTAATACTGGAGAGAAAAGCTGAGTTTATATCCGAAACAGATAATTGAGTTATGATGACGCTAAAAAATGCTGTGAGGTGACCTAATTATCCGCAGATGCCTGGGACAAAAAAAAAATGTGGTCAGTACATGCAACAAGCTACCTAAAGCCAAAGGAAAAAAAGCTAGGAGAGATTTATTGATGAATTAAGACATTCACAAGTGCTCCTCTATACTTGGGAATTTAGAAAGCCACATACATAACCAGGGAAAGATGTATCCTCAGAAATACCTGGTATATAGTAGAGCAATTAAATTTTATATATTAAACTTTTATCCTATGAATCTGCTATAATACACACTTATTAATTCTAGGAGTATTTTTGCATATTTTTGTGGTTTTCAACATAATCATTTTCAGCTGTACCTGCATTTTGTAAACCAGTCACCAGAAAAGACAAATGGGCCAATGATCATGGTGCTCCTCAGGAAAAAGCAATATTTAATTTCATTTCGAACGTCTTATGCTCTTAAGTTGGACCAAAATGAAGTGATTCTTGATTGTAACTTTTTAAATGAAGTTTAGCAGTTGCAACCAATTTGTTTTCTGGCTATTTCATGTCCCTGGCTGCACGTGTGCTCTCTTGAACTCTATGTGATCTTCCCTAAGAAGTTAATTGTTTTACTGCAAAAGAAGATTCAATAGTTTACAACCATGTCATATTTAAATAAGACTCTATATAAATTTTGAAACTTTAAACTATACATTGTTGATATTTTCAAATGTTTACTTTATGTGAGGATGTATTATTAATAGTAGTGTTGGTAGCAATAATAATAAAAATAGTCAGAACATATAACTCTTATTATGTTCCAAGCAGTATTCTAAACACTCTTCACATATTGCTTTTTCATCTAATTTCTTTCATTTTAAGATATCTCTTATTTGCATTGTGATATATAATCAAATATCAGGCTGGAAGAAAACAATATATATGTTACCACTTGCAAGTGAAAAATAATCTGCATTTGCCTAACTATAATTCTGAAGAAAGTCCATTTATTAAACCTCCACAACAGTTCAATTCTCAAACATGTGTCTTAAATATTAACTTATTTTTATTAATATGTATTCATTTTATTCATTCAATAACCATTTTTCATGCTTACCATTTTCCAGGCTTATTAAAATATATATTATTTTCAGACTGTTTCCAAACAAAGGTGGGTTATCAGCTATAAATGTGGACATTCTTAACATTCTTGTTCTAGCCTGGTTTGATCAAAGTACTTGCACTTTTTGTTTACTTAAATGCTTTGAAACTTCAGAAATTTTAAAAACCTCTGCTCTTTACAACTAAGATAACATATAACTGTAGCTTTTTAAATGGAAAGGCACAAAGGATATGACCTTAAAAGTTTTTAAGAACACTGCAGATTGATGTATGTGCTGCTGAACCTGCAAGTGATGTTTGGAAAATGTCAAAAACAAGGCGCTAAAGAACATTGTTAATTAAAAATAAATTCAGACCCAAGAAGCACTCCAAATTATCCTTGAAAAAATATGACTAAAGAATCACACTTCTAAGTTTTTCATTAGTATGTAAACTGTCTTCCTGAATGATTTCCAGGTTTAAAGCAAATGTGGCTTTCCATTTTGTAGTTACTAACACCATGTTCATTAAAAAGAGGGACTCCATAAATATTGATTATCTGGCTGTCAAGGGAGGACACAAGCATGTCATCAGCAACTATTTATAACTAGGATGAATCTAATTCCACTCGCTCAGATATACAAGTAATATAGTTTTCTTTATTCATCTATTAACTTTGACTTTATTTCTATTTTCAGCTCTTATTCCACCAGGGTAGCAGAGATCTGCTCATAATTAATCCAGTATTCACTCTCATTTCTCATTTCTTTCATTCATCATGTTTCTGAATTCTGGTAGCCTTAAGTAGAGCCAAGGTAGTGGCTATGGTGATCAGGGCACATCTGGTTTTGACATCTACTGGGAATAATTTTTTAATCCCGTCCTGTCTTCCAGTATTGCTCTACGTATGCTGCTGTTGAGTTATTGGACTTCAACTGTGCAATATGAGCCCAGGCGTCTTACTCTGCTACTAACAGGTTCTACTTAATCATATATTTGAAGAACTAAACCCAGAAATACCAAGATAACTGAGAAGAAAACAACAAAGAAAGTAAAAGTATAATATCATTAGTTCCACTATCATTTTAACATAGAATTTATAAATTAAGGAAAGACATTGGTCTTCTAAATTATAAGCTCATCATAAAAAGATAAAAGGGACCTAAAATGACATGCCAAAGGTAAAAAAAAAAACAAAAAACTAAAAAATTATTTATACACACATAAACACCTACACATGTATACACACATTATTATTCAACACATATTTACTGATTATTCACTAGACAGCAGGTCAGAGATACAAAGATGAATAATGCATGACTTTGTCCTCACAGAGGGTAAGACATATGTTTATAAAGTAATGAGATTAGTTTGGAAAGACAAACAGACAAACTAGGGATTAAGAGAACAGTATTAGTCAAATAGACCTAGATTCCAATTCTAACTCTTAACATTTACCAAGTATTTTATTTATATTTATAAATTATATATATATATATATGTATACACAAAAAATCTGGGGATATCAATTAAAGCTATGTCTTATTATTTACAAACAGACAAGCTAAGAAGAAAAACTATAATTGACCATAAAATCCTCGGTGAGACTGAAGTTTTCCCCCTTTGGAATTCTGACTTGCCGTCCAGGCAGGGAGATACAACCCGTGGCCCACGGAATCGCAGGTGCAGGATTCCTGTGGGTCTGGGGCTGGCTTGAGCTTGGCTTACTGGGGCACAGCTGCTCCTCCTGTTTCAAACAGTGCTGAAGTTTTCACAGTCTTTATCTTTTTCTTCTGGGCCTGACTGTAGCTCAGGAATGCATGGCAGGCTGCCCAAATTCATCTTCTCTATCTGCCTCCTCAAATTCAGGGAGCGAGCCCACTGGCTGGCTATCTAATTATAACTTTGTATTTCCCATCCTTGAGTCTTTAGCTTATTAGAACCCTCTTTTACCTAGGGAAACAGGTCTCCTGTCCCATTCTTATGTCTGCTTGTTTCTGTCTGACTTGCTTTCCTCTCAGTCTTAGTGCTTTGGCTTTTTAAGGTGGTTGTTTCGAGCAACATCCAGGAGGGGTAAAAACTTCTTGATGCAGCTGAACAGTGTCCTTCTCTTTCTTGACACTGCTAGTGGGCCGTTTCTTTTGTGCCATCCCCTGAGAGTGGCCTTTGGTTTTTTCTTTGAAGAGAGCCCCCATGTGATTCTCCCTGATCAAAACAGAGGACTAATCAGCCTTGGGACGCAGTAGGCATTTTACCTTGTGGGAAGATTTGTGCTCCTCGCTTTGACTCACAGCCTCTTTCCCCTGGGGTTCCCCAAGCATTCTTCTTGACCAAGCCCTGGTCTGTCCTGAAGGGAACCAGTGTGGCCTTTTCTTGCTTCCGGTGTGGAACAATGGGTCCTTCTCTGGGAATCTGTAATGGTTCACAGACATCTGAAGAGGACTGTTGGATAATGGGGTATGAACATAGTAATAATCAGAAGATTCCTGCTCTAAAGAATAAGCTAGTGATACTCTGTGGCACCTCTTTCTCTCATCTTGCTTCTCATGACTTTCTGAAGTCAAACAACTTAGCCCTGAACACTAGTAGCCTGTGTGTCTTGTTTTCTCCCAAAGCAATGTCTGCTATGTAGGCACCGAGTGAATTCTTCTTCAGTGAATGAACGGATGAATAAATCACCATTGGCTCTGGTGGCCTGCTCAGCAGCAGTAGGGCTTGAGCAGACGGACCCAAAGCACTCACAAACTGAGCCGCTTTGGAGATCTCTCCATCTCTGGAAGTGCTCTGTGTTTTCTCTGCCTGTGGTCTGGGCTGTGGGATCCACCACTGGAGGCGTTCCGCTCTCCATTTCCTCTTCCCTCTGAAGAGATCCCTGTGATGCTTTTGGGAACTGCTCTTCTTCAAGCCCAGCTTATCAGGCTCACCGTTTCATTGCACAGGAACAACTTCTAGTGGGCCACTGAGTCCCTGGCACAGCTGCTAATGTTCTTGTTCACTGCCATCTCAACTCCAGTCTCCCAAACAATGTCCACTGTACTAGGCAAAGTGGAGAGTTTGTCGATTTTTTCCACAGTTTGTTAGGGTCTGGGTTTGTGGCAATGGCACCTGTAACTTTCCACAGCTTGGAGTGTCTACTTTACCACCGTGGCTGTCGTGGACACAGACTCCTCACAGGAACTGGGCTCCTGCCATGGCCAAGGGCTGCAGCTCTGCTCTCTGTGCTTCCCTGGTCGAGACGGAACTGCCATTGGCCCCTTCTGGTCCTGGTGCAGGGATCCCAGTGCTGGGAGCTGGGGGCCACTGAGTCTGGGAGCACTGGCTCCACGGCAGCCACAGCCCCACTTCTGGTCCTCAGTGTGCAGAGCTGTCATCTGGAATGATATCTCCGTTGTGCAGTCCAAGGAAGAATGAAGCCCCACACCAGACTGGCCATATAAATTCTAACCACCACCACTCACACCCCCATTGCACCAGGGTGGCGAGCCACACCTTAATTAACACGTGGTCCTGGGAGTCAGCAGTTATCAGTAAGTAGCGACCACCCTAGTTTGAGTGCTATGCACCAGTAGGGAACTATCTTAATTTCAACTGCAATGCAACCCAAGGAAATGAGATATATTATACCCATTTTACTGATGAGGAAACTGAGACACAGAAGATATCAAATTTATTTGCATGAGGTCACGTAGCAGAAGAAATGAAGCCAGGATTTGAATCTAA
Organism: Cheirogaleus medius; assembly: GCA_008086735.1. NCBI lineage: Eukaryota > Metazoa > Chordata > Mammalia > Primates > Cheirogaleidae > Cheirogaleus > Cheirogaleus medius. The sequence continues at coordinate 9,725,016 of VBSM01003199.1, read as the reverse complement.
GTAGTCTAGGTCCAGTGTGAGCACATGCCTCTAATAGGAATTAAAGTGGAAAGAGAGAAAGAGATTTTTCTATAGTCAAACAGCTTAGCCCCAAAAAGTAATAGCCTGTGTGTCTCATTTTCTCCCAAAGCAATGTCTGCTATGTATGCACCAAGCTAATTCTCTTTCAATGAATGAATGGATGACTGAATAACCATTTGCTTGAGGACCTGCCCATCAACAGTAGGGCTTGAGTCAGACCAACCCAAGATACTACTCTTTGGGAAACTTACTTGCTTCCTAAAGGGCTAAATTGTGCCATTAGTATTATTATTATTAAAGGGCACAATTATATAGTCTTAATTTATAATTTCAGCATCGATTGTATCAGATTAGATTAGATCCTGTCCATATATCTAGAAGTGGCAGTGTACCTGTCCAGACCTCTCGTCCAAAGCAAGAAAACACAGTGGTTGCTCTTTCTTTTATTTTTCACTTTAAATAAAGCAGCTTTAGGTTTACATCAAAGTTGAGAGGAAGGTACAGCAATATTCCATATACGTGCTGCCCTTACGCCCGCACAGCCTGCCCCACCATCAACATTCCCCACTAGAGTGGTGCAATTGTTACAACTGATGAACCTACATCATCATCATCCAAACACCATAGTTTACATTAGGGCTTATTTTGGGGGTTGTACATTCTATAAGTTTTGGCAAATGTGTAATGACATACATCTGTATCACGGTATTACACAGAATAATTTCCCTGCTCTAAACATTTTCTTTGCTTTGCTTATTTATCCACTTTCAAACACTACACTGCTTCATAGTTAGTGCATCCACCCAATTCCTCCCCCCGTCCCTTATGTAATTCTTGTTATTCATTCCACTTATTCTACTTTTATATAAGCATATACATATGTATTATTTTGAAAAAAACCATTATTGATTGCAAAATAATTTAAGAATAAGGAAAGCAAAAGATTTCATTAACCCCCCCCTTATTTCTTCTCTAATGCTCTTCCTTTCCTTATGTAGATCTGCATTTCTGACCTATATCAATTTCTTTCTTTCTGATGAATTGTTTTTAACATTTCATGCAAGGAAGATCTACCATCAACAAATTCCCTCAGTGTTCATTTATCTAAGAAAGTCTTTGTTTCTCTTTTACTTTTGGTGGATAATTTTTCAGGATAGAGAATTCTAGGCAGGCGGTGTATTTTTCTCAACACTTTAAATGTTTCACTCCACTCTCTTCTTGCTTGCATGGTTTCTGAGGAATAGTTGGATGTCATTCAACATTTTACTCCTCTACAGGTAGGTGTTTCTTGCCTCTGGCTTCTTTTGAGATTTTTTTGTTTATCTTTGATGTCCTACAGGTTGAATATAATATGCTTAGGTGTATGGTATGCTTTTGTGTGTTTGTCTATCCATTTATCCTGTTTGGTGTTCTCGGAGCTTCCTGGATGTGTGATTTGGTGTCTGACAGTGATTTGGGGAAATGCTCACTCATTATTGCTTCAAATATTTCTTCTGTTCCTTTCTTTATTCTCCTTCTGGTTTTCCCATTACATGTATGTTATACTTTTTCAGTTGCCTCACAGTTCTTGGATATTCTGTTCTGTTTTCTTTTTTATGCAGTCTTTCTCTCTTTGCTTTTAAGTTGTGAAAGTTTCTAAGGGCATATCCTCAAGTTCAGAGATTATTTCTTTAGCCATGTTTAACCTATTAATAAGCCCGTCACAGGCATTCTTCATCTCTGTTACAGTGCTTTTGATCTCTAGTGCTTCTGGATTTTTTTTTTTATTAGAATGTTCATCTTTCTGCGTACATTACCCATTTGTTCTTGTATGTTACCTACTTTTTTTCATTAAAGTACTCAGTATATTGATCATAGTTATTTTAAATTCATGGTCTAGTAATTCCAATGTGCCTGCCATGTCTGAGTCTGGTTCTTATGTTTGCTTTGTCTGTTGTGGGTTTTTTGTTTCCTTTTTAGTATGCCTTTTCTTTTCTTTTTTTTTGTTGACAGCAGCTGGACATGTTGTACTGGATCAAAGGAACTGTGAAAAATATTCGTTTGGTAATCCAGTGCTGAGGTTCGTGGGGACGTTCTATGATTACGTTCTAGTCTTTTAGTGAGCCTGTGCTCCTTGCCTGTTAACTTCACAAATGTTTTACAACGTTTTTCAAAGCCTTAGGTGGGACAGGATGGCTGGAGGGGTTGAAGTTGGATATCTTCCCTCCCCCAGACTGGTTAGGTTCTGACAATGCCCCAAAACAGGGAAGTCAGTGGTAAAATAGTTTCTACTGAGGGAAAGTTTTGTTAAGAACCAACTACTCTGGTATATTTCAAAAAGGACAATTTCCCCTCATCCCTTCCAGAAGCATAAGGAGATTTTTCACTGATCTTCACTGTGAGAACCCTCTAGAACTCCAGAAAGTAAAACCCACAAAATGTGGCCTCCCACACCCCCATGCCCAGAGTGATTAACTCACAGACAAGCTCACAGCAAACTTCCACCAACTTGTCAATTACAGTTTAGTTTTTCCTGCCCTAGCACTTCTTCAGTAGGCAGATACTACCTCACAATCTGACATCCTTGACCCATGTTCCCAAGATGCCCAGCTATGTTTCATTCCTTTGAGAGTCCTTGCAAAATATCATCCCATTTTCATTTGAGTTAAGAAGTTTAGATCAGTTTATCCCATGTGTGTTGCCTTGACAGACTGCCTAGATGAGGAGGGAAGAAATCAAACAATAGCTTCTGAGAATTGCCCAAATGTCGCCAGTGAGGCAGAAAGGTGTGTGGTATGCTCAGTACAAAATCCAGAAAGACCAGGATATACATGTTTGGTGGGTAATAGGAATGGGTGTTGTGGAAAGAAGGAAGAGAAAACTGAAGTAATTTGCCAGAGTTCTGGAAAACCCACCTGGGGTCACAGTGTGGAAGAATTTGGGCCAGCCAAGCAGCAGGAAGCTGTTGAGGTTTGTCTGTCTACTACTGCTCCACATAAATACCGAAGATAGGATAAAAAGCCTAATTTTCCAACTGTCAGAGTAAGAGTATTTCTGCTACTCTATATTGCCTCAAAAATTGTTGACTTTAGCTTTTTATCCCATGTTTAGTGGCAACAGCATCCTCTAGAAGAGCTGCCCGTTTGTCTAAATATGCAATATTTTCAGCTCTGGTCAGTATGTTGGCTTGTATACATCTACGCGAAAGCCTAACTTTTTCAGTTCCTCAGCTACCCATTAGTGAGCTCAGATTCAGAATGTTCTGGAACACCAAATAGACACATGCAAAAGCTTAATTTGCAAATGGGATTAGATCATGTTTGTGGCAATTGGTAGGGTTGGTGAATCAGGTATGGCTGATAGCATAAGTTGGAATAAAATCTTGAAATGGATGGCATTTAGAGTAAGATAATTATATCCTGGAATCAAATTCTAGCTCCACTGTCTACTAGTTACTTCTAACAAACAACAACAGAACAAACAAAAAAACCAAAAACATAAAAGTGAGTTGCTCCTTTGAGTCTACCTAATGTCAATAAAAAATAATTTTAAACTTTAGTTTCCAGGGCCATGAATCTATTATAAGTAAGGTACAGACCACAAACCAGATTCATTTCTTACAATTTCTGATCTGAATAGATTAAAATAGGATTTTTCTTTCAGCTGGCTGCAGACCTTCAGTGCAAAAGCCTTCCCAATAATTCAGTTTTCCTCAAACATATTTCATCATCTTAATCTAAATGTTATCAAGAACAGGGGCCTTGTGCCACTTACTCTGTGTGGCATAGTTCTAGGCACCCACAAAGTGCTCAGCAAATGTTTATTTCTGTGCAAAATAAATTTAACTTAAGACACAGAGGCAGGGATATTAGAGTATTTATTGATAGTTCTGTTAATGAGAGAAAATGGTAATGAGAGAAAACCATCAGTGATAGTTATCTATCACTGATGGATGGGCCAATAGTGCCAGAGAGAAACAAAAGAAAAAGTCCTAGTAGAGCTTATCTAACAAGCCAAAGCATACTTATTTATTAGGAGTCTTTGGTATCATTCTTCCAACAAGCTCCAGATGCTGTGCATGATATTTTTACATCATGAAATATTCAAAAATAGCACTGAAATGGTTGGGGAAGAAATGTTGGGGAAAAAAAATCAGTGATGCTTAAAAAAAGTTGGGAAGAGCAGGCCACAGCAACTTTTTAAAATTGACTTTACATTGAGAACTTTAACTCACATGGAAAATTTTATGAACATATGCATTAATATAACTCAGTAAACTGTTCTAAAGTTAACAGCTACTTTATATAACAGGAAAGGGCACTGCCGCAATCACAGGAAAGGGCACTGCCAACACTCCCAGCGACCCTGAGCACCCCTTCAGGGTAATAAGCCTCTCCTCCCAGGGAGGTAACCTTATCCTGTCTGCTATGAAAACCACATTTTGCTTTGTTTTACAGACTTACCATCTTATGAAACATCAACAAATAAAACTACTTAGCTTTGCGTTTTCTTGAGTTTTATATAATTTGAATCATACTACATGCATATTTACACATATTTTATCAATAATATTTTTAAATATTACCATGAACTCATTATATATTTTTTTTTCTAAAAATAATGTATATTGATTAGCTCGGTCCACTGACAAGGCCTGAAAATAATGACCCAATCTGTAACAATGAGCACCGCTTGCACACAGGTAATATAATATTCTACCTAAAGGAACCAAGGCCTCTTGGAAAAATAAAGTGCCAATTCCCAGTCTGAAGCAAGAAATTCACCAGAGGAGCTTGACATAACTTGTTAGCCCTGAAAATGTGAATGCTATCAAACACTATGGAAAGGGAACATATCTGCAGGTCTTGGAGATAAGGAGGAGCTTGTTATTGTAGGTGAATTCAGCAAGAGATGAATGATAGATGCATGAGTGGGTGAATGAATGCATGTAAGGTCAGATGGATGAATACTTGAATTAATGTATATTAAGGTACACAGCATTCTAATCTTCTTTTGGGCTTCTTATCCTTTGCAGGTTTTAAGGTTGAGTTGAGATTTTATTAATACCTGCTCCATAGAACTCTTCCTGATTCCACGACTGCAATGATTTAGCTGACAGCTATCAATTTCTCTGACATGATCAGAGCAACGGATACAGGAAATGTAAAAAATCATAAAAAATAAAATTATAGCATAGAGCATGTTCCTATTTTTAATGGTTATTTGAGAAAGTTTTGGTCATTAGTCATTGTTTTGCTTCACCAAAAAACTGATTACTTAAAATCCAATGATATAATTTCCCTGGTAAATTTTTCAACAGCACTGCATTACCCACAGGATATAATGCAGGATCCCTGTAAAGCTCTAATTCTCTGGTTCCTTCCCGCCTCTCCTGCCTTATCTTTCTCCTACATATCACTTCACTGGCCAGCAACACAAAAGCACTTTATTAGTTCCCTGTGTGTGCTGTGCAATTTTTCTTTGGGATGGCTTTGCTGGGAATAGTGTCTCTTGCCCTTTAGCCCTCCCTGCTTTTTGCCTTGGTTGGTTAACTCCTTTAATAACTTTAATTAACTCTTTAATAGGCAAGACTCACTTGTGAAGTAAACTTTGTCTGGCCCTGTTAGTTACAATTACTTGATGTCAGATATGGTATTTGTAGGGCTTAGCAATAGGTCTGTAGGAGAGCAAGTGTTCAGCCAATATTTATTTATTACATTTTGTATTTAATGATATGTAGCTGCTTTCTTTTGTAAAAAAAATTTAAAACAAGCAACATTTTATTATTTCAGTCAGTTTGGTTGACTGCATGACATACTTAGAGTAATTTTATATATATATATGTTTATATATATACATGCAAAACTATGCATGTATTCCATATATTCATATATTTAAAATATAACTCAGAAAAGGTTTTTTAAAACAAAAATTATTATATCTAGAAAGGCCTAAGGTCTCTGATTAAGGTACAAAAAGTCTTTTTTACAAGAGCAGAACTATAAACAAGCACCTGCATTAGGCTAACACAAGGCCACTAGTTTTATACAGGAACCTAGGAGAGTCTTTAGCAAGAGGAGGTGCATTTATATACAACCATTTAGACAATCACCAGAAACTTCCACAAAATATTTGCTTTGTCTGGCACAAGGTGGATAAACTGGCTTGAAAATGTGTCTGGAAATGAAGTAAATTAACCATATTTTTTGGCATCCTGTAGAAATAGCTTATAATGCTTTTTCTTTGCCCTTAATTTCATACCTTTTTAAGCCCAGTGGGAAATCTCAGTTGAACTAGTTCTTTTCTACTTTCTGGTAGAATTTATTATAATTATTTTTAATGAAATTTGTTTTACCTCCTGAAGTGCTGAGATATTGGCTATGTGTATCAGTCAAAATTTTATTGCATTATCTTGTAACCTTTTAAAATAATTGATTGGACAATAAAAATAAAAATGGACATTAATTATGTTGAGGAAAGTTTTACTTCCTTTTCAGCTTGATACTCTTTTCTTCCCCAAATGCTTTAGAATTGCTAAGAACAATTTGATGGTGCCAATAACAAATTTGAGGAACTGAGTAGACATAAAATGACAAACTTAACTGCATTTCTATTAAAGCATTTTTCTACTCATCAGAATGAGATGAGAAAATTAATATGTAAACCATTAAGTATACCCAGATGCATTGTGTTCTGCAACTGAAATAAATATTTGGTAATGTTATCACCAACATTTTATTTCAATCTCAAAGGAAATGCTTTAGCAAAATTACTTGACTACATTCAAAAGATTTTCATTAAATTATTATGCATTTTGAAAGATATAACATGAAGTATATATTACCTTTTTTCCATGTCCTTTTTCCTATCTTTTGCATGTTTTTTCACATATATTTTTTCTTTTCTTGACTGTTTTGTTATAACGTTTCCATTTATAGTACAGAAGAGTGTATAAACTGATTCATCAGGAAATTTTTGATTAATGTCATAATTTTATTTTTAATTCTTGGCTACCCTGCAAGTAAAATTAACTTCTATAACTAAATTTGATTCTTTCTTAATAATTAAAATTTTAAACTGCAATTTGTTTATTCCTTGGAGGATTTTATGTTAAAATCATATAGATGGGATTTCAACATATTTGAGGAACTTGTGGGACATTTCTGTGCGTAAAGTTTTCCATTTATAAAATTAAGATATATAAATACCTATCATAAAGAAACATCATTATGAGATTATTTGGACAACTTATCATTTGCTAATTTGTGAAATATTGTTTCTGGTAATATTTCAAACACAGTGCTCTGGGATCCCATTTTTCTTGACTGGTGGCAAATTAGTTTTCCATAATACCAGATGTTTCTGGGTACACACTGGGGATGGTCAGACAGGAAACTGAGGTATTGCATACACCTTGACCGTCCATCTGCTCTGAAGATCTTTTTCCATTTGGAATTATTCAGTTCCCTTCGCTGTGATCACCTCTAGGCACATTCCTGGAGTGAACTGCCCTCAAGATATATTGTGTTGTTTTTTTTTCCCTACTCTTTCCAAGCTTAGATGGACATTGTTTGACTAATTCTCCACAACATTAGCTGAGATCAAGTTATACTTTTTTGATAAATACTTAGTGATAATAGAAAAGAAGTAAAACTTACATAGCAGCTTCTAACTGGATCTGGCATCTCTCAGGACACACAGGCCCATGCATGACATTAAATAAACTATGACGTCGTAGTTTATTATACAGCAAGATCCACTCAACTTTCAATATGAAAATTATGGAGAATGTCCTAAGGGGTAGGCACTGTCATATCATGATTGCTGGAAATACACTGGTAGGTAAACAGATAAAAAACAAAACGAAACGAAACTCTCAAAGACTCAGGGTTGGGATCTTTCCTGGCCATTTTTTTCTTCAATTGTGCTAAAATATACATAGCATGAAATTTACTATTTTAACCATTTTTACATCTATGGTTCAGTAACGTTAAGTAGATTCACATTGTTGTACAAACATCTCCAGAACATTTGTTTTCTCATTGTCCCAAACTGAAACTCCCAAACTGAAACTCAGTATCCCTCAGCCCCTGGTAGCCACAATTCTACTTCCTGTCTCTATAAATTTGAGTGCTGGGTACCTCATATAAATGGAGTCATATGGTGTATGTCATTTTGTGACTGGCTTACGTCATTAGCATAATGTCTTCAAGGTTCATCTGTGTTATAGTGCAAATAAGAATGTTCTTTACTTTTAAAGCTGGATAATGTTTCATTATGTGTATTTATTATATTTTATTTATCCTTTCATCCATTCATGAACACTTGGGTTGCTTCCAACTTTTGGCTGTTATAAATAATGCTTCTATTAAACATGGGTATATAAATACATGTTTGAGTCCCTGTTCTCAATTCTTTTGTTATAGACCCAGAAGTGGAATTGTTGGATCATATGGTAACTTTATTTTCATTTCTTAGACAGGACCCACACCTTTCACCTCTCACAAATATCACCTTATGCTGGGAAGCAGACTTAAATCTAAGGTGTGAAACTATTAGAATTCTAGGGGAAAACAATGGAAATACTCTGGTAGACATTGGCCTAGACAAAGAATTTATGAAGACCCCAAACGCAATCACAGCAACAACAAAAATAAATAAATGGGACCTGATCAAATTAAAAAGCTTCTGTACAACCAAAGAAACTGTCACGAGAGCAAACAGACAACCTACAGAATGGGAGAAAATTTTTGAAAGCTATACATCCGATAAAGGGCTAATAACTAGAATATATTTAGAACTCAGGAGAATCAGCAAGGAAAAATCAAGCAATCCTATCAAAAAGTGGGCAAAGGACATGAACAGAAATTTTCCAAAAGAAGATAGAATAATGGCTAACAAACATATGAAAAGATGCTCAACATCTCTAATCATCAGGGAAATGCAAATCAAAACCACAATGAGATATCACTTATCTCCAGTGAGAATGACCCTTATTAACAAGTCCCAAAACAATAAATGTTAGCATCGATATGGAGAGATGAGAACACTCCTACATTGCTGGTGGGACTACAAACTAGTTCAACCTCTGTGGAAAGCAATATGGAGATGCCTTTAAAGCAATACAAGTAGATCTAATATTTGATCCACCAATCCCACTACTGGGCAACTACCCAAAAGACCAAAAGACACTCTATAAAAAAGATACCTGCACTCGAATGTTTATAGCAGCACAATTCACAATTGCAAAGAAGTGGAAACAACCCAGGTGCCCATCAAAACATGAGTGGATTAATAAAATGTGGTACATGTATACCATGGAGTACTATTCAGC